>JAWNNX010000596.1:0-162500 GCA_035044505.1 Zaprionus lineosus | reverse complement strand
CGCAACTTGAGTTTCTAATAAAAATAAATAAAAAATATACTAAAAAAATACAATGAAAAAAAACGAATTTTTTTAATTTTAAATATTTTTGTTTTTTTTGTGTTTTAGTCATTTTTTTTAATAATTATTTTTTATTTAAACGTAAGGTAATAAAATTTAGTCTGTGATTCTTCCATTTACGATATTCGTAAACAATCTGTTGACCAACTATTATCTCCCTCTCTCTCTCTCTCTCTCTTTCTCTCTCTCTCTCTCTCTCTCTCTCTCTCTCTCTCTCTCTTTCTCCCTCTTTCTCTCTTATCTAAGCTTAAGCCCAACTTACTTTAAATTTTACTAAGCTGTAAATAAACTTTTTTTTTGTTTTTTCATATAAAAACCACATGAAGTCTGCATTTCACAGGATATTCCAACGCCTCTAAATGCCCTCCCAATTTTCCATTTTCTATTTTCTATTTTTATTAAATTTTGTTTTTTTTTTTTGTGAATTTTGTTTTGAATTTCGACACATGTGAAAAGCTTTCAAGCGGCTTTCCATTTCACGCTCCCGAAACCAACAGACATTGACCTCAGTCCAGCGCTGGCCATTCCGAGCTTGACTTTTGGCCAGTTTATCGGCTGGAATTATTGGCATGTGTCTATTTTTGGTCTAACCCTGACATTTTTTGGCACTCTTTCCGGCCAAAAGCTGTTGCCAAAGTCGAGAATCGTTGGCAATACAAAAACCAAATTGCATATTTTATAAGAACGAAACTCTACTCCCTCCTCATGTAATTCCGTTGGAATACCACACACACACACACACACACATGCGCGTGGAAAACTTTGGCATCGATGGAAAATTAAGTATGTCAATTTGCAGCGGAAAATGCGAATGGCAAAGGAGAAGACAAACAGCAACGAACCAAAATCGCAACGGGAAAAGCCAAAGTCGAAGAGGAAGTGGAAAGCGAGACAAACTAATTGAAAATCAATAAATAGACAGCAAAAAGAGCAAAACAGAGAACAGAAGAAAAAGTAGCCAAAACCAAAAAGTGACTAGCGAATTTAATGGCCAAAAGGAAAGCAGCTGAAAAACTCGCTTCTTAACGGGTGTAACATAGGCTAAACAAGTCAAATACTTAATTTAAAAATAACTTAAAATATTAAAAAAAAAATAAAAAAAAAAAAATATAAATAAAAATATAAACTCTATATAAATATTAAGTAATAAAACAAAGCGATCAAACATGAAGAGTCCCAAAATCAGACTTAAGATCTGTTAGTTAAAATAAAAATAAATAAAAAAAATTATAAAATAAAGAAAATTAAAATTTAATTTATTTTAGTTAATCTTATTTAAAAAATATTTAAAATCACAGAATAAATAATTTTATGCCAAAAGCCCAGCTTGAGATTTCGAGTTAAGATCAAATTAGGAAGAGGAAAAATCAAACATAAAATTAAAAAAAGAAGGGGGAAAAATAAAAAAGAGGAAAAACATAATAAATCAACTATAAAAAAAAAATGTGGGAAATATTAAGTATGGAAAATTGATCAAATGCTATAAATACAAAGATAGTCATCAGGCAGAGAAGGAGAAGAAGAAGAAGGGCACAGAAGAAGAGGGTGGGGAGAAGGGAGAGAAAAGACACATTAAAAGCTACACTGAGGTTTTAATAGCCGCTAAAAGGTTGCCACGAAGTGCGTTAAGTATGAAACTAACAGCGATTAAGGGTATAAAACTTTAATTAAATTCAACTCGATATGCATCCGGTTCGATAAAGGCAACAAGAGGAAGACGAAGAAGACGAAGAAGAAGAAGCAGAAGAAAGAGCAAAAGAAGGAGAATAGGAGCAAGGGGAAGCAGGAAAGTTATCGAAGCGAACCCTCCCCCCGCACCCATCCCCACCCTTAATGACCGAACCTTAACTAGAAAATCAACGGCCGGGAGGTGCTTACAAAAATTGCACATTATTAAGAATGCATTTATGCAAATTTAATCGACTGAGTGCAAACTTGCATAAGGCACTGTGGCCACTGTAGCCACTGTTGCAGCTGTAGCCACTGTTGCCACTGTTGCCACTATTGCCACTGGTAGTCAACACTGTGTGGCGCCAGGGGAAAAGCGGAAAATGCCGGCAATAAATGTCATTCGCGTCGAGTTCTCTAAGCCCGCAACTTTGGCAAATTGATTTGTTTAATAATTAAAACCTGCATTCCACATAACGGTGAATGGACAATAAATATACGATATATATATATATGACTCGATATGGCAATATTTGTCTGTCACTGGGGAGTTTGGCGCTAATGTCGGTTGACAGAACTCGATAAACACCTCGCCGGGCGCATAATGAGGCCCCGGGGTCGACTTCAAACATGATAAAAGCCAATAATCCGTTTACACATGAATCTGCCTCGGGGACTGAAACTATAACTTTTGATTTCCAAAACTTCAAATCACATATGTGCACAGCCAGCTCAGCCCTAAAGCACACTCGCACACACTCACACACACACGCACACACACACACACACACAGGCGCACCAACAACAATCCAAAGCGCAAACATAAATATTTTTGTTTTATTAAAAACCAAAATTAATACACCAAAAACAACGACGATTATGCGTGGCATACACGATGTACAACCACCTCTGAATAGTAGGTGGGGGAGGGAGAGGGGTGGCGGCTCATCGCCACACCTCTTTACCCCTTTACCCTTTCAGCCCTTGCACCATTTCAATATCGTCCTACCAATTTACCCGGCATGCCGTTCTGGCTTATCGCCATGTTGTACGCCATGTAAACGCAACCCCCGCCCAAAGCGTCCCCCAACCCCCTCCACCTACCCCCCGCCCCGAGCGAAAGGGTTCGTTCATTTATAGCAAACATTTTGCATAGCCCTGCGCCTTATATATATTATTTTTTTTTTTTTTGCTTTATTTTTGGGCTGTTTGTTAATAAAAAATGCAAACAAGGGGTGGGTCGCGGCTCGGGTCGATACGCGAAACTGGTTCAGTGTGGCAGCACGGGCGGCCAGCGGGCGTGGCTGCTGGGGTGTGGGGCGGGGTTGGCAGGAAGTTGCCAGCTTAATATTTGCATACGCGTTGCACTAAGCGCATAAATAGACAACAACAAAAACAAGTTCGCCGCTTCGACTCGCTGTCCGAGTGTCCCACTGTCCGTCTGGCTGTTCGTCTGTTTGTATGACTGTCTGTCTGTCTGTCTGTTTGTCTGTCTGTCTGTCCTTCTGTCTGCCTGTCTGTCTGTTTGTCTGTCTGTCTGTCCTTCTGTCTGTCTGTCTGTTTGTCTGTCTGTCTGTCCTTCTGGTCAACGGGTCGCTCGGTCGTTTGGCCAGCCACTCAGTTGGTCAGCTCGAAAGTTACTAAAGTTGCTGCCCAGTCCAGTTGCACTTTGGTTTCAGCTACTAAATTTTTTTTGTTCGCTTCTCAGTTTTTAGTTTTTGTTTTTGGAATTTTGTGTTTTTGTTTTTGGTATTTTGTACTGTTGTTTTTGGTATTTTGTATTTTTGTTTTTCGCATTTTGTATATTTGTTTTTGGTATTTTTGTTTTTTTTATTTCACTTATTTTTATTTTTTTTTTTCTTTTGCTTTTATTTAGCTGCTGTTTTTTGGCCTGTCCCTGAAAAATAGTTACAAGCGGTTTATACGTAACGTCGAACACTTAATTCGTGGGCGATGCTTTTGTAAAGTTAACCCAACCAAACAGAAAACCAGTTGGCATTCCATTCATAAAATATTTTGTGGTTTTCGAGTGTTTAGTTATGGATTCGTTTTATTTTCCAAATTGTAAATGCGAAACACTGTTTATTATGCGAATGCGAATGCAAAAAAAAAAAAAATAAAAATACCAAAAAAAAAATAAAACTCAAAAAATAGAAAAATACCTCAAAAGTAGTTGAAAAGTTCGGAGCATTAAATTATGCAAAAATCAAGTAGAACTTCGTTAGTTCCAGAGGCAGAAATATAATTGGCGTACCAATTAGAAACCCATGCCCAGACTCAACTGCAGCTCAGGGCTGCCAACTTAGTTGAAATGCTATACAAATTGGCAGCTCTGCTAATTGTAAACATTTGCCATGTAATCAAATCATGAGTAGTCAAACTTCTGTTTCACTTTAGAGCTGAGAAGTTGGAGTTGGAGCTGGAGTTAGAGCTGGAGTTGGAGGTGGAGTTGGAGTTGGAGCTGGAGTTGGAGGTGGCAACTGCATTGGCATAAGTTGACAGCACCTGAACACATCTCAATCACTTAAGCTTAACAACATTATTTGTGTCACCCTACGCCGTAAAGTGATCAACTTTTTTTCAATATTCTTGCGCACGAGTTGGCAGGCCGACGTCATAAGCTCCTTCACTTTGACGCTGATTGTCAAAAGGAATGGAGCGGCAGTTGCAGGGCGAAGGAAAGCATTTCACAGTTGGGGAACACATTACATATATTCTATGTGTGTGTGTGTGTGTGTGTGTGTGTGTGATGTGTGCGAAAGTGCGCGAATTTTTATCTTAGCTTTGGCAATCTGCGTAAAATGATTTATTCATATTCATAACTTCTTTTTGTAGTTCTCTTCGTTTCTGTCTGACTGACAGACAACAGACGTGTCAGTGTGTGCGTGTGCAAACTCCATCTCTCCCTCCCCCCTCCCCAACCGCCACCTTTTGCTGGCTTTCATGAAGTGATTCGTGTGCCGTTTTCGCAACACATGCGCCAAGCATTTCCCACGGCATCAAATTGTTTTTATTGTTATTTTTGTTGCAGCCTCACCTTGTTTTCAGCAGAGCCACAGAGAGAGAGAGAGAGAGAGAGAGAAAGTGAGGGGAGAGGAACTGGTGGGGGGAGGAGTTACGACGAGTGTTGGGTAGCTGATTCTGTTGGCAGTTGCAAGCTGAAACGATGTGCACTTCCTTCATTTGCATTACAATGATAAACTCCAAAGTGTTTGCCAGAGAATTTCTTCATTTTTTTTTTTTTATTTCTTTCACTCAACTCACAGTCAGAAGCTCTGATGAAGATGTGTGTGTGTGTGTGTGAGTGTATGTTTTCATTTCTTATGATCTTTTGTTTGAATTTTATGT
This sequence comes from Zaprionus lineosus, assembly GCA_035044505.1. Taxonomy (NCBI): domain Eukaryota; kingdom Metazoa; phylum Arthropoda; class Insecta; order Diptera; family Drosophilidae; genus Zaprionus; species Zaprionus lineosus. The sequence goes on along the minus strand of JAWNNX010000596.1, from coordinate 157,424 downwards.
AGATATTTGCTAGAAACTGGCTCTCCACTCTGCCATCGAAATCACAGTTTGGTATGGAGTTCTTTGTGCCTCGTCGTCGTCTTCATGTGGAACAAATTTAGCCTCATTTTCAGTTTCTAGACATAATGAGTTATCAAACTGAGCGCTACGCTCATTAGGCATAAATTTGCCATCGATATAGACACTTACAATGTTCTTGGCTACCAAAAATGGAGACGAATGTGTCATCAATCCACACACACACACACACACACAAACACATGTCCATCGATGTAAAGCCTCCCAGTTCCACATATGGCACACAAAGTGCCTAATGAAGCCATCGATTTAAGTTTGGTGAATTATTATTTTTGGCTCTTTTTGGTTGACTTTGTACAATGAACAATTTCTCAGCTAATTGTTATGCAATGCTTGTTGTTTTGACCCGGAAATACCAACACCAGCAACACCAGCAACACCAGCAACAACAACAACAACAACGACGACGAACAAAAAAAAATATTGGGCCATTGAACTTCATAGCGACATCATTGGCATCCATACTTTTTGGCAGTCAGTCGGACAGCCCATCAGCAACTCATCATAACAGAACAGAACTTGAGGCCTAGACTGGGATGATGATGTGACTGAAACGTCAAGTGCCAAGTACAGTAAAACCTCCCAGCAACAAACAGAAAGTCATCGTCAAAAATGACGTCAGGGTCGATTACATAAATAAAACAAGCAACACCCCAAGTAAAAAATAATTTAAAAATATTTAAATATTTAATATTTATTTAAATTTTTAAAATTTCCTTATCTCAAGGGTGTAACTGAATTTTGAATTATTATTTTTTTTTTTAATATTTTCAATTCAGTTGGAATTTATCTTAAGTAGAAAAAGTATCTCAGAACGCAAATATCTAAACTCAGAAATCAACAAATGAGACGTTTCTTTCAACTAATTTAAAGCACTTTAAGACGCTTGAAAATAATTTTCTAAAAATTTCGTATTTAAGATAAAAACTGAAATTTTAATAGTTTTTAAAAGTTATCTTAATTTAAGGTACTTAGACGACATTTACGACAGCCTTTCAAGTGTCCTTAGTGCACCTGCACCAGCGGCCAAGAGGATTTACTTCAAATACTCCGCAATGTCAATCTTTGTTGCTCCAAAGAGGCTCCACTGTACTTGGCATGCTTTGATAAAATAACAGTGCAACACAACACACACCACAGACACACTCACACTCACACACACACATAGAGCAGCTGCGGGCACTTGTGTTTATCAATTCTTTCGTCTCCTTTTTTGTACAAATCATCAACTTAATTATGTTAATATTAAGGTTTTTATCTGCACGGCGCCCCGAGTTTTCACATGGCCTCAGACCGGTCAAGGGGATCGTTGCTGGGGCCCGGCGAAGGGATGGGCAAGGGAAAAGGGGGGGTATCTGAGAGGCAAGTGCCAGTAGCTCGAGTGCAACAACTTCACTTATTTGTAACCCAGCAGCTGGCACTCTACGTATTTGTATCTGTATCTATGAATCTGCATTTGTATCTGTATCTGTACCTCAACTGAGCAGTCGGGGGATCGAGCTAGAGTGTGTGTGTGTGTTTGTATATATATTTGTGTGTGTGTGTGTGTGCGTTTGTCAAGTGCTCTTGTGGCTTATTTGCATATAGTAGGCACTTTGGTAATTGAATTCAGTTAGCCACCAGCTCCTCGAACACTAAAAAGATGAAGGAGACTCACGCGCATTTTTGATTGGTTTACTCCGATGCCCTTTTCCCATACTCCATGACCATAGCCAAAAACCCAAAGCATACCCTTTCCCACTCACAAGGCACACATGAGGCCCATATGGCTCATGTGGCTGATATGGTAGATATGGCTCATAGGTCTGTTATGGCTATGGACATGGACTGGCTGTTTTATGATTAAGTTGAGTTGTGGCCACAATTAAGCAGAACCTTTCTGGGCACTCGAAAAGAATATACAGTTACCAGAAACCCAGGAGCAGCCAAGTGTCTTGGCCAACAAAACAATATGCAAATGTCCATTGCATGAATTCCAATTAGGCAAAAACGAATAAAAACAACAACACAGCAGCAACAACAAAAACAACAACAACTACAACAACAATAACAACAACAGCAGCAAGAACCACACTTACAACAACAACAAGACAAAAAAACAACAACAGCAACAAAAACTATGAAAAAAGATTCAATTCTTAAGTGTTTGCCTGTGTGTGTGAGTGTGTGTGAGTGTGTGCGTGCATATGCGTGTGCGTTTGCATTTACAAGTAGTACGAGTCATAAATAATTTTACCCCAATCAAAAATTACTAACGAACCATCGTGCACTTTGGGCAATCAATGACTAAAATCCTAAGCAGTCGCAAAAGACAAAGTCAATTATAGAAAAGTAAATAGAATTCTCGACGGCACAACGACCACCGAATGCTCTACAAGTTACAGCAGATTTTTCAAAATTAAATTTATAATTTTTTTTTATTTCATATTTTTTATATAATTTAATAATAATTTTTCATCATTACTAAAAACTTATTTTAAACTTCTTATGCCACTGATCGCAGAGAAGTTCCCATTAAAGGATAGGCATCTTTTGAGCCATCCATTTATCCATTAGTTTAATTTAATTATATTAAACTTTAAATTTATACAGAATTTAATTATTATATTTAAGTTAAAAAGTCAGTTTAGGGAATAAATAAAAGTAAAAATAAAAAATAATATATAAAATATGTAAAGCATAATTATTTAAGAAATAATATAATATAAATAAATATAATTAAATTATAAAGTATAAAACTTAAGACAATTAATAATAATTAATAATTTCAATATAATAAAAATAATAATATGTATTAAAATATATCTATTAAATTTTATTTATAACTTGTTATATGTTATTTATGACATAAGACATCTTAAGGTGAGGCGCGCAGCTATAAGTTTTTATTGGTACAGTAAGTAGCTCTATAAATAATATACATATATTGAAATGCATTTTTTTTAACATTTAAAATTTATAAAAACTTAAAAAATTTAAATTTTAGTTTAAAAAAAATAAAACTTTTGAAGGTATTTTTAATTTATATTTTTATATATTAAAAGTCACATTTTATTACTGATTAAATTTCCCAGAAAATTAAATTTTCTTCTCTGAATTAATTCCTTTTTTACTTCTTAAAATTTTATATTTTTATTGTATTTTAAATTCAGCATTATTATTCACATTTTTGTTGATATTTTAGGGTATATATTTATGCGTATTTTTTAATTATTTTATATATATTTATTGTATATATTAATTCCCACACATTTTTTTTACTGATATTGTAATTATTTTTATTATTAAATTTACACCCATTAAAAAAATTAATTTAAAAATAAATTCAAGTAGCTAAACTTAGGAGTGAATTGAAGTTAAGTAATCGTAGACTCTGCTTAACGGATTTATGACTTGACTTCCCATTTCTGGCATGTCCTTTCCGCTCAGTTTTTCAGCTTCAACTCTTCTTCAAGTGCCACTTCAGTTGTTGCATGACATGCCACATAATCAACATACCCGAGTGGACGTGTCTACAAAAATATGACATAAATTATGCATGTGTATTGTACTGAGGGCTAGAAACTTCAGGTTGTTGCAGGTGCCCCGTTGCACAAGTGGCAGTGTCTCTGGGCACTAATTGTCCAAAAAGGACCACCAACACGTCTTTGGGTCATTAGGAATGCCCTGGCAGTAGCCAGTATCCAGTGACCAGTCACTGTGTCTGGAACAAAGACTAGGTCTCTCTGTGTGTGTGTGTGTCATGTAGGCAAGGATGCAACGTGACTGCTGTGGCTGCACGTGGCCGCTCGACGTTGCCTCGTGTTGCATAACGCATAGCAGCTTTGCATTGGCTTTACAATTATTTGATAATATTTGACATGACAATTGTGTCGTGCGCATAATTACACTTGTCAATATAAAATGGGTTAAGATTTCATAAGATTTTCAATGGGTCTCCCTCCCCCCATCCCTCCCTCCATCCCCTTTCCCGACCCTCTGCCCACTCCTCTCTCTGACAATCAGAGATAAAACTTGCATAGCTGCAGTCACTTCCTTCGACATGACAAGCTAATTGAAATTTCATTAGCGTTGTCTCTACGTCCCCCCTCCTACCCCTCTTAGAGTGTACTTTATTCCATTCGCTTTCACCCCTCAGCCCCCGCAATAATTTGTAATTTATTATTAATAATTCATAACACTCGAAGTTCCCTCCGTTGATAAGAGTCTTGGGTTTTAGTTTGTTTCACTTTTCATTGGAAAATTATCTACGATCAGCAGCCCGAAATTTCTCCATATGTGAGAGATATGACCAGTGTGTCAGACGCATATGGCAACACAGACTGTTGATAGGAAGTAAATCTTCGAAAGGGGGGAAAGAGGATGTTCAGCTATGGAACAATACAAAATCAAGATTTAAGTGCCTTTTTTTTTTGGAAGTTTCCTTTTTTGTCTTCGGGCTAATTATTCAACGTCTGGGGGAAAGATTTCAATACTCGATCAATATCATATTTATTTATTTGATCATCAATATTATATCTCAACAATTTTTTGAATAATTTATTTTATTTTTGGTTTTTTTATGAACTAAAGAAAATAGTTTGAATAAAATCTTAGGTACAAATAGAACTTTTCCATTCATATATATTTTTTTTTACTTATTTTGTCTTTTATTTAAAATTGATATTTGATAATTCAAATGCAAAAAATCTGAAATTATACATATTATTTTTTTATATTATTTATACTTTTATTTAAATTTTTGTTTGTAATTTTTACGTAATTTTTTATTTAGTATAATTATTTTTCAAATTCTTTTTTTCTAATTTTTAATGCTTTAATCTGAATTAGTTAATTAAACTAAATTATTTATTTTTGATTGCAAATAATTTTTTCAATGCTTATTAAATATTATATAAACAAATATATAGTTTTTTCTTTAATTTTTTAATTAATTTTTATATCATATAAATAAAGCTTATTTATTATTTTTCATAATTCTTCATATAGTTGAACGTTCATACCAGACTCAGACAACGGAGAAATTAAAAATAATTATATTTATTTTATTTATTTTTTTTTTATATATCACTAATATTATTTGTAAAATTAAACAAATAAATTTCAAAAGTAAATTTTAAATTTCATAAAGCTTATTATAAAAAAATTTTGAAATCTCTCATGTATGTTATGTTTATATACTCAATTTTTTGATTCATACATAAACAAATAAAAAAAATATATATATATATATATCTATGGTTGTCATTATTTAATAATTATTTTCTTTTCTTACATATCCTTTAATATTTGCCTTTCAGCTTATCGCATTTCCTTTATTTGCCTGTCAAGTTTAATGAACTCCTTTTTTTCCTCTTTCTTTCAGGATTATCACCTCTCAAGCGAAGCAGAAAATCCCTCCTATCCGTGGCAGTCATTAGCAGGATAATCAAATTAAAGTCCACACAAATGTGAGCAGGACGTGAGGTCTGCCACGTTTATGGCTGGTGTCATGAGTCGCAGCAACATGCAACATGCAACAGAAATGGAATCTCTGCCAAGGCGTTTATGGCACCGAACTGTTGAGGGAGAACCAAAAGGTAAATACCGTCTGCACATATAAACATATAAACATATCCATATCCATGCCCAAGCCGGAGCCCAAATCCAAATCCAAACAGAAATTCAAATCCAAATCAAAAACCCAAAAACCAAAACCCAAACCCAAATCCAAACCCAAATTGAAGTCCACAAATGGCATCCAAGCTGCAAGCGCCCGCAATCACAAACACGAGGCAAAGGTATTCAATTATGGGTGTGTTCAGGGTACAAGCAAAAGGTTGGGGTTGAAGGTATGGGGGTGTTATGGACAAAGGGGCGGACGGGCGGACGGACGGTCGGGGGAGCTTCGTGAGTTGAAAGGAGCGACGAAATCGACAGATGTCATTTAGCTTTTGGAGCCCAATATTACGATTATTATTATTATTATTCTTCTTCTTCTTACTGTTGTTGTTGTTCTTCTTCTTCTTCAGTGTGTACTATGTGGGTGGGTGGGGGGTGGGGTGTTGGCCACAAGGGAAGGGGGCATCGAAAATACATTGTAAATTATCAATGCAGGTAATTGCAGCTTATCAGTTATGCTTACGGCTTACGCAGCGCACAACAACAACAGCTAAGTAAGTGTATGTGTATGCATACACACACACACAAAAACACACACATATACAAAAGCACCCTATTTTCAAATAACAATGCCAACAATCGTTATTATTATGTGGTTATATGTACTTCAAAGCAAAGCCAAGCTCCCCAGTTGAATACCAACACGAGCCTGTCCCCCCCTTACCACATTCCCCCCATTCCTCGCACTCCCCTAGCCTTTATTCAACTGTCTGGCAATGCATTTTCAGTAATTGCATTTCATTGATTTTCGCACTAAGCTCTGCTGTTGGCCAACAAAATTTCTTAGCCATTTCAGAATTTTCATTTTCATTTCATTTTCTGTAAATATGAAATTGTACACTGTCTGGCCTCTACGTGCCACTCCCCCTCCCCCTCCCCCCTTCACTTGGCCCTTTAGTGCGTGTCAAATATGTCATAATACTTATCTAAATTGCAAAGAGACCCAACAAGATCTCTGACTGCGCCCACGGACCGGCGGCCCTTTAAATATATTTATCGTTTGAGATTCGTTGCAGCCCCACAGACTAAACGCCCACTTATCGACCACCCATGATGAAAACACATATCTCCCAGACCCCTACCAGACCCCTTCCAGTCCTCTCCCCGCAAACCCCCCTCCAACGACTGCCATTCAATTGACAATCTGATGCCATTGATACCCAAAGACCAAGTCATTGGATTTGCCGTTCCGTTTGATTGCAAAACTATCAATGGGTCCGCCAATGGTACAGGCTTGATGTGAAAAACTATCGTATATGAAACTATTGCACGAGACGTGTAATTGCTTCACTTTATAACGGGGTACAATGCGATAATCATCGACAGCCATTAGCCAACTCACAAATGGCCGATTATAAGCGATTTGCAGTCAGAGCTGCAGATTAACAGTTACTCAATGGATAAAATTTTCATATTTAATCAGAGGTTATAAAATTCAAAAAAATTGATTAGTGTACGAACTGGGAATAATTAAATTCCGTTATTGATTGGAACTCAGTTCGAAAGTCATAAGTTCTGAGAATGAGTATAGCTTTTCCTTTTATTCCTTGACTTTTTTATAGATCATATTTAAAAATATCTATAAAGTTTTCCTACTTTTGCTGGGCTCGTCGAACTCTACTCCAGATAATTCCTATACATAACTCGTGCATATCTGTGGATTATAAAGAGCCTTCAACATTGTCATTTATCAATTATGATCTGTGGCACGTACTCACATGATAAGTGAAGGGTCGGTTGGGTCGATAAGGGAATAAGCATGGGGCTTAACCTGTTTATAGGGTAAATACGAGTCGAGGCATTGATAAAGAATTAACTAGATCATTTACAAGTAATTTACAACTTACTTTCCTCTGAGCGGCAAAGTAAGTATAAAATCTTGCTATAAAAATAATATATATATCTATATATATATATATATATATATATTTTTTTTTTTTTATTAATTTATTTATTTCTCCTATGCAATCCCTTCACTTACTCCAACTGGAAATTCAACTTTCTGACTCTGCAATAAACTTAATAAATATTATTATTTATATATATCAGCAAATACTTAGCAGTCTTTATGCGGCTGGTTGCCGCCCTATAAATTATTAATTTATTCAGATATCCGATTGCTATAATCCAGACCCCCGTCAATTGTCGCTTAGTCCGCTTCTGCGGCAAATGAAACTCGAGTGCCCTGGGAGGGATCCAATGGCATTTCACATCACAAACTGAAACGGTAGCAAATGCTATCGATTATATATCTCAAGTTGTGTGTGTGTGTGTGTGTGTGTGTGTGTGTGTGTGTGTGTGTGTGTATGTGTGATACATGCGTGTATAAACATGCATCTTATAAACATTATTGGTTTTGCATATTAACAACCAGTCAACAAAATTTTCCCAAAACACTTTTCTCTCCATGAACGAATGATTGAGTCATAGAAAGCGAGGAAATTCAGTTCAACGAATTTGAGATACTCTTACTAGTTAATATGTATACTTAAATAATATTATAATCTAGTTATACATTTTTATAGTTTTTTTCCCCCATTAAAAATTCTGCCCCAAGTTCCGATCTTTGCTTTTAAGCCTTTAATTCTGAGCTTCTTTTTTTTTTGCTGTATCTCAATTAATCAACTCTAGTTTAATTCTCAGGTAATTACGATTGCTTCTATATACCTTTACAGCTCATACTCTATAAGAAGTGTGAAATACCTTAACCTCAGTGACATTTCCTTTGACATAGCCAAGTTCTTGAGTGAGTCTTTCGTCTACTCTGAGTTTATGTGCAGTGCAATCAAAGTTTTGTATTTGTTTATCGAATTCGGACCTTTCTGTTTGTTTATCTAATTTCGGTGTAAAATGGAGCTGTACAGGTTGACAGACAGACAGACAGTCCCAGGCCTAGGCCGACCCACTCCATACCGCTTTTTTCCACCTCTTCTACCCGCTCTCAGGGCCAGCAAATTCCGAGTGCCTGACTGTCTGCATAATTGTGTGCTTAACGCGTGCGTTTGAGTTTCTATGAGAGTGTGTTCTGTGTGCGATGGGATATGATGTCTACTGTCCATGTGTGTGTGCGTGTGTGTGTGTGTGCATGTGCATTGTATCTATGTGACAACACAAACAAATGCAATGTGAAAAAACAACAACAAATATAATCGAAGCGCGAGCCGCAACGCACTGCGCAGATTGCATTCCCGTCAATGGGACTTCTCATATCGCATTGGACACGAATCATATTATCAGCAACCAGGGACAGCAGTAACACCAACACCAACACCAACAACACCAACAACAATAACAATAACAATAATAACAACATCAATAAATCCTCAAATGCATCAGAAAGGAAGTGTATAATAAAGGCAATCACGAATAAGGACATACTCTGAGAAATAAATGACATCTAAACATTATTTTAAAAATTAAAATAATATATAAAATATATATAAACTAAATAAAATAGCTTGATAAAATATTAATAAAAATAATAATTTAACATATTTTAAATTAAATAATATTTTAAGTCAACTTCAAATAAACAAATAAAATTAAAAACAATACTAAATAATTTACTCAACTATCAAATGGAATTACCAAGTGATTTTTAGCCTAGACATAAACCACATACCCCATACTTCACCTCTTACAGTCAGAGGTGACTTCCTCGCAGAGGTGAGTGTATAAGCGACTCTTATTTGCAGTTGTTTTCATAATTGAACTGATTTTCAGTTCTGTGTAAGTCCCTGAGATACCTTTCAACGTCGTTGACGTTGACGTCGTCGTCCTCTTCTTTATCTGCTTCTTCTTTTTCTTCTTCTTTCGATGCCGTCCCCAGTAATGAGTTATGTACGCGATCTTATCCGTCGGACCACAATGTGAGCCGGAAAATCGGTTATATTTGTTGTTATTGTGGTTGTTGTTGTTGTTGTTGTTGTTCTTGTTGTTGACTTTTGGTGGTAAGTATATAAGCATTGTGGCAAAAGGGGCAGGTGCTGGTGACAGGGAAGTATTGAAAGAAGGAGTTGGGCGTGGAATTGTGGAGGCACAGGCAAAGGGGCAGACAGCAATGCGCCTGTAATCAATGCGTCGTCACATCGAAGAGCGTCGATGGGCGAGAGACGACAAATGGTTTGTTTAAGTTTGGGTTCTGGGCTGTTTATTTATACATCGAATTGTTGTTGTTGTTGTTGGATGTTGTTGCAGCTCTGGCACAGATATAACGAGCAACAGACACACAGACACAAGATTGCAGCGGAAATGCATTTAAGCAACAAAAATTTCTACTGCACTTGAAGCTCGGCGAAATCTTGGAGCTGCTCCATATGAAATCTTATAAATGGCCCGATTTTCAATTGGCTTCCCCCACCCTCCCTTAAGATCTTTCAATATGAGCACACATATAAGACATGAGGTCAATGAGTCAACTTTGTATTAAAGTTGAATAAAGTCAGCTTTGATTCTGGAACTTCCAAGAATCTGCTGAGATCTTGGATATATATTTATTGATAGATAAATGATTGGATTTATGAAATTTTGGTGAGTTTTTAAGGATTGAATGACTTTAATGGATATATTTATTTTATTACCAATTTTTTACATTTTCCGGCTAAAATCTTTTCTTGCATTTTTTTTTAGTAAATCCCTTCCCAAAAAATATTATTTATTCAGAAAACTTTATATATTTTTGCTACATACATAATCATTTTTAAGATCGCAACTGGCGAGTAAATAAAATATCGTATTTGTATTTAACGTTCCATATTTTTCATATGCAAAGTGCAAATTGCATATGGCGTTGTTTACCGTTGCAATTATTGACGAGCAAACGGTGCCCAGGAGATTTTTTGAACAAAAAAAACCTTATGCAGTTGATAGGAAAGCGGATTGCATGGCGATGGGTGGATGGGTGGGGAGATGGGTGGTTGGATGAGTGGTGAGTGGTTGGGTGATTGGGTAGTTTGAGTGGTTGAAGTGGTGACCATTGGCTGGTCGGATGGGTCAATATGTCACAACTGTGCATAGTGTTTGCCGACGTTAAGAACTGCGCGATAGACGATAAGTGCGGGGGGATGGACGGCGGGCAGAAGAAGGGAAAAGTGGAAATAAAAATATTTGAAAATTAACTCGAGTTTCCCAATGCGAATCGCATCCCCCATTGACGAATAAATATTTAAAAATGATTTTTTTCACGAATCAAACGATTTGTGTCAGAATTTGCTTCATTTTGTTTTCTACTTTTTGAGCTCTCCGCATTTTATTTATTTATTTGTTTTTTTTTTTTAGTTTATTTTTTTGGTGCTATGTTCCCGAGCCTGATAACAGATTGGCTTGGGCTGGGGCCCATTTAACTAGGGTGAGAAAAAAAGGCGTACAAACAAACAGACGACACGTCGGCAGAGGCAGAGGCAGAGGCGGAGGCAGTGGAAGGGGTTTTGGCTTGGTTTTGGTTAATGGTAGTGAGAAGGGGGCGGGGGGGACTTAATGGTTGGGGGCTTGGGGCTTGGCGACTGACAGAGGCTTGTCAATTATATAGACAGACAGTTGGCTTTTCCTGCTTTTATTGTCATCGTTTCATAGGAGGACAACTTAAAGGTAGAATGCCGCCATTCAGGTAACTCCCATAACCAAAGTTGACACTTGTTGCATGTTGCAATTTGAAAAGAATATGCAGCAAGACGCCGAGGGTGGGGGCAGCAGCAATGTCTGAGGCTTTACCCGTGTGCTTGTGGGTGAAAAACTATTGTGCCAATGAATTGCGCTGTTTAATGGCTTTTCATTGGAAGACGCCAGCAGAAAAATAAAAATGGATAAAAATGGAAAGAAAAAAAGCTGCAGAGGAAAAGAAAAGAGAAAACGAAATCAGAAAGGCAAATGTTGGCTCAAAATGCTAAATTTTTATTGTTCCATGCGCAGACTTCAAAAGGCGCTGGGAATTGCAAAGACAACAAAGATCAAAGTCGCTTCTCTTCATAGGTAAATGAAAGGAAGAGCGTCGCTGTGTGTGTGCGTGTGTGTGTGTGTGTGTATGAATAGCGTGAGTCACAACAAAAAAAATACTAACAAAAAAGCTAACAAACCAAAATAACAAACAACCAAACAAACAGCCAAACAGCCAAACAACAAACGGCAACAAAGTGACAAAAACTGAGCATTTTTTAAGTGGAAAATGCAGCCAAAGAGTCAGGCGATGGCCGGCAATAAGTAAATAACTAAAATTGTGCATAATGACGCTAATTAGCTGGGAAGACGCCTCAGATGAGGCCCATTGTTGATGGGGCCAAAGGTAGGGCCAAGTGTGCTGGGGTCTTGGGGCTCTGTGTTTGGGCCAAGAAACGGAAATAAACAATAAAATCCAAATTTGTGTGACAGAAATTATTTAATAGCTCAATTTTTTTGTATACGAAGAAAAGGCCTTAAAGCGCCACCTGGTGTGACGTGCCTGCAACTGCACTGAGCGAAAAAGTGGGGAGTTACTTCAGCTACACATTTTGTTGCAAGTCAGATGTTTTTTTGGTCTCTCTACATTTTTTTTTTTCAGTGTATACGTAACTTACCTGTACGTGCTGTGGTCGCAACCGCTAACAACTCAGTGTGTGTGTGTGTGTGAGTGTGTGTGTGTGACTATGCGACTGTGTGTCCCAAAAGGCATCGATTTGAAATCCGTTTGAAAGAAAATGAAAAATTAAAAATGTATGAGACGTATCGGGAGGTCAGTTTGTGGCTGCCAAAGCTGCAGTTTCCGCCCGGAGAGTGCCGATTGCTGTAGAGGCGACGGGTGACGGAGGGCGACGGAGGGTGGATTGGGTAAATGGTAAATGGTAAATGGTAGATGGTAAATGGCAGATGGAGAACCCATAGAGCTCCAGAGTCAGGAAAAAGATACAAAAGCGAAGAATTAAAATATAACCGTAAAGCTTTGGTTTTGCCTCCGGTTCACTTCCGCTTGTCATTTGTGGCATTTGCGGCTTTGGACGTAAAACTGTCTTGACATTAATTTTCATAAATGCCTTAAGAATTTTCACTTTAAAATTCAATTCATTGAGATTTTCTCAGTTTTCAGAGTTTTTCGAATTTTTCTCTCTTTTCGGTTTCTGTTTACAATTAACAATGCGGGTGGGCGGGCAATGCAGTCAGTTGGGCGGCTGGGCGGCTGGGCGGCTGGACGGCTGGAGGGCTGTAGGGCTGGACGGCTGGAGGGCTGGGCTGTTGGGATTTCCCCAACTTTGAAATTATCGTCTTCGCTTTCATTAAAGATTTCATCACCGGAAGCTGCCAATCGGATTTAATTGTTTAAACATTCAGAAGGCACAGACTGCCTGCCGTCGACTTGCCAATTCAAGCGGTGGGTGGGCGGTTCGGTGAGTTCCAAGAATTGAATCAATTTCGGTTATGCAGAGATCAAAATTCTCAAGTAACTTTTTAAATGATATCCGAAAGATACTTTTTGGCCGGCAGCAGCTCGGCCCATCGAAGCACTTCCCCTCTCTTCTCCTCTCTTCCCCTCTCTTTATCATTGCCTTCCCTTTGTTTATCTTGCGTGCTACATGTGCTTATCAATACGCCTTGTGGCAGCTAATTAGATGCGTCTTATCATCAGTTGCAACTGCCCCTTGCCTCACAGCGAGCGTCAAGTGCGCTGTTTACATTTCTTTCAACATCTCCTAATGAGTTCTTGCCGCTGATAGAAGCAGCAGCGGCTACTGAATGAGCTTCAATGTGTACCAAAAGCAATTCCAAGAGATATTTGAACATTTTCAGAAATAAAAAGATAGAAAATACATGAAAATACAAGAAAATAGGAGAAACTAGAAGAAAATAGGAGAAAATAAATCCAAAGACATGGAAAGTACGTGACAAAAGTCGCTTTAAGGTCGCAAGACTCGAGGCAGAGGCTGAGGAGTAACTTTATAGATGCAGATACATTTTTGATCTAGAGAAAAGATAGATGAGTAGATTGTTAGCTGAGAAATCTATATAGATAGATAAATAGTTGGAAATGAATATAAGTGATTTTAACTATAATAAAATAAATATCTAAGGTTAAAGATACAGATACAAAGTCGGGAAAAGTATCTTTTGGAGTCAAAGAAAGTATCTTTTATCTATGCATAAGAAGCTGATACTTTACCTGAAAGCACACTTTATCTTCTTCTTATTTAATGGAGCTTTAATGTATTTCATATACCAAAGCAATACTAGAGCACACTCACACACACACACACACAGCCCGGCATATCCATCGATTACTCATAGCATGAATATAAATTGTTTCAGGGTCTCTTAATCGATGACTACCATATTACTCATATCGGGGGGACACGGCTGATCTGAACGATAGTATCGTGGATATCAATTACCGTGTATCTCATTGTCGAGATCGTTGCACGTTGCAGCTTGCGGTGTGTTGGTGTGTTGGTGGCAACTCTGGCAAGACTCGTACTCAAATCGGGCTTAATTGCTGGGCCGCCAAATGCGAAGGCGTTTCTCTTGGGGCCATTTTTATAATAATTATTATGACAATGTTTTTGGGGCTGCGACTGCAATTGCCTGCCACTTGGTATGCAAACAAAACACCGGATCGAAATGGAGACCGCTGAACACCAGCTGGCCGCCAGTATGAACAGGAATGGGTATAAACGACTACCAGATGCCCTGTAATAGATATGGGAGGGCGACTTCTATAGATACAGACGAGAAGGTGGAGAGATCTCAGTTGAGTAGCTATAGTATTCAATCCAATTCCAAGTCTAAGTACCACTCGCTGTTCGGCATACCCCTTCCCTTCATTTACAGGGTATTCAACACAGAAGCAATCAAGTCTCCGGCACTCGATATACAAATGTATCTGTAGACCGGCGCGAGGTATAAACATATCTTTGCAGCCGAGCAGCACTTTGTGTGTTTATGCATCAGAGTGCGTGTGTGTGTGTGTGTGTGTGTGTGTGGTGGGCGTTGGGGTTGCCCCACCTCAATTACTGCAACGCTGCTGCCGCTGCCGTTTGCCGCATGCCGCATGCCGCATGCAATCTGCATCTAAATTGATCGTAATAATTATTGTATATGTCGGCCGTCGGTCGTCGGTCGTCGGTCGTCTTGCCGCTGCTGCCGCTGCTGCTGCTTGGAGCAACTCAAGTGGTTTTCTATTTCCCTGCAACAACAACAACAACAACAACTGTAACAATCACAATCAGAATACCTTTTTACGAGTGCTGCGCATATTGAAAAGTGAAATTTTTCATTAACGCTTCAATCGAATCGCAGCAGACGTGGTGGCGGTGGCACGTTGCAAGGTAAAGTAAAAGTATCTGATGGATACAAAACTGGAAAAATTTGATTTCGATTTGGTTTTGAATTCAATTGAATTCGTAATTGTTGCCTTTTATGCGTTTGTCTTTCATCTCTGTTTAACTTACATTTTTTTCTCAATTTTTCAATTTTTCGATTTTTTTTCAATTTTTCGATTTTTTTTTTTTTCAAATTGTGCAAGTTTTTAAATTCTTTCCCCTTTGAAATTTTGTTTTAAGTATTTTTCGGTTTTGATTTGGATTCTTTGTTTGGATGTTTCAGCTTCTGTTTTGTGGCTTTTCTCTCTTTCATTGATGTGGAGGCAACTTTATTGTTGCCTTATTTGCCACACACACAGACAGGCAGACGGACAGATGGGGAGACACCCAACACACATGCCCTTCCACTGGGACTTGAAGTGTGTGTTTTTCCATTTAAATGGGCTGTTTGCCCAATGACCCAAATTTTCTTCAAATCAGTTTTCTGATTTATGCGAATTATTCGCTTTGAATATCATAAATTTTCATTTTAAGTGCAAAGCAATGCTTGCTACCATCCCCACCCCCACCCACTCTTAGATGATATCATACTTGAGGCGATCGGAAAACAAAATAAATTAGCCACTGATGCACTTAAGATACAAAAGGCAATTAGCCATTTGCGAGTGGAGTCTCTCGATTTTTGTTTATATCGCATGGATTTATGTGCTTTTCCAGGGAATAGAAATGGGAATTAACAAATGAAATATTATCCGAATATATTCGAGGCCTGCCAACTCGTTTTTATATGCCATTCGAATGGCATAAGTCCTGCCATTGCCAAACGTCTAATGAACCGGACAAATGGCATGGGTGGAGATTTGAAAATGAGCTTTGAAATGTGCCACAAGTTGGCAGCAACAGATTGGTTGTAATCTCAGGTTGGCAGCCCTGCCCTCCGCACTCTTTTTTATCACTCTAATCTCAGTTACAAATACTACTCATTATGAGTATCTAATCGGGCAGCGGGCAGTGGTCAGCGGGCAGCGGGCAGATTGCAGGCGGTCACTTGAAGTGCACGCATTCAGTGCCTTGGGACAGAAATGCGTTTAGGTAAAAGATACACGGGATGGACGCAGATACATTTCAATCTCGTGCGCTGTCTGTATCTATCTCAATCTGTGCCTCTCGCTGAATGGGCTGTCTAATCAGCCGTTAATCGGCGGCATGTTCCGCGGCAACTGCGGCAACTGTGGCAATCAAATGGCGGCTAGGACATCAGCAGCTCACCGAATCAGCGACTCGGCGGCTCGGCGACTCGACGTATCAGCGACTCAGTTCTAATAACGTGCAACGTGCTGCATAATTGCACGTACAGCGTTTCCTTTGAAGTGTAGCAGTTGCTGTGGCAGTTGCAGTTTCAGTTGCTGTGGCAGTTGCAGTTTCAGTTGCTGTGGCAGTTGCAGCATCCATAGGATACGCGGCAAAGACATTTTTGCAAATCTTTAGGATGGACTAAAAACTAGTTAGTCGCTGGCTCTTCGGGCTCCCTTTGGGTTTGGGCTTGGGTTTGGGTAATTTCACTGGCCATAGCCGAGGGCTGGAGACCCCATTGGGTCCCTGGCCGCAATGAGATCAATGTTCGATACGTGTGGAAATTACTATATAATTGCTGTGCGGTGTGGCATGCCACGGCCAGTAGGAAACTCGAATTGTATGTCAGTAGTAGTTGCATTCGAACCCCTCCCCTTCCCTCTCTCTCTCGCTGTCTATCTCTCTCTTTGTTTGCGTTGAGTGAAAAGACAACGAGAAGGAATCACTGCAATTTGCAATTGCACAGGTGGAAATTTATTTTGATGGCAAGTGCGATAATGCCGAGCCATTTATTTTCACGGCCTGTGGGATGCCCAGGTGGAAGGGGGCTGCTGGTGGGGAGAGCAGAGAAGATATAACTATTTCTATGTCCTGCCCTGTACCCGCTTTATTTCCTCCCCCTCCCACTCCCACTCCAGCACTTGCCTTGCGTTGCGTTGCGTTGCATTGGCTTTGGCATTGGCATTGATGTTGCAACTGAACATTGACGACATTTGGACTGAACTTTAAAGTTTAAAGTTCAACCAATGCAGGGTAAGGTGTGCTGAAGGTGCCGAGTGGTTGGGTGATGGGGAGGGTGCGGGGAGAGGGGTCTGATCGTTACTGACACTACGAATATTGGACATTGGCTTCAACTTGGACTCGCTTGTAAGCTCCGTGTTCGCCATTCTGTCTACACGCTGTCAATTCGCTTGCGTTTGATTAATTACAAAAGCGCCGCACAGCGTAACGAAACTGCAACAAAATGTTGCCGCGAGGGCTGCTCCAGCAGTTGTGAGTAGCTTGAAATATTTAAAATAAATATACAGACATATAAATGATGGCAAAAATATTTTAATTGGAAGCAAAATTTGTCAAGATGTTTGGGGTGTTTTTAAAGAAAGAGGAAAAGCTTAGGTCAGGTCTTTCAAATAAGCAGAAACTGTAATACAATAATTATTTAATAATTATTAAATAATTTTATAAAAGTAAACAATTATCATAAAATATTACTACAAAAAATACAAGTAATCTAAGAATCTAAATAAAATAATTTATATTAATATTTTACAAAGGAAATAAATAAATAAATAAATAAATAAAAAAATAAAATAAAATAAAGAATATAATAATAAAATAATATAAATAATATATGAATAAATGAATAAACGAAAAATAATAATAGAAAATAAATAATAAAATAAAAACAATTAACTAATAATTGGCTATAAATATTAATAAAAAAATTAAATATACATTAATTAATATAAAAATAAAATTAAATTAAAATTTAAAAAAATATTATATAGTAGTAATGCCTAAAATAAAATATTCTTAGGAAGAAAATAAATTTGACAAGATATTTGCTATTTAGTTGTTATTTAAATATTTATATTTATATTTATAATTTATTATTAATATTTAATTTTATATTTTATTTTTGTACTTTTTGTGTTAGGTTAAAATATTTATTTTCTGTTTGAAGAATAATTAAGATAATTTTCTGTTATGTGTTTCTGTTTCTGTTCTTTGTCTGCTGATTGTAATATCAAGCATATTTTGCATTCGCTTGTAAAACATAAAATAATAAATATATTTAATTAATTATTTTTTTTATTAATTGAATTCCTTAAAATTGAAACTCCCCCAACATTTCAATAACTCTTAGAACTTCCAACCCAGCATCGGCTGCTTGCATATCTCTGACTCCTTTTTACAGTTGCCGCCAGTGGCTGCTGCTGAGCTGCTGCTGCTGCGCTGCTGCTGCTTTTGCTGTTGTTGTTGTTGTTTCTGCTGACTGGCATCCGAGACATGTTGTTTACGCCATTTTACACCGTTTGACAAATAAACTAAGCCAACTAAGTCAACATCAAAGTTGCAGTTGCAGTTGCAGCTATAGTCGCCATTGCAGTCGCAGTCGCGGTCTCAGTCGCAGCTGACGCCAACACCGACGCAGCGAGCGATGTTGACTCCAAGGTAACTTGCATTGACATAATTAAATTAAGTTACGTGGCAGCAATTGGCATTGTCTAATTGGCAGCGCCAACATATGGCCAATGGTCGTCGCCCGATGGGAACCTCAACAGTTGGAGGTTTGCAGTTGGCAGTTGGCAGTTGGCAGTCGGAGCTCTTGGCCGAGTCGGGCCAAAACCAAACGCTGATCGTCCATCATGCGGGCACTCGCAATTAAAATGTCACTCGCCGCAAGCAATGCAAAATGTCGCCGCTAACTGGCGGCTAAGCTTTGCCCGAAGTTATGCAACTTTTGTCTACGACTCTTCCCCCTACCCCTACCCCCACCCCCTACCCCGCCACACAATGCAGCCCGTTAATTAATTCTACACCCCCGTCAACTTTTTTTTTTTTTCGCCCATAATTGTGACATTTGCCACTAAAATATATAACTCATACGCAATGTGGTCCGTGTTCAGGTTAAACCTTTGATGAACTTTGCTTGGGGCATCACGCGTGGCGCGGCCTCAGCTTTTGTTTCAGTTTCAGTGTAAGTTTTAGTTTGAGTTGCAGCCACGTTTGGTTTTGTTGCAACTGTTGGCCATGTTGCGTGGGGCACAGCTGCTGAATGTCAAAGCTAACACACACCTTGCCAAAACTGTCAACAGACGCTGCTTGTTTGTTTTCCCATTGCCCGCGGGTTGCATGACCTAATTAATGCCCACACAAGGCAAACCCCGCCAATGCCAGTCCTCGCGGATTCTCATCAATGGCCGCCAGTCCTCGCCAATCCCCTCCAGACTCTCAACGGCTTAACTGCACCCAGAAACTCTCTAGTCACTTTTTTCACGTTTGCGGCTAGAAAACTTTTCTTTTTGCACATCTCCCGGCGCTCGACTTTGACATGTGGCCAGCCCTTCCTTCACTCCAACTCCCCACTTTCCCCGTCTCTCCCACTCTCTCCCTCTCCCTCTCTTCCTACCTATCCTGCCATCCCGAAACTGCGACTGTTCCCGGTGCTGGCTGCCGGTTGCCGTCTGCCGTCTGCCTGTCAGCCAAATTCCGGTTGCGGATGACTCACACGCTGGGGGAGTGCGGAAATGGGAGGGGTAGGAGGGAGGTACGGGTCTGGGGTAGCGGGGGCAAAAGTCGCGCAAATTAAATTTTCTATGCCAAAGTGCTTAATGGCGTTAAAGTGCGAGCAGCAGCCAAGGTTGCCATGCCCTTTGGCTAATTTTAAGTGAAATTCAGCTCCAACAATTCAGTTAGCAATTCAGTTAACACTTTTTAGCGCTTAAATCACCCAAAACGAATATCCAAAAACTGAAAAATATCCAAACCCAAAAGTGTGAATGGCTTTTAAGCACTTCTGCACTTGAGTCTTTTCCCTTTTCAAATGAAGATTGGCACCCGGCAACTTTCCACCTCTGGAAATGAAGTGAGTTTCTAATGAAGCGGAATACAGTTTTTAATAGTTTATTTATTAAATGCAAAAACTGTATATTTTAATCAAGAATTATGAAAAGCCAACTAGTTCATCTGCTGGTTCCTTTTCAAATGATTTCATGCTTACCGGAACTGTTCCCATTGCTTATATAATAAATTGTTAAAATCAAAATTAATTTTTAAAATAAGTAAAACGCACTTTTAAGTAATTTTTTTTATTTAAATAGGAAATTTTAATTAAAAAAAAATATATATAAAATGAACTCGTTATTTTAGTAGTTCCCTTTTTGAATGATTGGAGGCTGTACATTATGAGTCTCCTCTCAGGTCTTACCTTTTAATTTACTGTAGTCTTCAATCTGAGGTCTTAAATAAATAATTAAACTTATAAAAAATTTAATATTATTATTTTTTAATTTTTACATTTAATTATTTTTAAAAATAAAAAATATTCAAAGTATAAAATAGTTCCTATAGTTCAGTTCAAAAAAATCTCCAAGTTTCCTTGGGAATCGATTGCATTTCTTTGCACATTTCAAAAACTAGAAGCTTAAATATTTAATTAAAATTAATTAAATGATTTTATTTAAATTCCTATTAATTATTTATTATTTTAATTATTTTTAAAATAATTTAATTAAAATTTGTATAAAAATCTCAGATAATCATTAAGAAACACTTCTGTTTCTGTCTTCACTTTAAGAACTCTTAGAATTCACCTCGCAGTTGGTGAAGTATCGATGCATTAGGGTGACCATGAGTCACATTTGGATGGATTTAGAGCTGGCATACCTGAGGTTAACATGTGTGTAGTGCACAAGTGTGACAACTGCGACAAACGACGAGTGTCACTCACTTCGGCGGCATTAAAGTTCACGTCGCGTTCCTCGCGGTTGTTTTGGCCAAGCCCCCGGCAAGTTTGGGGCTTCGAATGTTTGCCATTTTGGCCAACTGAAGAAATGTTGGCACCTGGCGCACAAACCGTGAGTAATGCGCCTTTCATGCGCGGCACTTTCATTGAGAAAGCTGTTGAAGGGCTATGGCTAGGGGTGGGGGGTGGGGGTTGGGGGTTGGGAGGAAAATTTGGGACTGGGGCAGTTGACTGACTGAAGTTGGTCTACAAACGGCATGATTAATGCCAGTTCAAAGGGAGAGCTGCTTCATTTGCTGACTGACCAATCACCTGGCCAAAAGAGCTGCCTGGCCAAAAGAGCTGCCCGGCCACGTCACGTGGTCAAGGTGAATGCAAATTGAGCCCCAAAATGAGAACCTAGTTTGGGGGCAACCTTGTCGGGTCTAATTGAAAAGTGCATTGGGCAACTGATTTTATTGCAACTCAAAAGTCAGACACGCACAGACAATCTGCCATCTAGAGACATGCAATGAGCCGACAACGTGCCACATTTTGTATCTCTGTATCTGCGAATGTGCCTGTACATGTGTGTGTGTGTGTGTGTGCATCTACAAGATACACATATTTCAAGTGTCTCGCCGACAGCTGCTTATTATAGATGCTGCAGCCGATTATTGCCTGGCCCCGAAACCAGAAAGGAAAAAAAAAAAAAACTCCAAATAAAAGCTGAAAAAGTATCTGCAGAAACTGAAAAACTGAAAAACTGCAAAACTGAAAAAACCGCAAACTTCATAAATCTACGCGGCAGCAATTTTGACACATGCAACGGCTGCCGTCCGATGATCAGCCTCATGGATTTGACATGTGGGTGGCTTTTGCCACTTGTGGCGGAGCTGTCAGCGCGGGGCATATGTAAACTAGTGGGGGCTTTAGGGGAGGGGGTGAATGGGAGCTACTGATAACGGCAATTACTTACGTCTAGATGCTATCCATGGACATACTTTAATTGCAACAAGTTTGTGGCAACTGTTAACTGGAAGTTTAAGTGCCTCATGATCGACAATCGTTTGGCAAAATGACTGCCGCACGTTTAGCACATCAGCAGGAGCGGCAGTTGCCGCAGTTGCCGCAGATGCCGCAGCCTTTTGCAATGGTTGCATCCGTTGCAGCGGCAGCAGCAGCAACAGTTGCAATTGCAACTGCAACTGCAACTGCAACAGTAAGCAAAAGTTGAAAGGATCGTGATTTAGCAAGGAGGCCAGGTCGCATTTGGTTGGTTGCATGGTTGCATGATGAACACGCATGATACAAACGCCTTGCCACGGACACCGCTCAAAAGTAATTAAAAAAAGCCGTTCAACGACGTGGAAAGCTCTCCCAGATAATGACTGCAATAATAGAAATGGTAATAGCGCAACCCCAAGTCTTCAGAAGAAAGCAAACCATCAAAAAAATAAAAGCTAAAAACAACAAGAGATCCCATAGGAAATTTATCGGAGGCGTTTCTCTGGCAGCGAACCTCAAATACTCTACGGGAAGGGTACTTCAAAGTCGGCTGAGCGTAGGCGGTGAGTGAGGGGGAAGGTGAAGGTGAAGGGAAAGGGTAGGAGAGGGTAAGGGAAAGGAAAGTTATAGCTGCGGGGGCGGCATACCTTTGGCTATATTTTAATCTGCAGAAAATTCCTCTTAAGGGGGAAAGGCAACTTTTAGCTGGAAACTTTTTGCCTCCTTGAGTCCAAAACCGCTGACTAAGTGAATGGACTTTCAGCTACCATCGTTATGAAGAAAAATTACAATATTAGCTGCAGTCTGTGCGCTGTGGATGGTAAGACTACTTGCAACTGGCGGCAACTAGCGGCCGGCACTAGGCGGAGGCCTGGCTTGGTTTGGCTTGGCTCGAATCTAAAGGAGCTAAGAGCTTGGCAGTTGGCAGTTGGCCAGGCTGGAAGCCAAATGGCGATGGCGATGGCGATGGCAATGACGATGGCAATGCCAGCAGCGTGTGTGCTGTCGATTTGTTGGTGCCGGTGAATGCCACCCGCCAACCCACCAATCCACCAGTCAAGCAACCCGCCAACCCGCTAGGCAGCAGAAAAGAAAAACCCGCCAAACCCACCAAACTGATGGACAACTCCGTTTGAGTTACGCGCACAGTTTGAAATTCATTTATCATTTTATTGTGGGGAAAATAGATGTGGTCATTCTGAAAAACTTATTCGCTAGTTACACACACTCAAACACACACACACACACACACACATACCCTCACACACACTCACACACACTCAAACACACTCATCCACACTCAGCTAAAAACATGAGATATGTAAATGGTAGCAGCAAATATCTCCGATGAGCCACCGCTGGACATTAGCTCCTAACGATTTTTAACCGTTTGCTGCCACAAGTTGAAGTTGCATTTAATTTCGCATATTAATTTGCCACTGGCCTCCGTTCGCTGGGCACGTTTAAGGGAATCACTAGGGATTAGGGTAATGCGATAATCGGAAAGAAACGATTACGTATTCAGAGTGTTAAAAGTAAACCGAATTGCGTCTATACATTTTATTTGGCCGAAAAATAGCTAAAAAGAAACTATGAGAAATATAATTATTTAGAGGATTTTTTGGCTTGAAATTTTTATTTTCTTTTCTATAATACATATATACTTAAATTTAAATTGAAGTCTTGTCTATAGCCTGATCCATGCATTCCGATCCATAAAGAAACTGGTCTTCGCTTAGCCTTGACTTCAACCGCCAGGGTGTTCCCAGTTAAAGATGTACTTTTATTTCATTATAAATTTTAATATTTCAATTCCCAAGCGTCTCTAAGGACTAACATAAAGTTAATTATATATCATATATATATAATATATATTTTTTTCACTTAATATTTAATTATATTATAAGTTTTGAATTAATTTCCCATCATCTTTTCTTTGCGTTGCCATCAATCGACGTAGAAGTGTTCCCAGCTCCATTTTTATACATATATTTACATTCATTTTCAGTATTTTTTTTTTTCTTAACAGATATTTTTCTTATATTTTTTTATATCCTAAAAATAATTTGAATTATAATATTTTTATTGTCTGTGAATATTTTCTTGGCATCTATTCTTTACCTTGACCCAAATCGACGCGGAAGTGCTCCCAGTTTGAATTTTGTTATTTTTATTCTGGCAAATTTTAATAATTCCTCCTTTTTTGTTTGTAGGCGTGTCCAAGGCAATTGAGTCTTGAGATCAACACATGCTGCTCGAATTTATATTCATCAGAGTCTCAACTTCCTCAGAAGTTGCAAAATGCTAAACTCCTAGCTCTGAGAGCGGCTCCACATGGGGCCACCCACATGAATGCAAATGCTTGACCTTTTTTCCACAATCTTTTTTCTTTTATTCTTATTTTTTTATTTATTTTTATTTTTTTCTTTTTTTAAATGCTCCACCGGCCACAAGGCATGAAACGACATGGGTAAATCAGTTCAAGGTTCCCAGACAGTTCCAATTCGCATTTGTATATAAAAGTATATATCTTAGGAGAGATACGAGACGGGAGGGAGCTTGGCAGCGGGTAGAGGGAAGGGATCGGAGAGGTAGACCACGAGATATACTCGTAACTCAAGAGATCAGCGATGAACTGAAACTTCTTTATGGGGTTTGAAGAGGTTTGTGCCTTTTGTTAAGTTAACGTTTTGTATCTCTCTTCGTTTATTTTTGGGTGGACGCTTTTAAGTAATTTATTGTGTATCGGAAATTTTGAATTTGCATGCCAAAGCCATAATTCTTAATTTACTCATTCCTCAGCTTTTATTATGAATGCTACTCCGTCTTCTCCAACTGCTCCGACTGCTCCGACTGCCCCGACAGATCCAACTGCTCCGACTGCTCCGAGTGCTACGACTGCTTTGCCTGCTACGTCTCCTTTGACTTTGGCTTCAACTGCTCCGTTGTTGTTGGCTGTGAGCTGCTGCGTGTGACCACAAGACAGCCCCCAATTAACTGCCCCAACCGCAGCTTCGGAGCAGCGCTGAGCTTGAGGCCAGCCCGTGGCCAGGCCAGAACTCAAGTCGACGTCATGCAGCTGTGTGTCGGCTGCTGTGACTGCATTTAAATGTATAAAAAGTATGAAAAATATACAAAATATTAAAAAAAATTAAAAAACCTTAAAGAAAATATAAAAACTATAAAGACTTCGACAGCTTTTTGTTACGCACAAGCCTAAGACTTCAGTCGCAGTTAAAGTTTCAGTCGCAGCCTTAGCCTCAGCCTTAGCCTCAGCCTCAGCCTCAGCCGCAGCCTCAGCCTTAGCTTCAGCCTAAGCTTCAGTTTCAGTTTGAGAACACTTTCGGTTTTTAGGTGCAAACGGGGGAAAGGAGTTTAATCGACTGTCAAATACACTGCAGCTTAAAAAGTAGAAATAATTGATAAAGTAATAATTATATTTATATAATTATTTATTTTTTTTTTTTAACACACACTTTTTTTATTTACACACACTTAAAAAGTAAGCTATGTAATTGGAATGATTTTGTACACAGCTTGTGGTTTGTTGGGGGAACAAAATAATGCATAGTTCAGTTAGGTACATAATTAATGAAATATATAATATAATATATTTATATAATTTATATTTATTTATATATTTATTAAATTTATTATGTCTCAGCAGTCTGAGTTATTTAAAGCGGGTAATAACATTCTAATTCCCACTAATTGCTGTGATCAGACGCAGTTTTAAACTTTTGACTCTTTGAATTCTTCGTGCCACATGCGCAGCAGCTGCGGCGCGGCCTCTGCTGCTGCCGCTGCTACTGCCTCTGCCTCTGCTGCTGCCACTTGGACTCTTGCATATCATTTTAAGGGGTCTGTTCATATTTCTTATAAATTTGTTTAACTGCCAGTTGCACATGGAACCGAGCGATGATCATAAACTACAAATTGCAGCTTTTCAGTCTCAGAGTCTTTTTTATTGTCTTTTTATTTTTTTATTTTTTTTTGTATTTTTTGGCAGTCCACTTGACTCTTTGTAATTATAGGCAATTTAAATAAATTAAACGCATTTTTCTTCCTCTTCTTCGAGGGAAACACAATCGTACGGGCTTAGACTTAGTCACTAGCGGTCCATAAAATTAAAATCTCGAACTGAAAGTGAACCAAAATCTGGCCAGCTCAAGGCTGAAGATTGAAGATAAAGAATTGAAGTATATATATAAAGCATTTATATATATATATATTTAGATATCTTTGAATATATATCAATATTCGATACTTAGCTCTGACTTTCGATTTCAGTGATTTATTTGCAAATGCTGAAAACGTATAAGAAATCGATTTGTCATTGAGCATCGTTAAAGCTTTGAATTCTAATCGCCGGCAATAAAGTTTGTAATCAAGAATCGAATAAATAAAAAAATAAATGCAACAAAAAAAATACAAAAAAAAAATAAAATGAATTAAACATTTTCCAGGCGATATAATTGTGTCACAATAAACAAACAATATCGAATAGCAGTTAACTGTCGCTTACGAGTGCATTTAATCGATTTCTAATTGCATATTGAACTCCATCATGAACCCAAACAGCAAACAGCAAATAGCAAATGGCAAATGGCAAATGGCAAATGGCAAATGGCAAAATGCGAAATGCAAAATGCAAAATGCGAAATGCAAAATGCGAAAGCGAAATGCAAATTTAGACTCAAATGCAATCAGATATCAAAGAAGCACCCACAATAAATCAACTTAATTAAACTACATATTTAACATTTACATAAATTTCTTGCCTCATGTTGTTGTAATCATTCGTGTTGTTGTTGTTGTTGCTGTTGTTGGAATGTAGAGCTTCGCATAAATAAAACAATTTGCAAAACACGACGCCGACAAGGCAACTGTTGGAAATAAAAGCGAATGCAAATAGACAAAAGTGTCAAATAAATATCGAGAAAACATATTGATTGTCATTTAGATAGATGGAAGATATTGTTAAACACTTGCCAAATATTAATGGCCAAGTGTGTGTGACCTATACCCTGTACACACTGTACATTCATACAGCTGCCTTTAATCTGAAGCCAAATCTTAAGTATAAATTTGAAGATAAAAGAGCGCAAAGTCAATCAGAGATTGGAGTGCCTTTGGTATATCCTGTAAATAACATAGACTGACTATGGGTTATGATGGATACTGATATATATATAAGTAATTAAATAAATAAATAATTCATTAATTATTCCTTTATTATTGAGGAACTTTACTGGTCTTAAGTCGGTTCATTCATAAATTAAGTTGGACAGGACAAGACAAAAGTCTGCTGGGAACAGAAAATGTGTTTTGAAGTAAATAAATAATATATATTTTATTCCTTTGACTGATTGATGGAAACTTGAATCATCATCAGCTAAACTAACAGATACCCTGCAAATCTGAGAGTAAAGTCTTGGGCAAAAAGAGACATATGATTTAAATATGAATGAAATATATAACAAGCTCCACACTTGCACCCTTGATATAAAGGAAGACCTTGAGATACCTCTTAAAAATATATAAATCCAAGTTAATATACAAATTATATAATACAGCATTTTTGAGTATAACTTAAAATTGATATTTTAAATATTTTTATTTAAATCGTATATCTTTTTTCATATTATAATTAAGGTTCTATAGTATATTTACTTTTTATACTGAATATTTATTATAGCTTTAAATTTATTTTAAATGTTATATATTTTAAATATTTTTATTTAAATCTTATTTCATTTTTTATATGATAATATAGTCTTCTATAATATATTAATTTAATTTAAATTTATATTTATATTTTAAATATTATATTTAAGCCTTATTTCTCTTTACATATTATAATTTAGTCTTCTATAATATATTTATTTTTTATACTGTCTATTCATTATAACTTAAAATTTATATATTAAATATTTATATATAAATCCTACGTTTTTTTTTTCTTATTATAATTTAGTCTTCTATAGTATTTTGTACTATATATTATTGTATATTGTATTAATTTTATGTACTGTATATTTATTTCTAATATTATTTTCTATCATATTTTGATGTCCCATGTTGTAGCCTTCTTTAATCGCTGAATTATATAACAAGTTTATTATTAAATACCCTCCCATTTTTTAATTTAAAAATATTTAATGTCAAATATTCAATATTCAAAATTTCTTTTATCTTGCCGAAGGGAATACCCTGAGTTCCGTTTATAAGAAAGACATGAATGAGATGTGTTTATAGGACTTTTTTCTAATTATTTTTTATAACTCAAGAGAGCTTCGTATGAGGCAGAAGGTAGTTATTTTTATATAATATTTCTGCATATTAAATAATTATATTTTATATAAAATATTAAATTAAATAATAAGGAGTTTTCATAGATTTAAATTCTGAGCTTAACAGTAAAAAAGTTGTACCTAAAGTCAGTTAACTTTTTTTTTTTCTAATAAACCTATAAATATGTATGGTTTGGAGTCTCCGCAGGGTATCTGATAGTCTCACCCCCTCAGCTTGGACCATATAAATTTGTTCGACATTAAAAGCTGTCAAAGTATTTGAAAATTCGATGTGAATTTACGAGTCGTAGACAGTTTAAAAACTGGCCAAACTCCGAAGGGGGGCGGCACATTCTGTCTTATCGCTGATATTCAAATAAAGATCTATTTAAAATGTATAAATATAAATATACATATATGAGTATAGGTATGTGTGTGTGTGTGTGTATCAGCTTGTATCTCACGGGCAATAACATGATAAATGCTTGTACGCAATTTGTTAGCTCATCTCGCACAAATCCTATGCTAATTTGTATATAAAAGACTTGAATGTCGATATTGTTTAATTGAGGAGCCAAAGCGCCGCTCGTCAGTCAATCCGAGCGGCATTCCATATAATACCAAATTTGTATTTATTTATTTTTTTTCTATTTTTTTTTTTTTTTAATTTTTGGTTTTTCTTTTAATTTTAATTAGCATATTATGAGAATCACCCAGCAAATGCTCAGGTTGACGAAGATCTCGGGCCAAAGATAAACCGACAAATTTATGGGACTTCGAGTGGCTGAATGCGACACAAAATGGCAAAGTCAACACACAATTAAGTCAGTAGGAAAGAAGTGGATTGCCTTTGATGAACTGAAGTGGAAATACCCTGTAAAAAATAAGGAATAAAAGTCGCTTAATTAAAGGTGAGTTTATTATTATTAATACCTCATTAAGCGCCCTTCGATTTGAAGGGCTTCTTCTGGGAAAGCTTCTCTCGTTTAGTCTTGTTTAGGGGTTTTGTACTGAGCATAATTTATCGCCTATTATACCCGTTGTATACCCTGCAAATGACCCTATAGGAAGCAGCAGCTATTGGATTCACATAAATTACACAACACAAGTTAATGAATTGGACATAAAAATGTGTTGGCTGTCGTGTATTTTTTGGCATTGCCTTTAAGACAACAAATTGTCCTATCAAAGTTATGGGAAGATGCTAATTAAGTTCATAAATTTCGCATCAAAATTAATAATTAATTTTTCAAATTGTTTCCAAAAATGAATTTAAATGTCATTTGGGTCACACACCGATCACATTTCACACTCAAATCCTGTCCAAACACAAAAATTGTCATCATTTTTTTTTCTTTTATCTTGTGTTTTTTTTTTTTTTTGGGTTGCCACAAAATCGCGTGGCATTGCCTTTGTACTTGTTGCCACAAGTTTAATAGCTTAGCGGAATATCTGGAATTTGTTGGTTTTGCTAATTAACCCATCAAATGATGTGTTTTATAGATACTTATAAAAAGGGAACCCGAAATGACAAAGACCCAGCCATCAACGGGCAATCGACAGCCGCCAAAGGCAAAGACCCAAATGATGAAGATGTAAAATTTAAATGCAAATTCATCAAAATAGCAAAACGAACTAAAACTGAAACTGAATCTAAAACTAACACAACGACCAGTGAACAGTTAACAGTTGTGTTTTTTTTTATTTAGCTAATTAATTGCCAAATAAAAGTCGAGAGTTGGGAAGGAAAAATTTAATTTTATACACAACAAATCATGTTTTCATTTCTAATTAGCAACGCGTTGCAACAAAGGGGAACAACGCTCGAAGACTTACAACCAACTTCTGGAAGGGGGGATTAACTGTTGAGGGAAGGTCTAAAAGAGGGACTGTCAGAACTCGGTTGGAAGTAAACTATAGGATACTCTATCAAAAGTCATCTAAATGTAGAAATAGCTATTTGGTATAAATTGCTATAAATTTTAAAGTAGTACTAAATTAAGATGAAAGTGATATTGGTATAAATATAAGTTCACTTTTTTATATAGGTAGAAATATGGGTATAAATTAAGTTGTAAGTATAAATAAAGATAGTTTTAAATATAGGTATAATATGAACTTAAAAATGGAATAAAAATAAAATTAAAACTAACACAGATGCATTCGTATAAAAATGAAGAATAGGTATAAATATGAAAGACAGTATGGGTATAAGAATGAGTATAGATATAGTTATATAAAGGCATAAATATAGCCTTAAAAAAAGAATAAGTAAATTAATTCTTATTAATACAATTAGAGGATTAAACAAATGCAGTTTTAAAATAAGTATAAATATAAGAAGAAATAAATATGGATATAAATATGAGCTTATATAAAGGTAAAAAGTAAATATAGATTTAAAATAAGGTACAATACAAATAGAAATTTATGAGATTTTAAAAACAAGTATAATATAATGCCGTCATGAATATGGGGTGTAAATATAGGTATAAATTTAAACATCAATTTTTTTAGAAATATTAATATAAATATAGGTATAATTATAGGTATGTGTGGTATTTATATAGGAAAAAGTAGGCCCATTCGATTTATTGGTTTATTTTCACATCGACATAAACTACGCAGATATTCGATTAGGTATAAATGTCAATATGAGTAATTCCCACAATCCATTGAAAATTCTTTTGATTAAGTAACAATATTTAATCAATATCAATATTTAATAATTGCTTAAAAGTAAAGGTATAATTTATATAATTGCATCTAAACAAGTTCTAATATATCTGAAGCCAGCGAAGTCCGACTTCGCAATTCACGAATTGTGACTTTTGAAAACTGAGCACAATCTTTGAAAAATCTTTTGAAAATCACCCAAAATTAAGTATCAAATACATCATAAAATATCAAAGCACCTATCATGGAGTTAGATGTACGAGGCGAATGATTTGAGTGCCAATCGTTGGGTCTTTAAGAGAGAAACGATCAATAGTTGGAAAATAATGTTGTACAATTATACGAAGATCGATCTCTGTGTCTCCCTTGTTAGCCACTCGCAAGCACACACACACACACACACACACACACACATTCACATACGTACAATATAATCAGCAGCGCTTAAGTGTACATTGTAGTCACCTGGCCAATTATGTGCCATCAAAATTGGCTAAAACTTGGATCCCTAATGGACGGCGTCGAGTTGGGAACAAGATAACGCGACACGAATTACACATAAGTGTATAAGACTCGGATGTGTGAATGAACACACGAATACCTGTCTGTCCACATACACACACACACACACACGCATACACACACGCACACGCATGTGTTGAGTGGCACAAGTTTTATTAACCATGAGGCTGAGACCAATCCAATAGCGACTCTGGCCATGAATGTGGATCCCAGCGCAGATTGAGGCATGGATCTATTAGTGGATCTACCTGTGGGTCCAGCTTTGGCACTGGCGATGGTTATGCCATTTGTTTTTATTGCTCATCACCAATTGCCGGCAATGGCTTCCTCCGTTAGCAAGTCAAGAGAACAATGTTGTTGTCATGGTTAGGGATGAGAGACTATCGATAACAAAGCAGAGTTCATTTATCGGGTGATCTAAAAATCGATTAGCTATAATTTTGAAGCTATCAATCTATACAAATATATCATGTGGAGAATGACTAAGCGAGGGTGAAGTATGACATATATCGATGCCTGGCTAACTATCGATAAATGTGTGTGTTCGATAGTTGTAGAGGGAACCACTGCTTGTTAACTTTAAGAACAACAAGAGGAAGCAGAAGAAGAGGAGTTAGACAAGACCAAATGAGCAATAGAGCGCATAGAGAGCTAACAGAAAGTCGGACCAAGAGAGATAGAGATAGACAGAGAGAGAGGGGGAAAGAGAGGTAGACCAGGGGGGAACGAGTTACAAGCTCAGCTTCAACTTCACGCTGGAACGACGTCAAAGTCATGTTTTATATGATTATGCCCGGAAGCACTAATTACCTTATTTACACTTTTATAACTTGGCGGCAGCGTTGCGCATGCGCAGATCGTTGAGATCGCATATCGTCGATCTCTAATTGAGATCGTTCGAAACAGTTGTTTATGGCACATGGAAGAAGCTCGGACACATGGCAGTCCAACGCTTGGAAGCTCTGGCACCCAGCAGCTCGAACACATGGGAACTTAGAAACTTGGGAGGTTGGACACTTGGGAGTCGGCGGGAAGTTGTGGTCGACGGATGTGAACTGTGCCTTGCCATAAACAAAAGTGAAAATTCAGCCAGAGAGTTGGAAAAATTAGGCGGTTATTAAGCATTTTCATCGACCCGATGATTGGGCAAAAGCGAAAATCCTAATCAAGTCCTGCAGTTATAGAGCAAACAATCAATTGCCGGGCAGCGCACAGAGACGAGAGCCTTCAAGGCACAAGCCACTCACTCGACTCTCAGCGGTCGAGAGTCGCAAGTCGCAAGTCGCAAGTCGACAGTCGACAGTCGACAATCGGGAATCGACTGTCGACCAGTTTGATAATAAAGCTGTTTTTGTTATTGTTGTGTTGTTGTTGTTGTTGTATTTGGGTGCAGCCAGAAAGTTGGCCTGCTACCGATTGCCGGTGATTAAGTCATGAATCAGTCGCTGGGTTAGCAGCCGGCGACTACATGGGTAACGGTTAATTCGGAGCTCTAACTATGAATTTCGGTGGGCGTATGCCTTTCAGGCTAAAGCCCAGTCAGCCAGCGATTGTCATGCTCAAGTAGAAATCAATTTTCAATTTTTCTCCCCATTTTCCTCAATCGGAAACTGGGAAACTCGGAAAAAGTCTTGCGTTGCCCAAAATACAAATTTCATCCCATTTCATTTTTAACCAATTGCAATGTCAAGTAAATTTTCTATAAATTGCAGGCAAATCGGCAGCGAAAGCTGACAGTGAAAATGAACATGTTCCCCGACACACACGCACAGTGGTGCAAAATGCAATAAAAATAATTAAATTTGGCATCAATTAATTTTGAAAATGTTATTAATTTCTTAAAGATTAGAAATTCGATAAAAAAAAAGAAAAATAATTATTTGTTATATTTCTATTAATTATTAATTGGCTATCGATTATTTATTTTATGATGCATATATTTATCGATAATTTATTATTGCTATCGATTTTTGCATTTAAAGTTCTTCTTTTTATACTACAAGAGTTGCAGCTGAGCGACAATAATGAGTTAAAGTCTTAAAATCGATAATTTTATCGATTATAAATTATTTCAAAGAATCTGTTTACATCTATTGAATGCCAGAATCCACTGTGAGTCGCTGTTGAACTCTCAGTGGTTGCCAGCGCCGCCTTTTGGCGCACAAGCAGGTGCCCAGTTTGTATGTTGCCTTTGCATTCCTGTGCGTCGCCGGCAGCAGCAGCAACTCTGCAACAGCAGCAACTCTGCAACTGCAACAGCAACAGCAACGGCAACGGCAGCAACTTCTTTGTTTCGGTTACTTTTGCGGTCTGATTGAGGATTTTTTGGGGGCTTTTCAATTATTAAAAACGCCTAACGAATGCCAATTTTCAGCTGTGTTTGCATTAAAATAAGATTTTTTACCGCACGGAAGTGCATGCGGTTGCCCCCTGAGGGACTCCTCGATGGATCGATTGGCTTTAATGCTGCACACAGATACATATATATACAAATATATTGTATATATGCACACGTTCAAATCCGTTCTACATTTTGTAAGCCTTCCACAGTTTTTGTATCTTTTGTGAATTGTTTGCTTTGGACAGGGTCAACAAGTTAATCACATTGTGTGGCATGAATATAATAGAATTCTTATTTAGCTGCCGCATGGATTGCCCCTACTTGTTGTTGTTGTTGTTGTTGTTGTTGTTGGCGGAGGGATTGGGAGCAACAGGCAGGCAAAGACAGGCGAGTCTTTGAATGGGGCTGAGGCACGCGTTTTGGCCTGTAATAAGACAACGTTCGCTCTTTTGGCCATTGGGCACTTAGGAACTTTGCCTCTTTGGCTGTTTGGCCGTTTGGCTGTTCGGCTGTTTGGCCGTTTGGCTGTTCTATTGGCACGGAAATTGACGTTTAAAGCGATCAACGGAACCAGCCAGCTGTCTGGCCTTTTTTGGCCAAGAAGCAAGAAGCCAACTCGCCTTAGCCTTTGGCGTTCAAATTGGCAAATTAAGTCATACGCCTGCAACGAACCGCGTTGTAATTTATCTTTTTCGATAATTTTTTTTGCTTTATTTTTCTAGCTTTTTTTTCAGTTTTTGCAGCTTTTTTATTTGCTGTTATTCTTGTGCGGCGGTGGTGGCACACAAATAGTGGGCATTATTTTGCAATAATTATTGATTTATTGTCTGGTCTGGCAGTCCCCTCCCTGCCGCCATATGGAGAGGAAAAACAGTTGGAAAAGCAAACAGAAAAACCACCAAACCAATAAATAAATACATAGTATGTAAACGAGAACGTTTCTAGAGGGAGAAAAAGAAAAAGAATCAAAGTACCGCCAAATCCATTATCATGTGCATGCGAAATGTTCGGGTTCAAAGAGTCGACGTTCTCAGCGCCCAATTTCCCATCCAAATCATTAGTAATCGCTGCTAATGATGGGCTGGTCCAAGTCCCAGCAGCAGCAACACCAACACCAACAACAACAACAACAAGAAGTAGTAGAAGAAGAGCAGCGCCAGTTTTGTAATTGGAAAGGCACGCATATTAGGGCGTAGGCCTTTTTATAGCCAGAAATGGCTAGAAAGTAAAGCGTGTTTTTTATGTAGATGGAGTTATGAAGGGAGGGGGGGTTACGCGGGTTCACCAATTAACTTTAGAGGAACCCAATCCTCAGAGGTCTGAGACCTTTCCCTTTTCGTGTTATTTTTCTCATTTTTCTCATTTTCTTTCTTTGTTTTCTTGCCCCCTCCCCACCCCCCACTCCTATCCGAGGAGCTACCAGGCGTGGTCAGGGCATTAATTTTTCACACCTATTAATCGAACGTAAACCAGTGCAGAAAATTGCTTAAAGCCATTTTTATGGCTAGATAATTACGAAACTGAAAATTGGGTTAAAAGGTAATAGGTAATAGGTAATAGGTAATAGGTAATGGGAGGTGTTTGAATATTTTATAGAGTGTAGTGTGTTTTGTGGCTAGAAAAGAGCCAGAAACTAATGCCAGGCGACGGATGCAGTGAAGGGCGGCTGAGAAGATGAGGGAAAGTGTAGCGAGACGCTTTGTGGATAATAAAGTGAAGGTGGAGGATGGTGTGACCTATGAGTGTGGAAAGCGCGGAACTACCCGCTTTCCGTGGTGGACATTAAAGTGAAGGTGGAGGATATAGTGGATCGATTCGATGGGTAAAGGTGGGAAAGTATGTGAAAACCGCTAGATTTCTCAGCTCTCTGCCACTCAGACATAAAGTGGCAATGGAGTAGAAAGAATAAATTCCACTCATGCAAAAGTCAATAGCTCATTAACCTACTTCGACACCTGCTTAAAGTAACCATGGAGGACGTAACGACGGTGACAAGTGCGACATTAACAATCGCCGCCGCATAAACTGATTTAAAATAAGTTGATAATTTTATGAGGTACAGTAAAGCCTCGTCACATTTGATGGTTCGACAGAGTCTCAGCCGCCGCTCCAAAACTGTAAAGCGACCATGGAGAATGGCGCAGTGCCAGTGGTAGTTGGTAGTTGGTGGCGTAATATATGATCCATAACAAGCCATAAAAATTCTAATGCCTATGCAAAGTAAATGTGAGTTTAGTTAATACTGAAAAAAACAGTTAAATTTTTATAGATTAATCGTAGTTATTACAATTATTATATGACAGGGGGGGAGTTTGAAGTCAACTGGAAAGTTCCCCCACTTCCAGAGTTTCCAATTAAGTTCCATAAAGCCAAATTACAGTTCACTTTTATAATGTTCTCAAATTTGCTGAAAATTCTACCACCTGACACACAAATCCCCCAAAGACTCACAGACCGACAGAAAGTCAGAGACAAGTTTCGCAAATTTTCACCGTGTATACGATAAACACGTTTATCGAGTTCCCTGCCAGCCTCCCCAATCCCCTCCACCCCCCTTCTTCATCCATCCCGTCAACTATCGTATGGTAATTTGGGATCTAAGTGCGCTCCAGATGCCATAAAAAAAAAAGGAGAAAAAAAAATAAGAGAAGAAATAAATGAAATTGCGAAATATTTTTAACGCCTTATTATAGGAAAATGTGCAACACCATTTGTTGCCATTGTTGTTGCAACGTGGCGGCTGCTGCTGCTGCTGCTGCTGCTGGACCGTTGCACGTTGAATGGAAAACAATTTCCATTTCCTGACAGGCCACAAGCAGCTACCACAAGTTGCAGTTGCTGCTGCTTGGACAATTGTTGGTTTCGCTTGTTGTGTTCTTGCTGTTGTTGCTGTTGTTGTTGGTGTTGCTGTTGCTGTTGTTGTTGTTATTGGTTTCACGGTTTGAGGCATGAAACCCACTTATCTAATTGCGATTCCGGGAACTGGTTTTCCTTGATACATTTTTCTCAACTCATTAGAACTCAATCATAACTTGACCACGGCAAATGTGTGCGTGCGTCTACACACACACACACACAATCTTCCTCTTTTCCTTTATATCTGTCCCACTCTCTCTCTCTCTCTCTCTCCTTCTCTCTCATACGCCCTGTTGGCCGTGCAATAGGCAAATGTAATCGTTGGCAACATATTTTTCAGACAAGGCGCGCAATTGTAGCCGTGAGCAATTTTTAGTAAAGCCAACGAGCCAACAAGTACAACAACAACAACAACAACAACAACATGAAGAACACGCCGGACGTGTTCCATAAACAACACTTTGATTACGACAACGCGGGCGCGCACAAACGCAAATCGATGTTTTCATATGGAAATTGAATCAAAGTCAAGTCTCTGCCCAGCGCCAAAACATGACTGGACGCAGTTCAGCAGCCGTCAGAGAATGTGGAGCACAGCAGCTGCGGATCATGTGTACATATATACATACATATATACTTATGCATATGTATGTTGTGTGTGTGTGTGTGTGTGTGTGTGTGTGTGTGTGTGTTGGTGTGTACTTGTATCTCGACTGCGCCCAGGCCTACAATTGAGGCACAGCCAACGCCAAGCAATTGGCCTTGATGGAGCTGAAGATGGAGACAGACCCGATGCCCGTTCGGTGGCGTCAGTGCTTTTTGTGCCCGGTTTTTTTGATTTTGGCTCAGTAGCCTCAGTCACCGCCCCCTACACGCGTCTGCCTCCATCTGCCCAACTTCCCAGCTGCCCAACTTCCCAACTGCCCGACTCCAATTGAAGTCAGTCTGAGATTCAGACTGAGCCACAGACTCAGCTTCGGTATTCGTTCCAGTGGAGAGCCGCTGGTCTGGGCCATTCATTGGGGCAGATCTTTTGTGGTTTTCGCTATGATTATTAATCAATTCTTTCGTATCATTTGGCTTGCCTTTGAATTCAATTCTCAATCGTTTAAAAATCCAAAAAAAAAAAAATAATAAAAAAAAATAATAATAAATAAATAAAACGAGACCTGTGGCTGCTGCTGCCGTTTGGAAGCCTTTTCTACTCTAATTAATTCAACAAAGGTTTCTGGGCCATTTATTGTGAGGTTTTCGGTTTTCGGTTTTCGGTTTTCAGTTTCCCGTGAAAGGCGGCGGTCATTATTTGCATGTTTATGTTTATTAAATTCCATTTAATTACCACAAAAACGCAATTCAAATTCAAATTCAACACAAACTGTGCCAATGATAAAAATCGAATACAAAAAAAAACGAGGATTTTTATTAATTATTGTTTAATGGAAAAATAGTTTGATTTTCTTGCCTCTTCGAGTGCCACTGAACTTCAAAGGGGCAATTCTCGATATATTGAGTTTTATAAACAATTGTTTATCGCATTGAAGGCTTTTTTAATCAAGGACGGAAAATTCATAATCAGATCCTAAATCAAAGCTAACAAGCGACATGTAAACAAACAAAGCCTGAAGACTTCAGAAGAAGAAAATGTTTATTCCCAGTCTAAAAATATGGGTGACCTTTGAATAAACTCAAAATAAATTTAAAATAAAAAAAAAATAATTATAATATATAAGAAAATACAATAATTTATATCTTATATAATTTATAATTTTTTTTTTTTTTTTTAATTTAATTATAGTTATATATTTATTATATAATTTAATTTTCCACCTCTGAAACTGCCTCGTTTGAAATATCCACACTTCATTTGAGTGCGATCTTATCTGTAGATATTTTCACATATCTTCACATCATATCATATAGTCATTTACTTAAATATCTCTAATCTGTTATCTGAAATCTGGGCTTTTCAATTTCCCATAACTTAAGTACAGACATTGAAATTTAATTAACACTTAAAACCTGAATCGAGTAATTTGCTTTAATCATGAAATCAATATTGGGATCCGCCGCAATTATAAAGACTAAGGAGAGTCGGGAAATAATGATATTATGGCCCTTAAAGCAATATGAAGGCAGTACAGTGTGGAACCCCACAGGAAGTGAAGGAACGAACGACAGACGGACGGACGGGCGGACGGAGAGTGCGGCGTCCATTCTGTGGCAGGTGTCGAAATTGACAGATGAACAAAATGCACTTCGAGATGCTAATAACAAGTTGATGTTAAGCGGAAGTTGCAAGAAGGCTAAAATCGGGGCGTGTCAACTAAGAAGAAAGAAGAAGAAGCAGAAGAAGCGGGAAAATGGCTATGGGTGGAGCGCTAAAAAGGCACTTCTGCGTCTAGGCTAAGCCTGGGACTAGGCTGAGACGAGGACAGAGGCTGAAGCTGAAGCTGAGGCTAAGACTGAGACTGAGACTGAGGCTGCGGCTGAGACTGAGGCTGAGACTGAGGCTGCGGCAGAGACTGAGGCTGCGGCAGAGACTAAAGCTGAGACTGAGGCTGTGACTGAGGCTGTGACTGAGCTGAGGCTGTGACTGAGACTGAGACTGAGACTGAGCTGAGGCTTGGTCTCTGCTCGAGTTTAATTTAAATTTTAATCGCATGCCTAATAGACAAACTTAGAGCAAATGTCAGTATAAAGAGACTAAGAGCTGGCTTAAATCATGCCAACATTTACAAAGTACTTTACCAAACAACAACAAGTAACAAACATGGCAAACACTCACACACACACACGCACACACAGCCACACATGCACACACTCTCTGAAGTGTTCCAGGAGTTGAAGTCACGGACACGTCGTCGATGTTGGCTAAGACAAACTTCCGATCACGTTGTAAGTCAGGCAGCGAAATTGCAAAAGTCATCTATGGCCAAGGCCTGAGCGAAGGGTTCCTCCAAGAGACAGAGAGAGGGAGAGAGGGAGAGAGGGAGAGGGAGATGGAGATGGAAAAGGAGAAGGAGATGGAGATGGAGACAGAGATGCAGTCGGAGATGGAGATGGAGAAGAAACTGGAGCTGGAGACGGAGATGGGGAAGATGGAGCTGGAGATGGAGACGCAGATGGGGACGCAGACAGGGACAGCGAGAATAGGAGAGAAGGAGAAAAAAGCTTAATGGAGGCAAATGCATCAAAATGGTTAATTGGATCTGGAACAGCAAATGACGAACACTTTTAGTGTTTATGGCAGTAGCCATGGACGTAGCCACCTAGAGAACCAGAAACGAGGGAGTCCGGCGCGGAGCTTGGCAATGGGGGGCTGCACTCATGCACTAGATGGGGCAGCAGATATCCAAGTGTGCGTGTGTGTGTGTGTGTGTGTGTGTGTTTGTACGTGGCGGTGTTGCAAGCTGCCTCAAGTGGTGGCAAGTGTGTTGTACACGACACGCATTAGCTACAATGAAGCAGTTGCTGTAGACTTTGGCTTATGCAATTTTTTGCCTAATCGAATGCTCTCCTTTGAGTGTCTCATAATCTCAGCATCTCTTTCCCACTGTCTCTCTCTC
This sequence comes from Zaprionus lineosus, assembly GCA_035044505.1. Taxonomy (NCBI): domain Eukaryota; kingdom Metazoa; phylum Arthropoda; class Insecta; order Diptera; family Drosophilidae; genus Zaprionus; species Zaprionus lineosus. The sequence continues at coordinate 117,345 of JAWNNX010000596.1, read as the reverse complement.
TCTCTCTCTCTCTCTTTAGATTTCTCCTTCTCAAGAACTCTGCCACAATTTCCATTTGGGTCTGGCTTAACGCCAAAATCTTTGGATGCACTTGTTGCAGGCTCTGGCCGACCATTATGGCTCGCTTCCTGGTTCCATAACCGATGGTTCCAGTTAAATGGCCAAGACCGTTCGGTTCGATGTGGTTAGCAAATGGGTGTCGAATGATTATGGAACAGTTAAATTCCAATAAGTTAAGGCCGGGACAAGATCAGGTGCCTAATGCGCCTCTAAGAGAGCAATTCAAAAATTAATTTCATCTTCGCTTCGCTTCGATTGATTGAAATGAAAGGATAAAGAAATAATTGGAGAACCTTTTCTCCCACTCTCTCTCCCTCTCTCTCTCTCTCTCCCTCTCTCTCTTTTTTTTTACCTTCTCTCTATTACCTAGCAACACGAACACTTGTTTATCCTCTTCTCGCAAATATCGATCCAACAAGCAGAAATTTTTATTTGGTATTCGAAATTTTGACTCGTCACAAGCCGCGCATCGAAAATGGACTTGGATTGTAAGTTGGATATTCAAAAATCTTGGAATTTATTCTGAAATCTCGTAACATTCCAATACGAAGTCAATACCGATCTGGAGAAGCGAGTCTCGGACGCGTTCTGCGTGTTCGACCATCACGGCGATAAATTGATCGATGTGCGTGAAGTGGGAACAGTTTTGCGTCTGCTCGGATGTGTGCCCACGGAGCAGGAGGTGAACGAGGTAATCTCGGCCACCGAGACGGAGGAGACGAGCGGAGTTGTGCATCTGACAAAGTTTCTGCCACACGTCACGCAGCTGCTCATGGAACGCAAGTAGGTTGATCCACGATGTTCTCCGAGCGTGGGAGTTGTTACCTGAGGAGCTTATTTGCAGAATGGAACCAGCGCCGCCGGAGAAAATTTTGGAAGCCTTCAAGGTATTAGATACGGAGAGCAAAGGATACCTAACTAAGGATGCTCTGGGCAAGCTCATGATGGAGGAGGGTGAACCCTTCACACAGGAGGAAATGGACGAGATGTGGCCAGTGGCCATAGACCCAATTAGCGGTCATATTCCCTATGAATTGTATCTCAATCAATTGATGGTGAGTTTGATCAAGGTAATCGAGGTGAATAACGGCTGGATATTGATGCCTCTTCATTGCTTTGCAGGTGTATCTATAGATGAACTTTGGAATTTATCTGAATCTTAATAAAACATTCCTTGAATTTCCCATTTGGATTCCAAGTCAAAAGATGCTTTCAGTTTTGGTTTGTTGATACATAAAAGTAGCATCCGCCCTCAGTGAATCTCTTAGTGCGTTTCTCAGCTTAGCTTCGCATTAGCTATGCACACAGATACCCACAAGGACACACACACACACAAACGAAAGCTAACTAAGCAGCACACGAAATACGCTTCAAAATAACCAAATAAATCCACACGTCCAGCCCGCGACAGGACAGGACCAGCACAGGACTGCATGCCAGGCCATAGTCCTGGAGTCTGGGAAGAGAAAGATGCCGGGCCCCGCTTGGTGTGGAACGCGCGGTAAAGTGGGTTGCGCATCATTAGCACAACTAATGGATGTTCACTTTTCTTCGCCCAAAGTTGCCTCGCTCTGCCGCTCGAGTCGTGTGCGCCGGACCAGCCTTGAATGGACCAACGTTTGGCTGGCGGGATGACTGGCTGGTTGGTTGGCTGGCTGGTCGGTTGGTCGGTTGGTTGGTTGGTTGGTTGGTTGGCTGGCTGGTCGCTTGGTTGGTGGTTGGTGGCTGGTTGGATGCTTGGCTAGGTGGATGTCCATGCTGTCTGTCTGAGTGTCTGCAAATTGCAGTTGGGTAATATGAGCGGCTAGGAAATTTAAATAAATTAAAATACCTCTTTGGAGTTTGTTAGTGTATATTGCTAGGGACAGGCAGTGAGAGAGAGAGAGAGAGAGGAGTGGGGGGGAGTGAGAGAGCAGCCTTTCGCATGCGTCAAAGGCAATCGCTTGCGTCTGCAGTCGTGCTGCGAGTCGTGTTCTCGCTTCCGTATTTATTAAATTCTAAATACACGCTGATGGATGCACTTAACTGCATCTTTCGGATTAAAATATTTCATGTAATTCCCATTCCCATACTACCCCATCTACCACCCGCCATCCACCAGCCCCCCCTCCTCCACAGCACCTTTTCTACTCCCCGACTTGTTGGCATTCGCATTCGGATTCGGATTGCGGTTCGTGCGGTTGCCATCTGCACGTTCCGGCGCTTTGGCCAATTTGAGTGATTGCATTGCGCGCATTTAAATGGATGCTGCCATGTTCGAGATTTTGTGGATGCTACAAGTTCGCTCTCGCTCTCTCTCTCTCTCTCTCTCTCTCTCTCTCTTGCTCTCCCTTTCCTTTCGTAACACACTCTGTCTAGCTGTTGCACTCTCTAAACAAGTTCTACGTGCGGCCATGGCACGCCTAATGGACTTTTAATCTTTACAACTTGTAAAAATTTCGTTCGTTTTGAATTGCCGCGTACAAAGTTGATTGCAAATTGTCAGCGCCATAAAAATGAAGCCAACCACCACTGGAGAGAGAGAGAGATCCCTATTCACATCAAATGACTGACAATTGGAGTGTTTCTGACAAAGCCTGATGACTTAACCCATTAAGGACCATGCAATTGTTTACATTGTCTTCAAATGCCGGACGATTATATCATCCGATTCGATGTAATTGTTATATAAAGATAAATACTTAATGAGTTGAGTGAACTATAAATAAGAGGAGGCCATCCGATTGAGGGAGAGAGAGAGAGAGGGAAGAGAATCAGAACAGACAATGATCCTGATGGCAGGATTACAGCCACAACTGTATATAACTTTTGTAAACTGAAGCCTTAATTTAAATTGCCATAATTTATAGTATAATCTTTATTTTATCCTTACATAAAAAACTCACATATCAATTTAAAGTTTCTCCGAGCTGCGAGGACATAAGCGAGTTTTATAGTCATGGGGAAGTGCAATAAAAGGCAGAAATTAAAGGAAAAACAAAAGAAAACTTTGTCAAATTGTCAAAGTTACTTTGCCAAGAAAACTGTAAAAGAGTTTGTGGCAAAATTGAAGTTCGCATGAATCAATTTCGCCATCAAGTCTGCGGCTGATGATGATTTACGCTCGACGGAGCGTAATTAAGATTTATGCGCTGTACTTGCTTACAAATAACTGAATATATGTATTCACATTAACACAACATGAACAACACTGAACATGAACACGAACATGAACATGAACATGAACACTGAACACTGAACACTGAATACTGAACACCTACACACACACACATATACATATGCACAAACACATGCCATCTGAGGTTAAGTGACGTATGAGCAATAGGAACTTAATTGTTAGTTATAACCCATTGTTTGAGGCACATTAAAACTAATTAAGTAGAAAGAATTTCTTGAAGATTTATATGCATCAATAGTTGCATTACAGCATCGATTGTTTCTGCAAATTAAGGCAATTAGTTAAGTCCTAATGACAATGTCCTGCACAGAAAATATGAAATGCCCTTAACCCTAATGCAACAATAGCTGCAAAATAATTCTAATCCCATTTTCACCATTCGTCACCTCCCCTTGGGATATGCATAATGAACTTTCCTGCTTAATTGGGCAAATACTTGATTTCTGTTATTAATTGCCATCTTCTGCTGAGAACTGGACAGTTGTGAGTTATGTTTAACAATTAAAAGATATATTGAGAAATTCATAGCCTAGGAATAAATTTAATAAATTTATTTGAAGGTAGAAAATCTTCATGGCGCGTAGCATAGCTTTTGGGGCTGTACCATTAGAAGAAACGGAAAAGAGGAAAAACCAGAAATTAAAATAAAATTAAAAATAAATCCCATAAGTACAACAAATCATTTAAAATTGCATTCCAAAATATTTTCAATGCTTCTCCTGCTGTTATCTTAGCCAAGGAACGCACCATTGACCACACACCACAGCAGCGCTGAGGATGAATACTTAACTAATTGCTTAGCTGCAAAGTGTGGTGAGAAGTTGATAGAAGCAACCGATTTAATGTGAGTACAAATTTTAACATATATTCTGAACGACTATTTATTTTTTTAACACAGTAATGCTTTAATACTTTAATACTTTTGTATAGCTTATACTTTAAATTTGGCTTAAATGTGTGTTTAATTTTTTCATATATTAACTTTTAAAAAACCTAATATTTAGCTTATGGGAGAGAGGTGAATTAAGCCGCTGGCTTAGCTGTGGTGTAAAGTTAATGGAATTGTTGCCCGTAGTTCAAACAAATTCTTAATATTTTAAAAATAATAATTATTAAATATAAGTAGATTTTTGTAATTTGTTTCGTTAAAAATGAATAACTTTTGTTTTCAAATTATATTAATAAGAAATATTTAATCAAAAAAAAAATCTCAGCAACTTTTTCACCTCGAGCACTGCTGCAGAGGTAATGCCTTTATTTAATTAGAAGAAGTTTCATCTGATAGATGAACATATATTACACTTTTATAACTTGTTTTTAATTGAATCAGTTAGTTAGTTTATTTGTTCGTCTGCCGCACTCCCCGCGCTGCTACCATCTAGCAGAAACTACCTGTCCGCCTTGGCTCCTACACATCTCACTCTCAATTCGTGTCTCACTTAGTCGCAGGCTCCATTTCCCAGCTGCAGTCTCTACGACTGAAACTTTCAATCAACTTTCTGTTTACCTACTCACCAGGCGGCTACTTGTTTGCTGATTGCCTTTGCCTTTGCCTTTGCCTTGCCTTGCCTTGCATTGCCTTGCCTTGGACTCAGTTTGGTTTGGGTGCAGTTAATGACCAACGCTGGGACCGTATCCTCGGATGCAGCAGTTGAGAACGAAAGCGCAGCAGGCACTTGTTATACCTTTTGTTTTCTTCTTCTTCTTTATTTCTTTTTACTTTTATACGTTTTTTGGTTCCTTTTGCTCTCTGATTTCCTACGGTTTATTTGACTGCAATTCCTATATGAGTGATTCGAATATCTGGCTTGCCGTTAATTGAATTTAAGCAATGAAATGTAATTTGGAATTTTGCATGTGCCCCAGTCGCGTAGCACGCCAGAAATCATCATAAAACCAGAGGCACAGACACGGACACGGACTGAGACTCAGATGCGGACACGGGCACGGACACAGGCACAGGCACAGACACATGCAGTGCCGGCAGTGACGGTGGCAGTGCCAGTTGCAAGAAGGAGGCAGCGTCAAAGCCAAAACATGAAATGAAATTGCAAAAGGTGAACAACATGCAATGGGCCAATGGATCCGGACATGGCCAACAACAACAACAACAACAACAGGAGCTGCAACACCGGCAACAGAAAAAGAGGCAGCACAAGGAGAAAAAAAAATAAAGAAGAAAACAAAACAGCAGCAGCAACACAAAGCCTGAGCGTGGCCAGTGGCATGCAGCCTGTGCCTGCGTCTTTATTGTTGCAACAGTTGCCGTCTTGTACAACACCCAAAGGTATCAGCAGACAAAATGCTAAAAATGTATTTACCACAAAAGCGACGCGACAGCAACGTGACGTTGGTTGCAACTGCGACGCCGGCTGCTCCAGCAAAGGCAACTGCAAATAGCGAGTGCAGTACATAAGGCAACAAACGTCGTCGTCGTCGTCATCGTCGTCGTCGTCGACGTCGACGGCTGCTCTGCTCATTGCTGGTGCCCTTAATGGATCCGCAGCACTTTGAGTGATTTATTTCACACGTTGATGAAATGGACAGCAATGGGCCGCATTTTGACGTTTATTGCAGCAGTGGCAAGGCAGCAACAACAAAAGCAACAAAAACAAGCAGACAGTCACAACAACAACAGCAACTGCCCACGGCATGTGTTGTGCGCATGCGCAGCCCTTTGACGACGACGACAACGACGACGGCTTCGATGAAGAGGAGACCTAAAGGGACGCTATGCAGTTTATACTCTTTACGAATAGAGTATAAAGACAATATTATCTGCTTTGCTCTTTGTTTTTGTGGTTCGCTTCCAACAAATGTCCAATATTCAAAATGCAAGAAACTGATTAAAAGCTACAAGTTAAAACATGTTAAGCTGCGTTGTTGTTGGAGCAGAGGTATTGAAAATTATTCTTATCTATATTTCTTATCTCTTCCGTACCATCGCGTGATGCTCTCAAATGCTTAAAGGGGATGTAAAAATTAACCGTTTGTTCGCAACTCTTAAGCAGCTTTGGTCAATTGGCAACTTTTGCTTTGGACTTTCAATTAGTATGTCACCAAGCGGTCACGTGTTCGCGTCGGCTTAGAAAAAAATTGCATTTAATTTTAATATTATTGCAAATTTGTGGTTAATAAATGTATTTGATCGTTGTAAAAGCAAATAAATGATTGTAATTGTAATAAAACTATGTACGCGCGGTGGTAAATATGAAAATAACTAGTTAAATCATCGATTTAAAAGAAACACTAAGCGTTTCATGCGTTTTATATATCGTTGCATTTGTAAGCGAAAAGTACAAGTGTGTGAGTAAAATGCATAAGCTAAGAGCAGATAACAAAGCCATAAATTTTGTTGTGTGCGGTGTGGGCAACAGTTAGATTTTATTAGTGTGTGTGCCCGCATTTGGTATTGGTATTAAAACGTGAAGAAAAAAAAACAAAAGAAGAGCAAGGGAGAAGCAATTTTTTGCTTAGTGCTTAAATTTATTTATATAATTTTTTTTTGTTGCAACAAAAATTAAATTTAGTTTGTTTTTTTTTTTACATTTTTTTTAAGTGTTCGATTTTGTGTGTTTATTAATTAATATTAAAATAACAGAGGGACATATGTGTTAGCTAAATAAATATATAAATTGCATGCAGTGAAATATAAAAAAAAGTTTTTTTAAATAAATTTCTTTGTGTATTTTTTTTTTGTTATTTCGATATAAACTAAAGTAGGTAAATTATGAGAAAAAGGGGTAAGTTAATATGTTCATATTTTATTTTTAAAATAAACATAGCTTTAAATAAACTTAAAAGTAAATTAACGTTTATATGGGCAATTTATATGCTGGTTAATTTATATACTGGAAAATTAATATTAATAATTTTAGGGAATAAGTCCTGTACGCAGGGTATTCCGCTGTCGTCTGAAGATGAGTGAAGCATCTTCACTGTTTTTTTGTTGGTTTTTTTTTTTGTTGTCTCGTTCCTTGCAATTGGGTTGAGAGTCTGTTGCACGTCTTTTGGTAATAGCCCCAGTGACCGTGCGCGCTTTAATGAGGCGCGCTTCTCATTTGGACGCCACGCATTTTGTAGTTTTATACCAGCTACGAGCAGGTAATACAAAAGAGAGTTGTTTTCGGGGGGGCGACTGGGGAGTATTGAGGGGGAGCAGAGAGGGAAGAAAAACTGCAGTCAGAGTTGGCTATATAAACATTTAATTGCAACTTAATTAGTAAGTGCAGCTTCTCACGAAAAGCATCTTACATGCGGCTGCAACGCCAACTGCAAATGCAAGTGCAACTGAAATTGCAAACTGCAACAACAACAACTGCAACAACAACTGCAACAACAACTGCAACTACAATTGCAACTGCATCTGCAAGTGTGACCCCATCAAATGTCAGACGCTGATCGACCTCAAAAGTGGTTAAAGCCAAGACGTTCCGCCATTAAGCAAAATGCATCGATTTGGGACAAGATATTGTCAAAACCACCTCGGAGGAAAGTCAATTTAACACATTCACAACGCCTCTTAGGTTGTTGATATTTTAATTAGTGACGCTCCAAAGGATTTGCAACAGCCCAAGCCGCGGTTTCACCCACTTCCAAGAGCCCGAAATCGCAGCAAAGCAAACCAATAAATGGGTTCCGGCACTGGGACTGGGACTGGGAGTGGAAATGGGAATGGGAATGGGTATGGGTATGGGTTCCGGGCCATCATCATCGCAACAACGACGTGGCAATGCAGCTCAAGAAAAAAGTGCCAAAGGGCACAAAGCATTCAGTGCAACTTTGGTTTTTGTGGCTTTTGTTCCAAGCCATAAACTTGCAGCAGATCAGAGAAGTAGACAAACGGGGCGGTGTGGGGGGGCGTGTGGTCCAACACTTAAGGGTAAAGTTGAGGAAACCAACTTAAGCCTCGAAACCTTAACTTTCATCGATGGTGTTTTTTGTGGCAACTTAAGAGCCCCTTGGTGACGCCTCTGATCCTTAAAGAAAACGTTACCCATATGCCAAACTGGAGTTTGGGTGCCAACCTACAAAGATTTTCCTGACTTCTTTTATGACAGCGTGCCCAACTGCGGCAATAAGTTCAAATGCCAGACCAGGCTGGGAGACTATAAGCCAGGTCTAATGTGCGACCGAGGATTCGACTCCGACTCCGACTCTGGCTCTGGCTCCGACTCCAACTTCGGCTTAGACTTCGACTTCGACTTCGACTGCAAATCCAACTACATCTGCATCTCCATTTTTGACTCCAACTTGAAGTTCGACTTTGACTCTGTCGCCGACTACATCTTCGACTCCAACTCCAACTCCAACTCCGACGCTGATGCTGATGCTGACGCTGACTCTGAGTTTGACTCCGACGCTGATTCTGACTCTGACAGTTTGGGCCGCCTGTGCGATTGGGTTATACAAAGGTTCACTTAGCCAAAAAGTGGGTGTAGCGACTCCAAATGCCATTGCCAACATTGCGAACATTGCCAGCGCCTTTCGAGGATCGGGCCAACGCCAACGCACTGACTGCTGACACTGGCTGCTCGTGAGGCTCCACTCCTCCACTTTTGTTATTTGGCGAATTCTCAAGATCAGCTTCAAGTGTACCGCCCTCTCCTCCTCCATTTTTTTGTACACCTTTCTCCCTCTCTTTCTTTCTCGCTCTGTCCCTTTCGCTTTATCAATAGTGCTGATTTCTACTAATTTGATTAAACAGATTGAGTTTAATAAGACTTGTGCACCATAGAAAGGCAACCTGCCCCAAAGAGGAGAAAAATGAAACACTTGGTGCTCGCAACCTGAACAAATGTTCCCTAATTCAAGTGCCACATTTATTTTCCGTAAATATTTCACATGCACCCCGCACTTGGCAATACCCTCACGATTTGTTTTGATACCAAATATGCCGGCTAGTCAATGATCGCACTCAAGAATTTGCCCACACAAAAGGCCTCAGTCACAGCCCAAACCAGGAACAAACCAATCAATGGCCAGCCCCCAGAGTCAGTCTCCGTCTCCGTCTCCGTTTCAGTCTCAGTCTCAGTCTCAGCCGCAGTCCCAATTCCAATCCCAATCCCAATCCCAATACCGATCCCAGTCCGATGTCCTATGCCCATTCCCATCCTGAACGGTGCAATGTGCGTTTTGTGTGCACTTATGCGATCATTTGTTAAGTGTCATCGCGCCGGCATATGGGCAAGAAAACAACTCAGGAACAAGTACAACAAACAGCGGAAAACAATTTAGAAGCAACACACCGAACCCTGACTACTCTTCACCTGAAGGTTAAGGTGTCTCCCAAGGGAGTGGATTTTTATGCTCTGAAATCGGATTTAATTTCTGTGGGTGCTCTGCTTTAATATGGAATCAACACACGAGTGCGAGCTTCCTAGTAAAATATTTCTTTCTCTTTCTTTCGCTTCTTTTCCTCTCTCTCTCTCTCTCTCTCTCTCTCTCTTCTTCACTTTCTTCAATTAGCTCACATAACCGTTAGACTTGATGCTGAAAGTGTATAACAACAAACTGCAACTCGTAAACAAGCAAAACGTTGTTGTTATTGCTTGTTGTTGTTGTTGTTCTTGTTGTTGTTGCTGCTGTTATTGTTACTGTGTTTGTTGCTTCCTTTGTTGTTGCTATTGTTGTTGTCATTTTCATTGTTGTTGCTGTTGTCGTTGCTGTTGTCCATGGTCATGGTAAATTTATGCACAATTTTTCGCGCTTTCAAAAAATATTTGCATCATTAATCGTTGCACAGCCTTCGCCTCATGGCGGCATCACATTGTTGTTGTTGTTGCTGTTGTTGTTGTCTTCAGTTGTTGTCTCCAGTTGCTGTTGTTGTTGTTGTCGCTGCTTTCGTTGCTGTTGCTGTTATTGTTGTTGCTGCCGATGTTGTTGTTTAGTACCAAGGCGTTGTCTGCGCCTCTAAACTCCAGCCTTAGCCTGAACTGCACCGTAACTGCAACTGCAACATCAACTGCAACATCAACATCAACATCATTGGCATGCGGGCGCTGGCGTCGTTACAACGTTGTTGAAATGTTTTGTCAAGTTCTCAACACCAAGGCGGCTGCCACAGCGGCTGCCACAGCAACAATGTGGCATTTGCCCTCAGCAGAGAGAAGAGAAACAGTGGTGGATGCAGAGGGTCCAGAGGGTATGGCCCGCTGTTTGGCATGGGGAATCATCTGGCGGGGACTCCTACCTATACATGCATTCACTCCATAACCACAATGGAAAGTTCGAAGCGTAATAAACTTTGAAATTCGCTAAAATCATAACACCGTGGAACGCATTTTCAAACCACAAAAGTCGTAAGTCAAGCAAACAGACAGAACACACAGAGAGACCACAAGAAGCCACCTACTAAGCGAACCATCGACCAACACAACCACCCACCAATCCACCCACCAATGCAACCACCCAGAGTCAGTTAGTTGAAGTTGCCGCAATGTTGCAGCTGTTACAGCTGCCCCCGAAATGCGGGGCTTAGCACAAACAGAGCAGAGTTGACTAAGAGAAACAAGGAAGAGAATAAACGTGGGGAAGTATAGAAAGGTGTGGGGAGTTGTGGGGAAGTGTGGGGTAATGCGAAGAAAGACCCCCGATGAAATTACTAAATGTTTAATAGACCCAAGAATCCGAGGTATAACCCGCAACAAATGATGATGGATGAGGGCTCCGAAGAATGCCAGGAGTTCACTGGAACTACTCGTTCTACGCGCCAGCACAGCTCATCTTGTAAATGAACTTGTACAATTTTAGTGGTTCCTTTTTTACTGTTTTGTTCTTTGCGGTTTGTTTCCAAAACTTTTCTTTTGCTTTTCTTTTCTTTTCAAATTTTTTTCCCCCCTCTTTTTGGTCTAGACAGAGTGGCGAAAACTTTAGAATTTACAACTTGCACCAAACTGTGGCAAGCGGTAAGTCCAAAACTTGTGGCTATGCAACAAGTGAAGTTCAACATGTTCTTCAGTTTAATTAAAAGATCAAAGGAGAATGAGAAGTAAATGTTAAAAGCGTTTTAGGAGCCAAAAGTCAGATGAAACAATGTCGAAAGCAAACAAGGATTTGATGAAGGGAATGTAAAGGATATAAGAAATTTGGAAAACTAAAACTAGAAGTTCCCATTGATTGACCAGTTCCTTATGTAAGGATATCTTGGGATATTATAAACATTCCCAGTTGCCCCTTTTATATCAAAGTATTTTGTCCCGCACTCCTTGACTGCCATTAGATGATCCCTAGACAAAAATTAAGAGGTAAATCAAAGGGAGAACAAACTGATTTCTAATTATAGCTAATAGTTCATTTTGACAACAACAAATTTAGAACTTAAAAGCGTAATAATTACCCATTAAAGCATCCAAAACATTGGCCACATTTCCTGTGGCTCCAACCAGAGGAACGCACAATGAACTCATAAATTGACGCACCCTCCAAAACCGACAACATAATCGGCCACGCCGCCGGCAATGGCAATGGCAGCAGTAAGAGCAACAGCAACAACAACAGCAATATCAACTGCACAACAACAGCAACAACAACAATGGCAACGACAACGACAACGACAACGATACCATGGACTCCATCGACGACAACAAGCGACTCCACTGACTGCGAGTCCAAAAAGCAAAAAAAAAAAACAAAATATAGAAAGAAGAAAAAAATTACTTGATATTGCAACGCTGTGGCGCGCACTTGTAAATGGCATGTTGCAACATGCCTAAATATGCGCCACACACACTAACGGCACATGGGCCACTGCGAGGAAACCGGAGCCTAAGCTCCACTGTCAGCCGCTGCCTCAGCTCCAATCCCTTACTTCATGGTGCACGGACTGCGGTGGCGGTGGCGGCGGCGGCGGCGGCGGCGGCGGCGATGGCAGCAACGGCGACTCCTACGCACCATCTAGCGACATTGGAGCGACGCCAGCTTCACCAGGCAGGGTCTATTTAGCTACGGCAAAGCCTTGACAATGATCGTCATTAATTGAGAGGCAGACGTTGCGCGTTGCACGTTGCGCCCGCCGTTGCAACGTTGCAACACTGCCACGTTCGATGCTGTTGGCGTTGTTCGATGAGTTTTGGGTTCCATTGGACGTTACTTTGGTTTATGGCCAACATACAGAGCGGGTATCTCGGTTATATCATAATGTTCGTTACGCAGCACCAAATGTCGCGCTGTAAGGAACATCGATGATAGATATAAGACATGTGATATGATTATGAGGCAGCGATCTGGCAATATCTGGTTTTGGGTTAGACAATGCTTTTGGGGCCTTAAAGAGTATGTAGATTTCATCACTGAGAATGTTTTTTGCCTCCTGATTGTTTGGCTTTTTGGCCATGCGAATTATGAAAATGTGGGCTTGGTGCTTGCTGCTTGGTGCAACGCAGCAGCGGCAACAACAACGGCAATGCCACCAATATTGTCATCGACCACAAGCGAACTGAAAGCTGGGAGTTGAGAGCTGAGACCTTAAACCTGAGACTGAGACTGAGACGGTGACTGAGACGGAGACTGAGACGGAGACTGAGACCTGAGACCTGAGACTTGGAGCTGGAGCTGGGGAATTGGGCGATGGCATGCGATGCATCTAGGATGAGCGTCAACTTATTGTTGTTGCTTTTCTACTGCTGCTTTCTAAATGCGTAACGTATGCCTTATAAGTGTGTGTGTGTGTGTGTATGTGAAAAACTTGACCTTTACCATGGAAAGAAAAGCCAACGAAAAAGAAACGTTTAATGCGAAAATCGCTGTAAAAATCTACGCAGATTTATCTTGGGGGACACTTTTAACAAGCACTGAAATTTCAGCTTGCGGAACTTGCCCCAAAGAATAATACAAGAATTTATATATATATAATTGTTGGCATACTAAGGGTTAAACAAGAAACGAAATATATCATTTATAGGAAAAATAATCCTCATCATCATCATCATAATCATAATCATGATGATCCAATTTGTGTCTTTCCGCTTACTCAGAAGTTATGCCCCTTGCATGTTGCACGCTGCAGCGTCGCAACATTGCACTGCTGCACTGTTGACGCCAATTTCTGACCCCAAAAACCATGAGGAGCATGAGGAGAAAAACTTAATGATGACAGCTACTGATATGCAGCCTTGTGCGCCCCACGCTCATCATAAATTACAGAGCCATAAGGCACAAACAAGATCGAGAACAGCCACAATCACTATAAATGAAATAAGAGAGGGGCTGATGGAGCAGGGGGCTGGGGTAAGGAGTATGAAGAACGAGGTATGAGGAACGAGGTATGAGGTATGAGGTATGGGTTTGGGGTTTGAGGTGTACTGGTGTAGGGGTGTAGGGGTATATGGGGGGATGGGTGCTTATGAAATTATGCCGCAAAATTCTTAGCATGCCACATACTACATAATTTGTTGGTAGCTCACCTTTTGTTGTTATTTTCACCGCTTGCCACACGAAAAAGAAATCACAATCTCATTATGGCATACACCTTATGGCCAAGTTGCCCCAAACTGGAGCCAGCCACACATATGTGCAGCATGCCCCATAATTATAAGAGAGCCCTTAAGTACTTGTTAACAAGTTCGATATCTGAGCGATTTACATGCTCTCCTCAGTGCCGAAACTCATCTCTCCCCACCTCCCAAAAAGAAAGTGCAAAGCCAACCAAACGACCAATCGACCAATCGACCAATCGACCCACCAACCGACCAACGGCACATTTCGTCTGATCTCTGGTAAATGATAATACCCGAAGGAATCTTTAAGCGCACAGTGGATATAAATTGTATATTATAAATCAAATTTTGACACTTGATATAATATAAAAATAATTTCCTTAAACTTGCCTTGACTTTTGAGTTCTTCTACAGATATTTCAATAAGTTATTTATTACTTAGCAACTATAAAGATTGCAAATAATTATTATAGTTATTCAGATAATGTCAGTTATACTATATAAATTTCTTAAAGTAATGCTATGCTTTAATTAAACTAAATATTAAAAAAATTAAAATTATTTTTTAATTATTAAAAAATTATTATATTAAAGAAATTTTAATTTATTTACTTTTCGCCAACTAAGATATGAAATATCGAATTAAACTTTTAAAATTAAATAACTATATCTTAAAAAAAAAAATGATGATTATTTTTTTTCAACATTTTGATCTCATTTCTAGTGACAAATATAAAGACTTAACTTAGGCTGCAAAATTTTGTAGAGATTGCAGAATTTTGTACTTTTTTATTTCGAAATTGTATGGCAAAGGATTATAGGATTTTTATAAGGTTTTGCATAGTTTGGTACCACTGTGCAACTGGGAGGCATTTTTCGGCAAGCAACCCGAACAAATTGAATGGTTACGCTTTATGACTTATGGAAACCGGCAGCTGATTTCCGCGCTGCGATTTGCCGTTTAAATCGCTTTGCCATAAAAATCGAATGCAACACTAATTAAAGGTAAAAAATACCAGGTGAGGGAGAAAGAGACAGAGAGTGAGGAGAGAAAATGATTGAAGAAGGGGGGGAAGAGCGAAGAATTAGTAAGATAAGAGAATCCGTTAAGACGTGGGCCAAAGCCGCAGACCAGACATTAACCATTAGCCGAGGCCAATGTTGTGGTTAACCATTAGCAATTAATTAAAAAATTAGAATATATTACAAAAACAAACACAAAAGCTGATACTAAAGCAACAATAAAAAAAACCAACATCAAGAAGAAGAACAACAACAACGAGAAGAAGAGGAAGAAATAAAATACTTAAACTGATACGGACCGATCAGATGGATGGCTTATCTCGGCGACCGGATCGCCATTGACATCCAAACGAATTAAATAAATTGAAAATAGTCTGAAATATGTGTGCCTCGCATGAATTTGAATGAAAATTTGTTTTCTTTTAATATGAAGAGATTCGTAGGAGCCCACAAAAGCCATGGGCCAAAGGAAGCAGCAGCTCCAAGCAAATGTTGCATATTTACGAGCTATTTATGCATATTAAAAAATTCCCCAAACGCTCAAATCAAAAACGTAGATAACAGTAGCTGATGCTGCCTCTGCCTCTGCCCCTCCCACGCTCCCTTGCCGCCCTTGAACGCTGCTTACCTGCTGCTTACCTGGCTGACTATACACAGTACGTTTATATAATATGTAATACTCTACCTGAGGGCGTAATCGAAAACAGATGAGTTTGGGCTTGAGTCTAATTTATTTATAGATAATATAAATAAATATATATATTTAATTATTACTATTTATTATATTTATATTTATTTATTATATTTATTTAATATTTATAAAGTTTTTAGGTTGTTAGGGTATCCCTTTAGTTTGTTGGCCATACCGACGTTTCATATATCTCTAGGTTTTGGTCCAATGCTTGGCATTCGCTGAGGAATCTTTTTGTTATTTCCATTTATTTTTTTTATACTCCCCAACTCCCCCGCCACCCTTGACTGGCTCCGACTGACGATGCGTTTACTGATAAAGATTTGTCTGTTTTGATTTTTATGACGCCACAAAAGGTTTCTGGCTTCAATCTATGGAAATTGGTAGCAAGAGGCACTGAAAATGGACGCTCGGCACTTTTTGGAGTGCGGACATAAAAACCTCCTAGTTAATCCATAGAAAATGCTATAAAAAATTGGCCATCAAATTGGCAAATATGCATAAGCAATTATATATTTCTCTCTCTCTCTTTCTCTTTCTCCTTTCTCTATGCCCCCCTTCACCCGACTGCAGTTTCCCATCATGTATCTCGCATGCATTTTCTTTCGGCTGACTGAGATTTTTTCTTTTCACAATTCGAAGGAGAGTCAATGTTCTTAAGGAGCCTTGTTCGGGGATATAGTTAGAAGGAAAGTGCATTGACTGGAATGGCAGAAGTTTATGGCCTTAACTTCCATTAGGGATTATCATATCGGGGGTATAAAGAAGTTAAGACGGAACTTGGTTAACAGAAGGGGGGAGGGGGAGGGGAGTGGAAAAGTTGCTCTTCAGAAATCTCCATTAAGATATCGTTAAGCTTTCATTTAATATTTGTTATAGTTTCGTCTTGGCAACTAATCCATTATTGCGGCTGAAATGCGCTTTAAATATCACAATCACCTCTGAGATTCTATTCGCTTCCTGCTTGAGAGGCTGCGGTCCAGGCTTAGCGCTCAGCGCTCAGCGCCCACGCCCAATCGTTTTTGTCTTTAATTCAGATCCTGATTTATGAATATTACCATAACAGACGCCGCCACCAAGTCATCCATTTCATGGATATGCGATTCCGAATCATTTTTCATAACGAAAATCAATTAGTGCAACCCACCAGTCAAGTTGAAGGAGAGACTTGCAGCTTGAAGTTGCAACAGAGTCATCGTCAAGTCGGCGGAGTTGATGAATTGGTTTTAAATCAAAGATAATGCAATAACAAACATCATAGTCATAGTCATAGTCATAGTTGGACTTGGACGCGAAGTTGGAGTCGAAGTCGAAGTCGGAGTCGGAGTTGGAGCTGGAGTTGGAGCTGAAGGCAGAGTCAGAGTCAGAGTCAGAGTCATAGATACTTTTCATGACGTTGCTGAAGTCTTGGCCAAATTCAAGACTTGTGTTGGCCAAGTTATAAATTCAAATCACACAACAACCACGCAGCCAAGAGGAATTCATTGAGAGCTGCATGTGGGTTGCAACCAAGCTCTCCATGCTACAAGCTCCAAGCTCCAAGCTGCAAACTGCAAACTCCAAACTCCAAGCTCCAAGCTCCAAACTACAAACTACAAACTGCTAGCTCTCTGAGCTCCAAGAGTTGGACACGAGTTGCCGGTTGTTATCTTCTGAGTTGCAACTCGGGCAAACTTGTGAAACTGGCAACATGTTGCTGTTGTTGCTGTTGTTGCTGTTGTTGCTGCTGTTACTGTTGTTGTTGCCAATTCACATGCTCCCCTGCCCGAAAACACGAAACAAAAATATCAATTATGAGGCAAAAGAAGGACGCCGAGGAGCTCCAACTCGTATCATATTTGTCGGACATGGCAATGCGGTAGCCAGCCGCTAGAGGAGTTGCTGCTGTAGCTGTAGCTGTAGCTGCTGCTGTTGCCGCTGTTGCTGCCGGTACACATGTTGCTACCGTGTTGTCTGTGTTCTCTTGCTGGCGGCCTGTGAGCGCCATTGTGGCGAGTATGACATTTGTTTTAGCCGCTTATCTCAATGCACCAATGCCAAACCCATTTGACTCTTACTGCATTTACAGTCAACTTACGGGCAACAGGCAACAGGCAGCAGCAAGCAGCAGGCAGCAGGCAGCAGACAACAGGCAATAGTCATATCTCCCCCAACACTACCCCATCTCCCCCTCCATCCACTAGCCAAGAGTCTCACTCTGTCGTCTGTCGTCGGTCGTCTGTCGCCTGTAGTCTATCGTCTGTCCCGCTCCTTAACTGATTATGCGCTAAATTCCTGTGGAAGCTCATTTATTATGTTTTGAACGGAACACAAAGTTACGTCTGGCATATAATTTGTTGGCTTAGCAATATAATTGATGCATTGGGGTTATGACATAGTTCTCGATAATCTTCTCCGGCTTTCATTCATTGCAATGCGCAATGGAGCCTTGGCGCTGCAACGAGCCATCGCCTTGTATCTCAATCCCGGCAATAATGTTAATCGATGCTGTGGAGGCAGAGGCCCATTTGTTTGGCTAATAGAACACCGAGCTCAGTCGTCTTTTCTCTAATTTAATTCTATAAAGCCCATTCCATATATGACTGCTAACTGTTTTGGGTGTATGCAACCAAATCTGGTCAGCAGCTTCGTTCAACCTGCAGTAATTGTGGCAGCCGCCTGCCGGCGAGCAGCTTAGGCCTAAGCTCGGGTCGGGGGTTCACAACACGCCTTTAAGCCCAATCCAATTTGGGTCAGAACTGTAAGTACATAGCACAGGCGAGTGCTCGTTATCCAATGGAAGGCATGGACAGTGTTTGACCCACAGAAAATTACACACAGTAACACGCACACACACACACACACACACGCGTGCACAAGTCTGTAAATACACACAGAGAATCAGAGTTAACTTAATAGCTTTGACTGCGTCTCAACAATTTCCCTTTCAATTTCAACAGTAATCAAAACTGTCCACTTTGTGTCATGTCACACGCGACAACAGCAACAACAGCAACATCAGCAACAGCAACAACAACAACAACAATCACAGCAGCAACAACAAGAACGTCAACTGCAGATACTTCAACTAAACAAAAGCAAAGCCCAACAAGCAACTGTCCAGCAATCCGGGCTGTCAAATCCAAAGATACACACACTTCCACACACACTTCCACACACACCCAGACACACTCACTGACTGCGACATAAGCTATTCAATCAACTTTACAACTTGGCCCAGCGACAGTCTGTTCAATTGTACAAACGTCTTGTGGCGGATTATGATTTTGTGTAAGCACAGACAGTGGACGTTGGACCGGGGGATGGGTAGGAGGGAAAGGGTGGTAGATTGGTAGCTGGGTTGAGGGGAATCGGGAGACGATTGTGGGGGGGATTGCGCGTATCTTATAGATACTTTGGCTTACAGCATGGGCAACGCATGGGCGTGTCTAATTGCGCGCACATGTCTTACGCCCCAGAGGCCAACAATAACTGAAACTGAAATGTAGCCCATTGTTTCGATCTATCTATAAATACTTCGCAGCCATCGATGCACATATGTATCTGTATCTGTGTCTGTGTCTGTGTCTGTGTCTGTGGCTGTGGCTTTATGTGCGTATTTGTATCTAGATACAGTAGGCCTCGCCTGAATGCGAGATTTGAGTGATTTAACGCAATTTATAGCTGAATTTCTCCTCAAGATTAATGACCATTAAGCACTATCTAGACTATCTGAAGGATAGCTTCTGATGATGAGTATTCAAATGGAGATAAATAGCAGCTTCAGAGATACAAAAAGTATCTATAGCAAGTAGCTAATAGTTAGGCAATATTTTAGCTGCAAATTCAAAATAAAACAAATTTCATAAATTATCGAAACAATAAATTCAATTTATTTCGCTTTTGGAAAAAAATTGGAAAATCCTAAATAAAATATACAATGAAAAATTATCAATTTAATTGGCAATTAATTATACAAAAAGTTGGAGCCTTTTATGAATTGAATTAATTTTATTTAATTGTTTATGTTAATTAGTGATACTTTTAATTTCGGTATAAACATTTTGTTGTTGTTTTAAAAAAGCAATAAACACGTTTTTAAATATTTAAACAAATTGGAATATTTAAGGTATTTAAGATGTGACTTATTTTTGTTATTAACACGATTTTCAGATAATCCCTTCAGATAGTTTAGTAAACTATTAAATTTTTACATAGTTTAGATTGTAAGCCATTGGACAATTAGAATCTGCTTACCTCTAAGGTATCTCTCCGTTCAGCTGACCTCCTAATTATTGGTTTCTATTTAAATAATCTTAAAATATTAAATCTTCTGTAGATAAGATTTTTAAATGCTTGACCTCCAAGATTTGAGATTGAGGAAGGCCTACAAGTAGTCGATTCACCCATAAATAACAGAATATCTGAAAAGCGATCGCATTTTATTTAATCGAGTTTTTTTTAATTAAATTAAATATTAAAATTAAAATTAAATTTTTTTATATTTATTATAAATGCTTTTGTCTCGCTTATCAGTTCGTTGCTTAAGTCATCACGATTTTCAAGACCTTTGCCTCTGAGCATCACTTTACTTAGGCAGTCTTCCAGGCAATGGAGGATATCTCTCGGTCGTTCATTTCCAGGCAGAGCATCCTTAACTCTCTTTATAATTTTATATGTTTATTGGTCAAACGACGCCTTGGGAGAGAGGCACTTGAGGAAACCTTTTAAGTAAATTCAATGTCATAAACATAAAAATTTGCGTATGTTAATGGAGTGGAAAAGAGTGAATAAAGTGAATAAAGTGCCGGATAAGATGGCGAGAAGAGCAATCCTTGGATTCAGGCTTTAGGCGGGTTCTGGTCAAGATTTTGGCATTGAGCGTTTGGGGTCTGGCTTCATCATGCATGCATGGGGGCGCTCAGTCGGCAGTCGGAGTGACGCCAGGCGAACTGGAAGGCGGATTGGCAGGCGGATCGGCAGTGAATCGTCAGGCGATCGATATGACCATCGATCCTGTCCAGCTGCAGAAATTACGCATGCAGGCGGCGCACTCCATTGAATAATGCGAGTGCATAAATTAATTAAATTACGTTATAAACTTGGTACGGTGTGGCAGGGTATGGTGTGGCATGGCGTGGCGTGGTGTGGCGTGGCCAGGCTCAGATAGTTGCGTCTGGCTCACGCATTTGTCGCATAATTACGGGGCGCGAATTGCGATTCCTACACACGAGGCGCAGGTCCGACTTGAATTCGAGGCGTAGCCGGGAGAAGTTGTTGCTTTGATTGGAAATCGTTGTTTGGTTTTAATTTTTGTCGCACGGCCACCCAGCAAGTGGCAAGCACTGGTGGCAGGCAACCAGCCATACCACATCATTTGCATAGCCACTAACCCACAGGCTGAGTTCCAATTCCAAGGAGCGCCATCTCACCTCCACTCGGTGCTCTCCTTTTTTTTCTCCTGCCCCCCTGTTCGCTCCTGACTCCCTGCTCCTTGTTCTTCCTGGCAGTTGCCTGCTGTCCGGTGCTCCCTTTTCGTTTTTGGCCAACATGTCGTCCAATTACTCGTTTATTCAATGGCGTTTGCATTAAGTGGACGCGTTAATTACGGGCGACGTTCGGCGTTCGACGTTCGACGTTCGACGTTCGACATTCGACGCTCTGCGCGACGACGGGAGGCATGGCAAAAAATGTTAATTAAGTGATATTTTCGGCACCCATGAAGCCGGACAGACAGCCGGACGTCCGTTGGACGAGTGCCGTAGAGGCGCATTCCTGCCCGGAGTTCTGGCGTCAATGAAGTGCCCCGTGTGCCTCCTTTTGGCAGCCACTGTAATTAAGTTGTACTACGAACTACGATGCTTTGATTTCAGTTTCAGTTTCGGTTTCAGTTTGAGATTCTGCCTTTGCTTTAGTTTTAAACTTAAGTTAGAGTTTTTCCAAAGTTCTTGCCTCATGGCTGGGGCAACATTAAACTTGCAGCACAAACAAAATCAAGAACAGAACTTCTCAAGGTCGAACTGCGCGTGCATGTGCGTGTGCGTGTGTATGTGTGTGTGAGGGAGTGAAAAGAAAGTAGTAAGAATTATGCGAAACTTGATTGAAGAATTTTCCGATAGGTGCATTATGTATAGACAGCTTTTAGCTGCAGAGGAAATTGAAAACTAAAATAAAGCAGAGTTTTCTTCATTCTGAAAATTCTTGAAGTTATCCGATGGCATCGATGGAATAACAGGAGATACTTTCAAAATATTCCATGAATAAGCTTAGGATGGGAGGGAGCACAATTTCTGAGGGATTTAAATATAGAGTGTAGATTGTCGAAGGGAACATTGCTTTTCATTAGCTTCAGCTTCAGCTTCAGCTGTGGCAACTGAACTGTTTGGGCCAAGTTGCTAAACGTGGCCAGGCTTAAATGCATCATTAATGTACATTTGTTGCTTTAGATTTGCGCTCGGATAACACACGCATGAGAATCTTTTGGGTAGATTCGAGACATTAGAGATCCGGGCACTCGCTGGACGCCAAGACCAAAGTAAATAAAAATAAAAATGATTTATAACGCGATGCGTTGAGGTTGCCAGACGCCGCCAAAAGCGCCAAGTGGCCGCTGCCATTCCGGGGCCCTCGAGGCGAAACTCTGGCCAAATGGACATTGAGAAGTTTGCCTCCAACTTCGTCTCCATCGCGGCTTCGATCTACCTCAACTCTAGCTCCATCTTCGTCTTGGTCGCGTTCTGGTTTTGGTTCTGATTGTGCTTCAAGTTGTATGTATGTGTTTGTGTCCGAAGCTGTGGTTGTGACTGAGACTTTGACTGTGGCTATGGTTGTGGTTGTGGTTGTGGTTGTGGCTGTGGCTGAGGTTCCCGCACTATCGTCGCTCGCAAGCTAAAAGTCTATGTTAACTTTGATAAATCGCTGCACTACTAAAATGCGATAAGCGTGCGAGCCGCTGCAGCCACATCGCTGATGAGGCACCGCGCGGCATCGCGGCACCGGCTCGAATACAGGCCATGACCAGGTCCAGTCTGAGCAGCAGTCTCCGTCTCCTCCAGAGGCCGGCCAACGGCTACTGTGAAAGGGACGACGGCGACGATCGCCCGTTGTAAACGCATGCGCTGATCGCAACGCGATAGTCACTGGACGACGTACTTATAGAAGTTTATATACATAAACATTTATATAAATATATACATATACATATATCTATATACATATACATATACATATATATATATATACATGTATATATATACAGATATCTGTAGACTGCTAGTGTCCGGCAAGTACTTGCCACAATGATATCTGCATGTCTATCTTAGATGCTCACACACATACACATCCGCACACACACACACACACACACACACACTTGCAACATATACAATGCTCTGGTGCAAGAGGCGTTGAGTGGTGTACGCCTGCGTGGCAGTTGCTATCGCCGCTGCCAGGCCTCCTTAGCCGGCCCATTGCGTGTTGTGGCAAGTCAAGTGCGGCAGCCGTCGCAGCTCTGCAAGTGTCACACACACACACACACACATATATATATATATTGGGGGAAAGATACACATATAAACACCCCAATGGCAAAATCAGACATATCCCAGTAGACAAAATTGGCGAGACATTGCGAAGGTTAGCCAGGCTCAAAATGTATTACTTTTATTTTTTATTATTTATTTTTAAAGTAAAAATAATAAAAGTAGCTTTAAATATTTATAAACAACATTTTTTATTTTTTTTTTTTTAATATTTAAAGTTCCATTACACGAGGAGTCAGTCTCTTTTAGGAGCACTCAAGCTTTTAAAACTCTGGACTAACTTCGCAGCTTTCGTTATTTAATATTTTATCTTTAATAATTTATAAAAATATATGTTTTTTTTTTTTTAAAAGTATTTTTAACTTAATCTTAAATATGTCATAAACATTTAAGCTCATTTTCTTGGCCAACTTTGAGCACTTTTCATTTATGCATAAGGTGCCTCGATTTTTATTTCTTGAAGATTTTGTTCATTGGGTTGCCTGGACGCTGACGCAGGCATAGCTCTGCCCATGGTCGCTGCCCCCACCCGCCCAAAAACACTTAGTAGGTACTCTTATCTAGCGCCTTGAACTTGTAATGTTGGTTATTTTGTGCAAATATTGCGTTAATTAAAATATTTTAGTTGCGCCTCGTTGATAATGAACGTCGTTGACGGCAACGCCGCTCCCTTGGGGCAGGTTGTGTGTGTGTCCACGGGTGTGTATGTGTGTGTGTGTGTGTGCTTAGTTGGCTGGACTTGGCTGGTGTTGATGGCGCTGGTTCTCTTGCCACCGACACCTTTGGGTCTTTAAGGTGCCACCGGGGCCACTGGTCAGTGGCAAGTGCATTGCGTTTTACTTTGCGGCTTCGCATGGCAACTTGCATCATCCGTTGCATTGATTAGATTAACACCAAGTGCCACAACCTCTGCCAATGGCTAAGTCAATCTCAGTTCCAGTCTGAGTCCCAGTCCCAGACCCAGTCTCAGTCCCAGTCTCAGTTCCAGCCTCAATCCGAGTCTCAGTTTCAGTCTCAGTCTCAGTCGCAGTCCAAGTCTCAGTCGCAGTCCAAGTCTCAGTCCCAATTCCTGTGCCAATCCCAGAGCCAAGTAGACACCTTATTGAAGCCCAGCGCGTATACGCGTCAAATATTTGCATTAAGATGCCAGATACCAATTGCTGCCCCTTAACATTTATAATTACTTAACGCATCTTATCGAAGCCGCTACTTGCAAGCGCAAACGAAAATAACTTTGATAAAATAAACTGCACATCAAAGTGTCCGTTTCTAGTCTGTCCTGGGCCCGGCTCGCCGCTGCATGCACCTCATTTGGGGCTATCTCCAGCCTCGACACGCCCGTCACGCCCCTAAGCCAGAGTCAACGAACCCAAATCGAGCGTAACAATATTCAAAGTACCATCGAAGCCGCATTCACATGTCTTGCTCACGGGTCCAGTTCGTGCAGAGTTCAATGCGAGGGTGGCTCGAAATTTTCTAGATATTTGAAATCTTTATACAAATAAACCAAAGTTTAATTACCTACATATTTTCGTCACCTGAAACTAAATCTCTATTAATATTCATTTCATTATTTAGATTTATTATTAAGTGACTTATTAAACTTTTACTACTGCTCTGGCAACCCTCGTTGCACTCGAATTCTGTTCAAACAGCTCTCGTTGCATATGTAAGAAGCGCATTTCGAATTGCACCCACGCATTAGTTGTAACAAATTTGTAGCGCGTTCTTTGTGGCACGTGACTTTGCCCCCATGCTCCATACACCACAAGATGCCCAAAGTCGCCCCCTCCCCCAACCCCTTTGTCTATGAGCTTCCCAAACGCCATGGCGGAAGTGTGAGTACATATTGCCTGTTTGGCTTGTCTTGGCTCTGTCCCTATAATACCCCCGGTTTTATTGGTTCCCCTCTTCCAATTCGGCTTCCTCTTTCATTTCTCTCTCTCTCTGCTCTTTCATTTCTCACTTCTTACGTCTCACCTCCTTCATCCCCCATCCTTCCCAATCGGTACGTAGCGAAAGTAATTGATTTCTTTTATAGTTGAGACAGTTTCAAACTGAAATGGCTCTGCAGCAAGTACGTTGCAAATGCCGTTGGCGTTGCAACTCACACGTTTCCTGTCTGCTGACCTGCTATTGCCCCCTGCCCGTGCATTCGCTGCCTCTGACTTCTGACTTCTGCCCTCCCTCCACACAGCACTCGCCCATTGATCCCGACTGTCCATTCTATGGCGTTTCGGGCTTAGCTTTGCCGCACGTGTAAATGCTTCAAACATGTTGCGGTTTTGGCTGCCACAAACAGACACCCACACACACGCACACACACACACACATATACCCAGATACATAGACACAGTGAAATGCAGAAACGGCAACATTTTGAGGTGTTTTATTGTTGCTGCCGTGAAATGTTTTAAATAAAGATTTTTTATTGTCAATGGGGAAAAAGTGTTGCGGCTTTTGCCTTTTATATCACCGGCCCGAGACACCTCTGAGACACGCCCCCATCCGCCCCGCACCCCTACTCACTCTTTAATGTGCTGCTGGTCATTTTGTTAGTGTCATGGGACCTATGAAAAGAAGAAGGGTTTCCATTTGGCGGACAGCTTAAAGACGCAAGGACGTCACCCTAATGGCCACTCAACTGCGGCAGCATCGACTCAGAACTTGCCACATGCGCACATGAAGATAAATAGTTAAGGTAATTAGGATATCGATAGGATATTAGTCTTTAATTGAAATAGATTTGCTAAGGATACGCCATCCTTTCAATATCACCTTAAAAAGGATGACCATCTTGAAACTGGCCTCAATTTATTATCCGATGGAGACTTAAGATTAAAATGGAAATTTCGCTTGTTTCTTTAAAGGCATTTAAAGTCGGAACGTGTCGATCTCTTACTTGAGCTCTTAAAATGATGAAGAATCTCGTAAGGTTGTTTTCGATTAGGTTTT
This sequence comes from Zaprionus lineosus, assembly GCA_035044505.1. Classification (NCBI taxonomy): domain Eukaryota; kingdom Metazoa; phylum Arthropoda; class Insecta; order Diptera; family Drosophilidae; genus Zaprionus; species Zaprionus lineosus. The sequence goes on along the minus strand of JAWNNX010000596.1, from coordinate 91,482 downwards.
ACAATCCCGAAACTAACATGAATATCAATTTTATAGAACCACAAACTTTGATTGTCTTCTCGTGTCATTAGATGAACCGTCAACTCGACTCGCACATTGCGTGATGATATACGAGATCTATGGCCGCAAGAGTCGACTCCAAGTTGACTTGGCTGGGCTTGACTTGGTTTGGCTTGGAGGTTGTTCCATTTTGAATTTCTAGGGTCTTAAATGCGGCAATCAATCTAAGGCTTGAGAGAGCAAAAGACTGAGTTAGCGAGAGAAGGGAATGAGGTGATTGGGGGGGAGGAATGAGGGGCAAAAGGGAGAGGGCGAAGAGATTAAAGATATAATATATAATTTATGTAAATGAGGGACGCATGCCAAATGTTTTGCTAGTGTGACTTTTGATGATGTTTAACATAAATCGAACAGATTATGAATTTGATAGATATCGTTTTTAAAATTGATTAATGGATGATACGCAGAAAGCGTTAAGATCCCGAGCCGAACCAAAATAATAATAATACGAAATACAAAATAGTTTAGGTGAAAACAGCGCATGCCCCTTAATGAGGCTAATTTGGGTGTGCGCGGGCAGGGGGAAACTCAAGTAGAGTAGACCGAATGCGGGATGGGGCGTGGGGCGGGGACGGAACGATCTTGGTACTCTTATAAACCTGAACTCCGTCTGGCGGTAGCCTTCGCGGGCAATGTGTAAAAATGCAAACAAACCGCCGACAAAAAAATGATTTATTAGATGTTGCACTTGACAGCGGGCAAGGGGCATGCAACGTGCGGTGTGAAGGGAGGCGAGAAGCGACTTATAAGTTGCTCAAGTTGAAGTGTGACGCTTGCTGCCGCTGCTCACAGCAGAGATGATGTTCATCATGTTGTCCATCATGATGACGATGATGATGATGATGATGATGGCGATGATGATGAGAAGGCAGTGATTTGATTTGCTTATACGGCGAATGCTGCACATGTGGCAGGCAACATTTATATGCAACATGCAGCCTGCCAACGTGTATTTTGCGGCTGCTGATGAATGCCAATGTATTGCAGCTCTTCCTCTTGTTGTTGTTATTGCTGTTGTTGGGGTTCCGCAAGTGCCAAATGTCTCTAGATCTCCGACTGTGCGTCGTGCCGGCTCGTGGGCGTGGCAGCGAGCACTCAGCAACGCGACTTGACTCCCACTTGAATTTGCATTACAAAGGCAACACAAATTGCGGGCTGCTCTTTGTGCTGCTCGGCAGCTGCAGCACCTTCTGAGAAGTTCCTCACAGACTCTACTCTAGCGAGGTTCGCTCAGTGAGTTTCAGTTCTATACTATGCACATGAGCAAACTAGATAAAATAATATATAAAAATATATTAAAGTTAAAAATTACATTTTCAATAAAACTAAAATTGCAACTTTTAAAAATAACTTTTCTTAAATTTCAGATTTTTTCAACTCAACTTACAAATGGTAAGTCTCAAAAGTTATGAATTCTTATAAAAAATATAAACATAAATATTATAAATACAGAGAAAAAATTTGAATTAAAAATCACTGAAAATTCATTTATAATTTTTACCATAAGTTGTCATAGGGCTTTCAAAACTCTTGAAGCACACCTCGCATAGCTGAAGCAGGTTTGTTTGCCGTACCGTAATTGAATATTGAAATGCATTTTTCATTAAGGCGACGCAGGGCCCAAACAGACCCAACAGCAACAGCGGCAACAACCACAGGACCGACACTATCAGCAATAGCAACAACAACAAGGATAACAACAATAGCAACAATAACAACAATGGCAACAACAACACTTGAAAAGGCTAGAAAAATTGCGTATAATGAAAATTCAATTAAACTTTATTACCTTTGGTTGCACTTGCTTAACCTGAGCTTTCACAACTTCAACCTCCATGGGACTTGTGGCCCATTTGTTGCATTAATTCTAAAGCAGATGCTTGCGGGCCAAGTTCCTTTGCTTGTTACCAACAGCAACAGCAACAGCAACACCGATACCAACACCAGCGCTAACAACAGCAACAACAACAACAACAACAACAAGAACATCATCAAGACCAACAACAACATGAACAACATCTTAAGATTCCATCCCCCATCCCTCATCCTTTATGCACATCCCTCAGTCTCAGCTTTTAAGCCATTCCATTCAAGCCCGGCAACAGTTTGTAAATTGCATGCTTTTGTTCAGATTTTCCGCTGAAAGTTTTCCCTCCTTCAACATTGTTGCTGCTGCTGCTGGTGATGGTGGTGGTGCAGCAGTTTCCCTCGGTGCTTGGTGGCTGCCACGTCGACGACAGCCAAACACCTTCATATCTTTTAATGAGAATAAATTGATGTTTTGGGCATTTTGTGTACCTACCGCTTGTTGCACACCCATTTGTATGTAGTACAAACTTTTCAAAACTTAGGCAACTGCAACCGGTAACTAGCAACCAGTTGTTGTTTCTCTTGTTGTTGCTGCGGCTGCCGCAGCGGCTGTCATTGTTGTCGCTGTTGCATATTGACAGCTACTAAGACCAAGGGGTTGGAAATTTTTGGTGTTAATTATTGTTAAGAAGCTGTGGTGGGAGTCAAGACAGGAAAGCCATTAGAAGGGGTGAACAATGTGAGAAATGAGGTATAAAAAAAAAATGACAATGGAGGCAAAAGTGAGTATTGTTTAAGGGGAATTCAAGCTGCAGTCTGAGAAGAAGTCAGAAGAGGATTAAATATTTTAGGAAAATTAAAGCTTCAGTCATGAACTCATCAGTCAGATGAAGCGAGGATAAAGTGACCATGGAGAATGCCACTTTATGCACTCCCCAAATACAGATGTCTGCGAAAATGTGTATATAAAAATCCCGAGAAAAGTATAAATAATGAAAACTGAATGACTCGAAGTCATCAGCAATCATTAAACTTGCCCGAAGAACTGTCATCTTTTCAATAATTCAACACGTCTCAAATTGAGCCAAGTTAATGCCAGTTTAAGCATGAACAGTTAATAGTTGCCGTTTAGTTACTAACTAACCTACTTAGTCAAAGTGGCACAAATGGCAGCACCAAGCAAATTGCTGAGCTGCAGAAGGTCTTGTCGAAGACATCAGCAACCCTTTTAAAATGCTGTAAGTGCCATTAAAAGGAGTCGAGGATGGTGCCAGTTGGGCAGGGGAGGAGGCAACGGTGGGTGCGGCATAAAGTACTATTAAAAATGCACTGCTATGAATACATTTGAAGCATTTCATACATTAAATAAATGACAGCCTGACTGACTTGCTCCACTTTCGGTGGCAACCGCGTCAGAAGATAACGCAATGATATTGACCCAAAGAACTCGCAGCCTCAGACGACGATGGGAGACAGAGCTGAACAAGAGACCAACTGAATACTGAAAACTGAAAGCTGAAGTCGGAGAGCTCAACCACTGAGTACTGAGTACTGAGTACTGAGAACTGAAAAATAAGAATTGTGAACTGAAAGCTGAAATCTCGTATCTGAAGAGTGGAAACTGTGGCAGCAACAGAAGCAGAAGCAGAAGCAAAGGCAGAAGCAAAGGCAGAAGCAGAGGCAGAAACCGAGCTGCCAGTAAAATCAACTGGGCGCAACTGCAATGCCATAGTTGAAACTTATTATAATTTTAATGCAAAACATTATGCGAAAGTATAAAATTATATATCTTGTGCCTCGCCAGATGCCAGTTGCCAGTTGCCAGTTGCCAGTTCCAACTGCACTCGGTGGCCATAATTTTAAATGGGCAGCCGGCAGCAGCGCCAGCAAAAGCAGCAGCAACAGCAGCAGCAGCAAAGAATCAACTGTCATAATGACAGTTCTCTGTTTACGCCATCATTGCGAGGGGCTAGCAGCCACTTGGACTTGGACTTGTTGCCGTACTACTTTCCTCATGGCATCCTCTTCACCCCGCCAACCCATCAGCCCATCAGCACAACATCCCACAGCTCACAGCCCGCTGTCCCACAACCCATTCACTTCATTCAACTGCTGATCCGCTGCTGACTTCTAATGGAAATTATAATGTGCATTGCAGTTGCTGCCGTCGCTTCGGTTGCAGCAGTTGCTGCTGTCAGACAGCGCGCCAAAAATTTGCTGTTGTTTATCAGTTATACCCTATGGCATTAGACGGCAGTTGAGTACATGAGCTACCCACTCATTTGGTAACATCTAAACTAAAAAGGATGAAAAATAGAAAAAGTTTGCTTAAGGAAAATCCTTTGTCTCCTGTTCCATTTCTATTTTAGTTTTGAAGGGTATCTGTGAGTCCTTCTGCTTCTGCCTCTACACTCTTTGAGCCTTTGATAGCTGCATACCATGTCAGTCAGTCAGTCATTCAGTCCGTTCAAGCAGTTGAGTTGATTAGGGGGTCTGTCGTTCGGTCGATTGGTCGGACTGCCTGTCCGTTTGTCTGTCTATCTGTCTCCCTGTCTGTCCGTCTGTTCGTCTGTCAGTCTGTCAGTTTGTCTGTCTATGTGAATGTCTGTCTTTTTGTCTGCCTGTCTGCCTGTCTGACTGTCTGCCTGTCGCCTTGTCTCTTTGACTGGCGCTCTTCATGTTGACTCCTTTTGTTGGCCAAACGCGATAACGCGCCAAAATGTCAATAAAAACTATGGCCAAACGACTTCGCCTTGACTCTCGAGTGCCGTGCGGTGGCCTCAAATTTCAAAATACTCAAAGTCAAACTCAAAACCATAACCCGTACCCTTAGCAGCAAGCCCCCTCCCCCACTCCACCTTCTGCATGGAAACCCACATCCGAAAACCCACAAACCAAACCGATGCCTGCTCCGAGCGCGCATTTGAGTGACGTTGCGCTACTTTGTTGACTGCCTGACTGACAACAACAACAACAACTAAAGCAACAACAACCAAAACAACAACAACAACAACCAAAGCAACAACAACTTAAACAACAACCTTGTTTAGCCTCGCCTGAGACTTTGCCTTTTGCCATTGTTTTTAGCTAGTTTTTAATATTTATTTTGATGTGCGATAGATTCGTTTGGACAGGTGAAAGGCTAAATTGTCAATTTGCAGGCGCAGGCCCAAAGACAGGTACTTATTTGAGGTGACTAATAAATACCCTGCAAATTGTAGCGCTAAGATTATCCTTTAGAAAAGTGATGGTAAGGAGATATTAAGGATTAAGTGAAGAGTAGTTTTTATGGATTAAAAGTTAGTATATCCTTCCTAAATCTAAAGAAGTTAATAAATATTTAATTATAATTAAAGATCGACTAGGAATAAAATTTACGATAATAGCCTTAGGCTTTACGTGATTCAATTTAAATTTTATCTGACATATAAATACCTTGGATATATCCTGGAAAACGAAAGTCCACATGTTTGGCCTTAACTGTCAGAGCTTCCTTGAAGTTAGTTGATTAATTATTTATCCTATCTGAACTGCATGTCCTTTCACATGCGATTGAAGGGTATCCAAATTGAATCAAATGGTAACCTGACCGAAATGAATCGCCTGCTTGTTTGGGCTCATTGACTTAGTTTTGATTGGACCAACATTTCCATTCGAAAATATTGTTATTTTAGGCACCCAGCGATTCTGTACATAGATTTTTGGGCAGGGGGCGGGGCAGGGAAAGTCTTTTGTTTGAAAATAGACACATCTATCGTTCTGTTTACCGTGTACAGTGCTAACTCGATGACAGACCAACTCTGCCTGACTGACTTACTGACTAGCTGACTGTCTGACTGGCTGACTGATTGAGTGACTGGACAGCGGCAGGATAGCAATTTCTGTCCCTGTTAATGATTGACCGACTTTCATGCGATTTTCTCTTGATTTTTTTTTTTTTTGTTTTGCTGTTGTTGTTTTTGGTTTTTCCCCATCTACTCTCCGCCAACCAACATCTCTTTGACTATTGGACATTTATGAAAATTCCGTGCACGAAAATCGTTTCTGGTTTCGATTCGTTCATTAAAAGTGGGCTGGAAGTGGGCTGAAAGTGGGCTAAAAGTGGGCTAAAAGTGGGCTGAAAGTGGCTGGCAGTAAGAGTTAAGTGAAATGCAAGTTGTAAGGGACTAAAATTGGCTGTCATCTCCCAAACTTGGATTATATTTGCTTTCTGTACTAAATACTCAATCATTTGCTCGTTTGGTCCTGGACTTGGGTGCTCGCTTAGCTCTGATCTCCGATAAAAAGTTATTGAGTTATGGGAGATTAAACCATAGTTCATTTACACAAATAAAGACAACATATTGATGGCTGTGTCAGCTTTTGATCCCCAAGTTCCTAATCTCAGATCCAAAGTACCAAAGTACCAAATCCCCAAATTCTGTTTGAATGCCAAACTTTTTTAGCATTTAACCCACTAAACTGAAATCTCAACAGAGCGCAGTTGACTTTTCAATTTATATTGTATACCCTTTAGATGTCGCACACACACATAGATACACACACCCATACACTTACGATTAACGACCTTATAAACAAGTGTAGAGCACACAGAGCGCCGACCCATCCGTTCGACCCACAAATGCGAGCGAGTGCATTTTGTGCCCTTTCGCTGGCCACGTTTGTTAGTTTTGCGATGCATCGTTTAATTTTAACGCTCAATTTAAAATGTTTTATGCAGCAGCGCGAGGTCGAACAAACACACACGCACACACGCACGCACATACATGCACATGCATAGATACATATATCCTGTAGCACCCACCAGTAGCAGCACGTATGTGAGTGCAAGGCACAGGAGGGGAAGCCAGCGAAGCGCAGCATAAGAACAGCAACAAGGACGATGAAGAAACAGCGGCAGAAGCAGGAGCAGAAATGAAAGCAGATCCCGACGCTAGGGGTCCTGAGAACCAGAAGCAATAGCTGCAGGGCCAGGACCATGACCAGGACCAGGACCAGACCAGAAACATAGCCAGGACTCGGTGCCTGGTTGTCGTCCTTGTTCTGCATGCAATTATCTCAGCATTGGGTTTTTCTGCAGCCGTTGTCCTGCATCTTTTGCCTTGCAATAAATTAAGCTATCAAGTGTCCTTAATGTACAGTACGAGCAGCGGCCGTGGGAGCTCGACTTAATTTATAAGCAGACCCTCTACTGCACCTCTCCCTCTTCTTTTCTCTCACACCACCCACACGGCCATCGCCATTGCCATCGCCATCGCCATCGCCATCGCCATTGCCATCCCCACCGCCACCGCCTGCCGACATAATAATGCAAAGTATCACACAGTCGGGCAGCAATTATAAAGTTTTTATTTATATAAGCATCTCAGCCATAAAGACATCGGGAAGTGCCAGACAAACTGCAGCAGGTGTTGCATATGAAAATTATACGCTTCATAAATTCTGCTAGCCACAAATTGAAACTGGCCCAGAGACCCGGGATTCCATCTCCAACTCCATTTTTAACTTCAACTCCTGCTCCTGCTCCCGGCTTCAGCCTCAGAGCTCAGCCTCAGCCTCAGCCTCGGCTTCAACCACGACCACGACTGAGACCGAGACTACAAACTCGTCGCCAGATTTTGTAATTCAAGAAGTTTGTCAACCTTTTTGGGATCGTGTCATGTGATACTTTTATTCAACATCTTTATAATGGGTCTGGTTCCTGGGCTACCTGCACACAAATTAGTTTGACAATCTATTGGGAAGCAGAGACCGAGCGACAGAGAAGGAGAGTGTCGGAGCAGGAGTAATGGATGGAGGGAGGGTGGGAGGTAGGGGAGATATCAGAGCGCAGATCACAGAAATCTTTGTCGAGATTTTGTGGGAATAAAATGCGCCGATGTCAAATTATTTTGAAGTGTTTGGACAGATTTTTACCTTAACCTTAACCTTTACTCTACCTTTACTCTGGTTTTTGTTGTAGTTTTTGCAAATAATTCGATATGATCCCTTTTAAGTTTTAAGGCTAAGGCTAAGGCTAGGGCTAAGGCTTGGCTTGGCTTGGGGAAGGCGAGTGGAGATTTTTATTGCAGGGCGTTCACTTCCGTGGCGACAGCTGCCAGAACAGAAAAGTTAACAGTCGAGAGGGGGGAAAGTGATGTGGTGTCAGGTACAAAGGATGCAACTGGAAAATAGAAAGAAACATTTATTGTATAATGAATATAAAATTGAATACAAATTTGAAGATTTGATATTAATATGTCAAAACCCATCAGGGATTTCGGAAACACAATTTCCATTGTAACTGAGAATCGATAAAAGATCGCAGATCAATTGGGGACTTCCTTATGATATATGACACCATTTTGTAATTGTTCAAATGAGTTTTCTTTAGGCTTTAACTGCTTAATTCTGGCGAACAGAATACGATAAACTTTATTAAAACTAATCGAGCAACACGAACAGCCCCATTTTTGAAAACTTCTAAAGCTTCCCCCTCCACCAACACTAAGGCTTAAATAATACCCTCTCCATATGCGCAGCTACTCAAATTTCAAAAGAGTTAAGGGCCCAAACCACAAGCTTATTGATACGCAAATCATCTGCCCAAAATGTTGATTCCTCTGGTCCCTTGTTATTGTGGCGTGAAATGAAGACATTCCGTATCCATATCGACGGAGTCCCCCTTCCCCTGCCCCTTCCCCAACCCCTTTGAATGTCTGTATCAGTTTTCAAGATTTCGTGTTCCAAATTGGTGCTAAATGCGCTGGCGTTTCAATTTCCAACAATTGAGATAAATCGGAAGTTGCTTTTGATATCGTATACTCCATTATAATCCATATACACATGGCATGAGGGCGTCTCCATGGCTTAGAAGTCAATTCTTAATTCTCAATTCTCGAATCCCAATTCTCGACTCTTGACTCTAGATTTTAAAAATCTGAATTCTTAATTTTGTATTCGAATTTTTTGAGGTCTGAATTGCCAGTGCGTGCACCTTGCGGCGCCTCGCATTATCACCCAAGTCATAAATTCCCTCAGGCCCCATACCTGGTGATGGGTTGACGGGGGATATGGGGACGACTCCATGCCACAGATCTGACGACCCGGAGCAGGTCTTAAGTGCCGTAATTTCAGTTCGATTTTAACATGTTTTGATCGCGTTGCTGACAAACTTTAAGTGCTTTTATTTCTACGCTTTATGGCGGCAGCAAAAATCGTGTTCTTTTTCTTATTTTTTCCCTTGTTTTCAGTTTCGTTTTTTATTGTTATTTATAAAAGCAAAATATGCCGCCTGGTAGAAAAATATGCTTTTTTTTTTTTTATTTTTTATTATATCTCATGGTTTGTTGCCTTTTGAAGCTTTTTACTGCTTTACTAGCAACGTTCAAGTTCGCTGCGAAGTGACCTTTTTTTTGTTGTTGCTGCTGCTGCTGCTGCTGCTGCGGCGAGCTGCTGCCTCCTGCCACGTTGTGTGGCATTCTTAAATTTAAAAAATGTTTATATGTATTAAGAAATATAACAGCGACAAAAGAACAAACAAATGCCGCAAAGTCAGAAGACCTTAAACAGATTTATGGAATTCAATTTCGAACTGTGCAAATTCTTCAACTTCTAAATTTGCGGCTTCCACTTGCATCAAGTTATCCACAAAAAAATCAAGAGAAAAAAAAAAATTAGTAATAAATACAGTAAATGCACAATAATTTAGCATAAAAACAAGTTTTTATCGAAATCTAAAGTTGCACGAAAATTTATTTAAAACTTTTAATAAATTCACTCACTGTGCCTAAGACTTCGGGCTGCCACTCAAGTGGCTGGGTTTGCAACTTAGCTAAATGACCGCGGTTAGTGCAGAGGCTAAAAAGCGGCACTGCCTTTTCCAAGCTAAAAATTAACACAAAACAAATTTGAATTTTTTATGTACCAAAAAATATATAAACCGAATAAAAGTAATTTTTGAAATATTTGAATTTTCTTTAAAAAATATCGATAAAAAATGTTGACAAATTATTCAGCAATTACACGGTCCTTGCACTGAGGAAATAATTGCGAGGCCATCCAATTTTACGTTAGATAAATTTTTATCATATGTTACCCTAGGTTTTTATGTCCCAATGGTATTGACCATCGATTATTTTATATGCATATGTATGCCAATTTTTATTATAAATCCGCCCAAACCTTAATGAAAAACGATAGTCGCCGGACCCATCCCATTCATATATCCCCTTTGCATAAAGTTAAAAGTTCAGGCGTGCCCACAAGTCAAGCTTCGGTTTTAATTTCATTTAAATCTCTGAACGAGCCATAAAAAATGCACTATATATATATATATATATGGTATACGTATATGTATATGTGTGTGTGTGTGTGTATGTGTGTATATGTAAATACGTATGCCTGGATAGACTGGCACACGCCGTCGTTTTTTTTAATGCCACAGTGCGGCGGCACAGAGAGCTCGGCCGTTGCAGTTCAAACTGGGTTAATGACAAGCTTAACGGTACTGGCGGAAAATTAAAAACTGCCAACAAGAAAATGAAAAAACAAACTAACAAAAGATATTGAAAATACAAAATGAGAAAACAAAATATCAGGCTAAACTCAGGTGAAGGTTTCAATGGTAACCGCCAACGCGCTGCATAGAAAAGTATAAAATATTGAACTGAGGGAAAAGCCATGAAAAGCGAAAATATTGTTTACCACTGCGGCTGAATTTCCATTGTCATTTTCATGGAAGAGAGAGGTAAAGAAATATGCTAAAAATGTAATTTAACAAGTATTTTGAATTCTCACACACACACACACACACACACCCACACACACAACCAAATCCACCTACAGAGGCATACAGAAAATAGAAGCCAAGTAAAGTCAAAATTTTAATCAAAATTTCACCGATAAACCCCTAAAAATGTTGAATAAAAGGAATGGCAAACGAATATGTAAACAATTTGGAATATTGGAAAAAAATATCATGAAATGGAGTTTTAATATTTTCAAAGGATTTAGGATATATTTCTGCATTTCATGAAATGAGAAATAAATAATAAACAAGTTCCACATGTCAAACGATATTTACACCGAAAATACAAAGGATATTCTTTTGAGTGCCTGACAACTGAACTTGATCCAGCTTGGGAGCTAAGCAACTAATCGAAATTGATAAATGGAAATATGCAATTTATTTTATGGCAGATAAAATGATAAATATTTCAATAAATATGAAAATCAATTTTAATTGCAATTTTTTTAATTGAGAGTACGTAGAAAATCCAAAATAGACAAATTATTTTATTTTATGGAAAATCAATTATTAAGGCAACATAAAAATTAGGATATAAACTAAGTAAATGTTAAATATATGTATATACATGTTATTTATTTCGAGTTTATTCACTAGTTAAAGGCAACACATATGTACATGATCATTAGTGTTCAGGACCCAAAGGGACATTCAAAGATCATAAGCAATCGCCGTTTAACTTACGCTTGATTAATTCTGCGAATTAATGACAATGTTATTAAGACATAAATAATTTCATTGGCTGCAAGTCGAAGCAGAGTGTATGGATGGAGGGGTGGGGAGGGAAAGGGTTGAGCAAAGGATATGCGAGTGCATAACATCGTCGAGGTGACAGTTAGTCGGCACCTCGACGACGGCCCTGAACATCGCCTCAATATGTCACGCGCCTGCGCCAGTGCCTGGCCACCATTTGGGTTCCTCTTCCGAGTTGCCGGTGTGCATCAAAGTGATTAATTAAAACATTTTTGCATATTACAAGCATTTCGACTTTGAACTTGATGGCGGGTCCAAGTGTGCAAGCCCCCCCTGCCAGGGAAGGGACCCTAACAAACCCGACCAGCCCCGACCAGCCCAGGCCCAGACCCAGTCCCAACCCGACCAGACCAGACCAGACCCTACCAGACAAGACAAGTCACATTACCACCATCACAGCGCCCAAGAACAATAACAACAACAACAACAACAACGACAAGAACAACACCAACAGCAACACCTCACGCAACATGTTGTTGCACGCTGTACAGTGGGACAACAAATATAAAAAATAAGCTATGAAAATTTAATTATGATTAAAGAAATGAATAATTAAATTTATCTTAATAATATTAAACATAATATTATCATTGTAATTTTTGTTTTATATGTATTAAAATATTTCATTTATTCTAAAGAAAGAGGCAAATATTTATTATATTTAAAAAATATATTTATTATTTAAAAATTAATAATTTAAATATTTTGAAGTATTCCTATTTACTCTCAAAAAAAAAAAACCCCTAAGCCTTCAGTTTAAATATTTATAAAACGCTAATTGCCTGAACTGCGTTTGAAGTTCGCCGCTTATTTTCACGCCAGTTTCATTAGGTTTAGAACCACAGTGCAAGGCCTGTTCCCAAAGTCTGTCACTCAGGGCGACGAGTCTTTTGGATGCGGTCTGCACATGTTGCATTGACGCCGCTGCTGCTTAAAAGTAAAATTGTGTCGATTTCAATAATGCAAGGGGCCCATTACAAGGCAACACACATCAACACAAGTACACACAGCGCAAACACACACCCAGCAAACACACACACCCAGCACACACACATCCAGCACACACTCATGTGCGTGCCTGCTTTGGCATTTTGAGCGAGCATTCCATCAAAGCGCTTCGACCGCAAACGCCAGGGACAAGAGACAAGCAGGCGGAGTTCTGCACAGGATCAAGGAAGAACAGCCCAAAGAGCAGAAACAAGAATAAAGGAATGATGCGAGGGGGAATGTTGAGGGGGAGTGGGGGGAGCAGACAATCACCTTTAGACTGAAGCTGCCGTCATTGTCAAACATTTCATTAATTAAACATGCGAATGTAGCACATTTTAATTTTGCGTATGCATGTGTGTGTGCGTGTGTGTATGTGTGTGTAGGGGCATATATACATTTTATATGCAACTCCATAAAGCGTGCCTCGGACTACCCCTGACTAAGTTTTTTACCCTAAGGCCAAGGGCCTGCGTGTCAAAAGACATATATAATTTGCAACATGAGTATCTGTCCGTCCGTCTGCCCGCCGGTCCGTCCGTTGACCGTACACCCGTTCAGCCGCTCAGTTGTTCTGTTGTTCACCGGTTCACCCGTATGTTCGTACTCCCGGCACAGCTCAATTTGATGGTAGCACTCATAAGTTGCCGGTGTCCCAAGAAATCTACATACCAACAAAGTGTTACACGAACTTCGGTGTTTAACTAAAAAACAAACTGTCCACTTTGATGACTGCACGTGTGTGTGTGTGTGTGTGAGTGTGTAAACGTATATAGAAGGGCTTTCAGAACTTGAGCTGACATGGGGGTAATACGATCCAGGGCTACAGTAGCCTGGGAATTTCAAGCGGGTTGCACCTTTCATGGTCTCAATTTTAAGCAACGATCTTAATCCTTCCTTTAAACTTCACTTATTTTAAGCTAGTGAGATTAATTAAATTAATAACTATATAAGTATGCATTTTTAAAATTAGATTCTTAAGCTTAATATAATTTTGCTTTATTTTAATTAAGTCTTAATTTATAAAACTTTATTAAAACTAAAGTCTAAGACATTTTTGGATGTGCATTTAAAAGGACAAAAGTTTAAAAATATTTTTAATCAAAGATATTAAAAACACTTAACTATTCTTTTTATTTTTTCCTGAATTTAGGTTTTGTAGTGAATTTTTCTTAATTTATTTTTTTAATATTTTAAAGCTATTGATTTTTTGGCAATAATAAATGATGTTTTTATGGCTTAAAATTAGCATCCAAATATCAGCTACATTTAAAATTGGAATAAAACATGTTTTTATATAAAACTTATATAAAAATACATACTTTATATATTTATAAACATTTTATAATTTATGAATATATTCTTAAATTTTAAATGTAGAACTCTCCCAGCCAACAATTCAATGTAAATCGTAATGAGTCCCTGGCTTTTTTCTTGAATTGCCAACCTGCGTGTAATTTACATGTATGATATGAGATCTGAGTGTGTAATGAGTGTGTGTGTGTGAGTGTGTGTGTGCATGCTTCATTTTAGCAACCTTTAAATAAATTAAATATAAAAAATTATACAAGTGGTGCAGCATAATGAGCGCTGGAAGCGCTTTTTGCAGTTACTTTTACCTCAATAGCCAAGCGGCCGCAACGGTGGCTGCGGCCGGAGACAGGGACGGATGTCAGGGAATCGTTGATCAGGATAGCAGCGGAGGCGCAAGGGTGGAGGAGGTGGAATCGACTATATGGCCACTGGGGCAACGGTGCATGTGGCACGTCTGACTGAACGCAACTGTGAGCATGTGTGCATGTGTGTGTGTGTGTCAGGGTGAAATTAATGTGTTGTAAAAATTAATTAATTTTGCAAATTATATATTTTATGCATTATCAACTCGTTGCTGTTGTTGTTGTTGTTGTTGCTGCTGTTCTGGCCATACTTGTTGTTGTTGTTTATTTTATATATATATTTTTTTTTATTTGGCTTTATTTATTATTTTTTGTTTCTGGTGTCGCATTGACTGAGGCTGCTGTGCGCCTGGTTGTGGCTGGCAAAGGACTCTTTAAATGAACAATGGAAATCGCTTGAAACAGGAGCAACATCTGTGTTCATTTTAAACATAAATATTATTAGATCCCTTTAATGATTTTCTGCATGGATTGATTTTATAATCAATCAAATTTTAATTATACAATATGAAGGTATAAAAAGCGTTTGTTCTTTTTATGCCCGAACAAGGACTTAGCACACAAATAGAGGATAAATATAATATTAATTGAAGGAATAAGAAGCGAATGAATATTGAGGTTAATAATTATTTATAGCTTAGCTTGCTATAAAACAATAATTAAATATTTTTTTAACAATTGTTCAGCTCTACTTTGAATCCCATCATAATTGTTCCCATTCGATGGGTGATACCTAACCACGTGATCCCGAGATCCCGAGAAAACGGAAACAAATGAATTATTTAATTATTTTATTGTATTCGGTGTTCGGTGTTCGTTCAGTTATTTATGATATTAATTTCGCAATAATCCCCGACAAATTACATGCTCCTTTGGTATATCATTCATTCGAGTGAAATCCATCCTCTTTTAAAAGCGTATAAACTCATTAAGCTTAACATAAGCTTGTTATAAAAGTGTTTTTTAACTTCAACTCTCATTGTTTGTTTGGCGAACTTATTTAATCTTTTTTGTTCATTTGGCATAACAAATATAATTAAAATGCAATGCAATTTATTTATGTTTTTACTTTTAAGTTTTTTATTTTGTTTTTGTTTTTACACCACTCGCGGCTCATCCTATTGGACACGCTCACCATTTGTGTGGTTCCAAACAAAAATAAAAAAAAAAAATATAACATGTGTATTTTTTGTTTTTTTTTTTGTTTTTTGTTTTGGCCATTGGCAATGTCAATGCCCACATCAAATGGCCGAATGCCCGTCAATTTTCAACGGTTTACTTTCGGTATCCATGAGATTTGTTTTAATTGCCTGACTGAGTGGACTTTCTGACCGACTGACCGGTCGGTCGCCCGTTTGGCTGCCGGGAATGCCAAATGCAAAAAAAAAAAAAAAAAATACCATACAGATTTGGCAACTTACTCACAGTCCTAAATCCAAAATTCAAGTGAAATGAATTTGTGGTCTGTATCTTTCAGGGATCGGTCAGGTCGGCAGCCCAATCACGGCCCAAATGCAAAAGTCAGAAGCTCTTTGTGGGCAACACTTTGGGGCCTCTGTTCTATATAAATTATAATTTTCTGCTCTTTCCGATTCACCGAATAACTCAGCACAAATCAACTGCTTAACTTCCAGATCTTCTTTCAGCTTTTGTCTGTTCCTGCATATATATATGTACATATATATATGTGTGTGTGTGTATGTGTGAGCCTTTTTGAAATGAATCCATTTCATTTTCGGCACCATCAAAGCTACCAAAAAAATGCTTTTCTTTCGCCGTTCCGTATTGCAGATTTTTGCGGTGGCGGAGTGATTAAAGGTGTGTCCATATATCAAATTGTTCAGCTCAGTCACAGAAACTGACAGTAACCGCTGCTGATAATCTTAAAAATCACCAAAAAAAACAACAACAACAATAACAGAAAAAATCTCCTGGCTTATTCATTGGTAGTCGCTCTCCACTTAATGAGAAATTCATAAACAGCAGCTGTGAATTTAAGTTAATACCTCAAAAACAGACACAGTTGAGTAATCCCCCGTTGATCAGGAACTTTACAAATTATCTTTAATTCATTCCAAATAAATATGTATTTTTTTTTTATATTTTTTTTTTAATTTTTAATGACTGTTGTACAATTTTCCCCAATACGTGTCTGTTTAAATTTTGTTCTCAACAAAATTTCTCACTTGAATATCGTAAATATTAAAATTAATAAAAGCCTCGAATATCGTATATTTCTCGTATACTCGATATATCGATACTCGAATATCATAAATATTAATATTAATAAAAGCCTCGAATATCGTTTATTTCTCGTATACTCGATACTTAAGAATCTGTTAATATTAGCAATTAATTAAATACCAACTTAACTGAACTTTCAAGCCGAACACAAATAAAGCTTAAACTAAATAATATAAAGTTGAAGTAAAGTTTAAATAAAATAAAATAAAGTTAAAATAAATTAATTATGAATGAACACGAATATTTAACTATTTTCCATTGCATTAAAGTTATACGTATTTTTGCAAAAGTTAATAATAATAAATATTCCCGACATTTTCCTACACTTCCCCTTATTTCCCCATATTTCTCCACACTTAGCTAGAGATAAATTTGCGCAGATGCAGTGGCAAATTATTTAAATAACTTGGCAAATTTATTAAAGCGTTTCCCTTCAGTGGCAGCTCTCGGCATGCATCATCCACTTGACACTGAAAACTGCTGAGACATTTTCCTTTCAGTTAGGAAAATTTATTAACCAACATTTGGTGTCAATGTCGCGTCAATGTCAAAAGCTCTCGTTTCTTGCTGCCACAGACGACGACCTTATCCATAAGCATTCATATGCCAGCGCGTGTGCCTGCCTGTATGTATGTATGTATGTGTGTTGTGTATGTATGTGTGTGTCTGTGACTAAGCTAGTTGCAACATCAGTTTGCTGGCATAATTATAATGAAGTGTTGCAGCGCGTTGATTTTGTTGCTGCGGCTGAAGTTGCTGGTTGGGGGCACCTGCAACGCAGAGTTTCACTGGCTTTCAGCTTGTTCGGTTTTTGTTTTTTGCCTCACTTCGTGTAGCACCCTTAGGGGCTACACACACACACACACACACACACACACACAGATGCATATGCAGTGCTACGCTCGAATTGTCATAAAATGTTGAACGCTAATTGGCGTCTATGTAAGCGAAGGGAGTCGAAGCCTCGAACGTCCGTTTCGCCGCATATTCACAATATGCAGACCTATAACTGCATTGACGTGCCCCACATGCCCCCATTTGTTGCCTCTTCTTGCCCCATGCTGACGTCAAACGTCGACTTCGACGTCGACGTCCTGTGCGTGAGGAGGTTCTGTGAGCGCATAGAAGGCGCCGCTGCAGCTCAGTATGTGGCGCCTTGGTTGCCACTTCTTTTGTTGCAAATGTTTTCGCTGCGTTGCTAACAAGTTGATATGCTTGCCACAGCCACAGCCACAGCCACAGCCACAGCCATAGCCACTGCCGTTGCTGCTGCTGCTGCTGTGGCACTTGTCGCAGTGCTGATTTCAGAAGACCTTTCCATGACCACCTTTTCAAATGGAATTTCTATTTATATGACACACACACACACACTCACACACACATACGCACTCATTTACTTGTCAGACTTCTATGCATAATGTGGCATGAATATGAGTGTGAATTTGAATATGAATACGAATATGAATATGAACTCCCCGCACACACCTTTCGGTGCATATGTCATGCGTTTAGCAAATTTGCAAATTTCTTCTATTCACTTAATTGTCGCTCTTTAAGTGGAACGCACAGAGTCCTGAGATCTGATTAAAAGAGGAGCCAAGTGAGTGGAATGCTATGATAAGGAATGATATATGTGGAGCCCCAAAGATGGAACTCTATGAATTCTGAGTATGAGTGTTTGGATGAATTTAAAGTAGAGAACAGAATGAATAATTATTATTCAAACATTTCCCGTAGCCAAGCATTTGTGATTATATTTTCCATTATCCTGCTCGCATTAAAAGCTATTTGATTTGGATAAACACATTCCCATTATGAACCAGTGAAATATAATTATGCATTCTATATTGGGGCATTAAGTGTAATAATATTATCCGGGGTCCAATTCATGTGACAGTTTTGGCTAAAAGCGACAAAAGTTTATCTAATATGCCTGAAAGGCCAACAACAACTACAACTGCCACAACTGCAACAACGACGACTGTCACAGCTGCAACAACAACAACAACTGCAACAACTGCAACAATAGTAACAGCATTAACAATGAGGCACTTAAAATGCTGGTTTAGGGCTGGTTGTTGGGATGGGGTGGGGCGGGGAGCGGAAGGGGTAACGGTTTAATGTGGACGTGATATTGTAATAACGATATTAGAATATGAAGTTGGTTTATTATAAATGTATCTATAGATCAACACGAGGTCGTAAAATGTGTTTGCAATAATCCATATGAAAATCCAATTTGCGAAGAAAATAACAATTAGTTAGTTTGTGTGTTAATATGGAAGCCATATGTGGTAAATGCATTAACTTGCCTCTCTAATCAGTGCAACACACACGCACATACGCACACACACGCACACAGACACACCAACTTTCATTAAAATAACTACTATAGTTGCAGCCTTTGGGTTGGACAACTTGGGACATTTATTACCGTAAATTTTGAGCAATTTTGAGAATCATTAAGCCAAACCTTTGGCTGCTGCTTGTTTAATTATGCATACATATGTAGCAGTAGACAAAGATACAAAGATACAACAATGGTACAAAGATACATAGTTACATAGTTACATAGTTACATTGTTACACACGGCTACAAGGATGCACAGTTATACACACGGATACAAGTCGCAACTGTAGCCGAGGCTTGTCCTCCGCAGCTGCCCACCTTCTGAGCCTTTAAAATGGCCGTGCAAAGTAATTGCTGCCGCCGCATGGGCGCATTACACGCTCGACAAACATGCGATTAACAACGGCAACAACAACTACAACAATAACAACAATTCGAAGACATTACCGCAAAATTTATAACATGACATCCGTATGCCACACACA
The DNA here is from genome assembly GCA_035044505.1 of Zaprionus lineosus. Classification (NCBI taxonomy): domain Eukaryota; kingdom Metazoa; phylum Arthropoda; class Insecta; order Diptera; family Drosophilidae; genus Zaprionus; species Zaprionus lineosus. Next base: position 72,330 of record JAWNNX010000596.1, on the reverse strand, counting down.
CGCACACACACACACATACGTATACTCACGTGTGTAATTGTGTACATATGTAAAGTTTGGAAAAGCCAGCTGCGTTTGTTTTTCCAGCCTCCCTCTATACCCGTCCCTCTCTCTCTCTCTCTCTCTCTCTCTCTCTCTTTCTGCCTCGGACCGTCTCGCTCTTTTTGCGGCTTGCAGTTGATATAAAATTAAGTGTTAATTAGTTGGAAAGCTGCAGGGCGTCCGCAAAGCCTTTCATTTACATAGTACAGATAGAAGGCAGAAGACACAGGAATTTTCATGTCGATGATGCACTCATCAATTTTTTACAGAGCTGCGAAACAAAGCCGAAAAAAGGCTAAGGATATGATAAAAATTTCGCCAGCTATTACTAAGATATGGCTGGTAGCTGACGAAAAATTGGAGGCTATAAAAAGTAACAATATTTGTATTAAGTGTAATATTGTAGAGACTGTCAATTAAAAGCTAGAATTTGGCCTTAAAACTGGGAATATAAAACAGCTGATTTTTTTAAAATTATTATAGTATAAGGAACAGATATAAAGAGTGTTTTGGGAAAACCAACAAGTTGGTTATGATCTGTTGACTTTTCTGGGAAAGATTATAAGCCAAAAATTAGCCGAAAAACAGCTAAATAAAATTAAAAGTGGTGCTAGGAAAACACTTAAACACACCAAAAAGTAGCTAAATGTCTGTTACTAAACAAAACTAAACTTTTAATTTTTTTTTTAACAATTTTAAATATTTAGCTTTTTTTCTGTACTCCCCTCCTTTACCTGACTCACTGAACAAGTGTACAATAATTCAGCTAAATTTCTAGCAGAAAAGCCGCTGTGGTGTGCAGCACTTTCTCCTTAGCTCTCTCCACTTTATGCGTTAGTTCACACAGATCATATCCTTAACATCAATCAATCTAATGATCTTTGAATGATCTCCACTTTTTTCCCACTCGCTTTTATTATTTTTGAGGCGTTTTGATTGTGTACTTTTGTTTATGCCGCACAATAATCAATATCAAATTTGTTTTGTAATCGTTAGAGACTTTGAGGTTTCTTAGCCCTTTTGATCCTGCGCTGTCATGTTGAAAGGATCGCAGCTGCCTAATGATTGCGCATCTTTAGCGCGTTAGAAATCACACTCTCGTAGGTGTCGAGCGGCCTGAAGACGAGCCACAGATCCATTAATCAATTTGTGGCATACAAATTGTATATCTGAAGGCTACATTGTCTGTCCTGTCCACATAACTATAGCTATGATCACACACATATATATATATTTATATATATACATATTTGTGTGTGTGTGTGTGTGTAAGCGTTGCTCCTTATTGACGTCTATGTGCCGCACATAAAATCAATCAAATTAACTATAAATTTTCAATGGGCCTTTGCATTTTTCGATATGAAGTATGCGAAATAATTTATGTTTAAGATGCCATAAATATTCATTAGTCTGGCCCAAACGCTCCCAACACTGAGAGAAAAGCTGCGTACATAGTTTTATGACCCACCCAACTGGCTGTGTTAATGAGTCGCGGTTGCTCTTCAACTTGCTGGCTGGACGGCACAGGATGATGGCCGACGGCCAATGTCCAGTGTCCGAGTTCCTGGGCAAGGGGTAGATGTGGGGGGCTTCATTATTGCTGCTACTATCTTCATCTTTGTCTTTGGATCATTGGCTCTGGGATCGCTCGGATGTTGGACACTGGACATTGGACATTGGATGTTAAATGTCTGTGGATCTTGAGATCGGTACTGGGGTATACGGTAGCGCAGAAACATGTCTGTAAAATCGCCAATAATGACAAACATAAAACAAGTTAATACATCGAAACTTCCGATTCTTATGCAAATTTTATATTCAACGTTTTGTAACTGGTTTTCGGTTATTTTGTATATATGATGTATGGTATAAGGTATAAGGTATATAGTGTATGGTATATGGTATATGGTATAAGACTTGATTGTACATATGGCTTATAATTAAGAACTAAAAAGAAGAGGATGGAGAGGGAGAGGGAGAGGGGAAGAGCGAGAGAGAAGAGCAGAGCGAAAAATAAAAGGGCAAAGTCTTATAAGTTATCTGATTTTGGGCATATATCATTATTAGCCTGCACAGCAGCCGTTAAGATTTCCATGACAATGCCTCAAATATCTTATGATCCATTGTTGAACTCGTTGAGGACAAGCAGCTAAACATCATCAACGAGTTGCGTCTTATTTTATACCCTGGACTTGCCGTCAGCTCAAGTGGCGTGGGGTATACGATGATTTTAAAGGCAGTTAATTATGTGAAAAGTAGAAGAATTAAAAAAAAAGACTTTACAATCACTGGTAGTTCATATTGGCCATAGCTCATATAGAGATCAAAGCTAATACAGTATTTTTTTTTGGTATTAAAATTGGGAATAAATTTTGGGAACAATCGTGACAGCTCAGAACATTTTTCTCCCTTTTTGAATTGAATTTAAATAGATATAATTTCTAGCTTTTTTTGTTAAATATCTTCTCTTTAATTAGAGGGTATTTATGAAGTCGTTGTGAAGCGCTTAAACTGCATTTAGTTATTTATTTGTTCAGTCACCTTTTAAAGCTCAAGTCTAAGTCACGTTGTGTGTGTATTAAATAATTATTGATGGGCTTTACGCCTTCCGAAAAAATTGTTATTTAATTGGTTGTCACTTCAGGTCTAACCTAAACACTCACAGCTGGAAAACCGCCGTCCGACTATACGGATCTTAAAATGAACGATGTGTGGAGTTCATGCTGAGATCTACTGTTCGAGCAACTGGTTTTATATTTGGAAACTGATTACAAATTTGGGACTTTAAGAAGTCATTAATATCGATTTGAAATGTTGACAAATCTACAAATCTACAAATCCGTAGGGAATGAATTCTTTTGTATGGCTTGAAAAATTTTGGCTATCTTTCATTTTCAATATTTTGAAATCTTTTTTCTGGCAATTATTTTTGGTTTTCGTTCGAAATTAACATAAGATGCAAAAATGCGAGAATTCCCAAAGGCTGACAGTTTTTTTTGGGCAGTTGCCGAGAGAAACAGAAAATTGTCTTCTCATGGCTTGACATCAAAATATATATATATAAGATCTATCCTATAAAATTTATATATCTATATATATATATGTGCTGCATGGAAGCTTAGTGTGTGTAGAGCAAATGTTGTATAAAGATGGTAAAAGTCATAAAACTGTTGAATTGCACGTAAATCTCCAGGGCTTTGGGATATTCCAGTGGCCATAGGCGGTGGCACTCAAGAGGCAATTGGCTTGAGGCGGTAGGTTGGGCGGTTGGGAGGTTGGGAAGTGGGAGGAACGTGTTGCACGTTGTTGTCGTCGTTCAGTATTTTCTATTCTGCGTGTGTGTCTGTGTGTATGTGTGTGGAGATTTATTTTTATGCAACGCGTCTGCAGTTGCCCCCTTTGACGTTGCACAAGTGGCAGGCAACAAAAATACAAAAAAAAAAACAAAAACAAAAAAATCAAAAAACAACAGGAACAAAAAAAGTAAAAAGAAGAAAACAAAAAAGAAGCTAAAATAAAAACTGAAGGCAACTTCATGTAAAGAGCAGAAAAATCATATAATCGTCAAAAGTCACAGGAAACATATGCAAATGCTGGAAGCTCATGCTGGACGGCGCTGCCAGTGGATATCTGACGTGTCCAGGGACGGGCCTGGTCCGACTCCGACTCCGAATCCGAGTCTGGGTCTGGGTCTGAGTTTGGGTATGAGTTTGACTCTGGTTCTGGCTCCGGATCTGAGTTTGGGCTTGGGCTTGGGCTAGGGCTGGGGTTAGGGTAGGGGCATGAGTTTGGGTTCGAGTTCGGACTCTGCTCTGGTCTTTTGTTGTTCGTTGCTTTAGTTGGGTGCATGCAACAATAGCCACACGTTTGTCTAAAGGTAACAGAGGTAGCGATTTATACTTATATTGTAGTTGCCTTCATCTGAAGGGTATGACGATTTTCTTATGTACTTCGTATCTCTGAATAATGGGGATATTTTTAATTAGAAGATAGAAGCTGAAATATACCAAGATTATTCATTATTATTTTTGATCTATTATTTTTATTATTTTCGATTTATCCTTTTATTATCTAAGATTTATGTCTTAATTCGTCAAATTTTATATTGATTATCTATTTATTCATTTTTATTCATATATATACATTTTTATTCATCCTTATTCAGTTTTATTTATATTCAATCATTTTTATTCATATATATCCATACTTATTCATACCTATTCATATTTTTATTCAGTTTTATTCATTTTTATTCATATTTATTCACTTTTTTCATATTTATTCATACTTATTCATTTTATTTTATTTATATTCATTCATTTTTATTCATTTTTACTTATATATATTCATACTTATTCATTTTCTATTCATTTTTCTGATGCGTTAACTAATTTCGATTTATAATCCATTTTTCTACCAGTTGAATATCTGTTTTTATTCTTTTGCAATTCTTCTCTTGCATTTCTTTTGTTTTTGTTGGAAATTTGCAATTCAGCTTTTTCTTCTACTTCTTCTTCTTCTTCTTTATCTTCCTCTTCTAATTGATATTCAAACGCATTCACTTCGCAAATGATGAATCGATTGGCATGAACACAAAAAAGAATCTTTTTATTCATAAGCCGCAAACATCAGAGTGATGCGAAATTAATAGTTTCTTTAATTGGAATTGCAAAACATGAACAAAGAGGAATTTCGATTGTAATTGAAATTGAAATTGGGTAGGGTATCGGATAGTCGGTGTGTCGCCTGTGTGTTCCCTTTTCCCTCTGCATTCATTCATATTCGTACAAAATTTGTGCGCTTGACAAACCTGAACAATGATGTACTTCATGTAAATTTCACTCGCTGCCTGACTGACTTCTGCCTGCGCCACACACTGCACTGCACAGCTCCTGCCCCCTCCACCCCTCAGTCCACCGCTGCTCTGCTTCTGATTCGCTGACGAACTGAGGGTTCGTTGATATGAAAAAACCTAAAATGTTGCATATGTAAAATGGATTGGCAGCGGGTATCACTTGTTCCGTTTGTGTGCTGTGTGTGTGTGTGTGTGCTGTGTGTGTGTATGTACCATGTGTGTGTGTGTGTTGAGTGTGTTTTTGTGTGTGTTTACATAACTTTATTGATGGCAACAATAAATGCTGCAAGCGATGCTGCCGCAAACTGAACTCTGTAGGCAGCAACCGCAGTCGCAGTCATAGTCGCAGTCGCAGTCGCAGTCGCAATCGCAGTCGCAGTCACAGCCGTGGCAACTGCAACTGCAACTGCAGCTCAACTTTGCTCAGTGGCGCGCGGATTGAATTTTTGTATAAATTTAAGTTTTAGATGCGCGGCTGATGACGGCGTCTGCGGCAGTGGCAGTAACGGCAGATGTTGCATAATACAATTGAATTTGTTAAAAACAAAAGAGGCAACAACAACAACGTGGGAAACCTCCGCACGCGAATGGCAAAAAAAAAAGGAACAAAAGCAAAAAACAATAAAGGAAATAAAAACAGAAAGAAAAAAAAAACACAAATTGCATTTCAGAATTTTTGTTTTTTATTATTTCTTTTTTCGGTTAAGAACAGCCGCCACTTTCCCAGACGAGCATGGGTGGCAGCCACGGTGGCATGCAACACCCCAGCAAAAAGTCGTTATGAGGGAAAAAAATGTGCTGCACTTGGCCGGGCCATAAAGTCTTAGCCTCCATGAAAGCGTCGAAATGGCATTTGACGAGTGCCCAAGATTGGCTCCCAGCTCAATGGGTAACACTCAAAGGATCTCGAAAGGGAATGGAATTGAAGAAGGACATTTCGGGACTTAAAGGAACAGAAATACCAAAATGAAGAAAATACTGAAAACTCTGATAGAAAACTCGTTAAAGCTTAAAGAAAACTTGAATGAAATAAGAAAAAGGGAAATAATTGGAAGGAAGGGAAGGAAAGGTCGGAAAATTCATTGAAACTTAAATTATATATTTAAAAAAATACCACATAATATACCAAAAATGTAGCTAGGAACAAGATATACCAAAAGAAACGCTCCTTAACGTCAGTTTTTCCTTTGTTCTCAATACTCTTCGATCCACCCATGCTCTTGGCCTGGTCATATGCATATGTTAATAGCCAACTCGATGGCTTTCTGCTGCTGCTGCTGCTGTGGGTGCAACTCCCAGTTGCAGCTCCCTTTTGACCAATGTCCAGTGCCCAATGTTGCCACAACTCCCGCTGCACACACATTACACATGAGCGACCCAAAACGAGGGACCAACGAGGCAAACAACGAACCAAACACCAAAATGCCTTTTGTCTCCTTTCGGTTGTTTGTTTGTTTGTTTTGTTATTGTTTCTGCAATTGTTATTGCTGTTGTTGTTGTTGTTGTTGTTTTTCTTGTTGCGTCGTTTAGAATGTCACTTGATTTTTGATTGATTGTTGTGGGAAAAATTGCAAAAATATTTTTGCATAAATTCGCAGAACGTTGCAAGTACCGTAGGTAGGCAAAGTTTTTACAATGTTTGTTGATGTTTGACTGTGTTGTTGTTGTTGTTGTTGTTGTTGTTATATTTGTTGCTGTGTTACTGTTGCATGAGTTCACATTCGGTGCGCTGTGTTAACATTGTTTATGTTTTTATTAAAACATGAGCACCGCCGAGGCGGAAACATTTCATATGCCATTTGTGGCATACCGTAGGAATAACAGCAACGACAGTAGCAGCAGCAGCAGCAGCATATGCAACAGGAACAACAGCAATAGAGCAACAACAACAGCAACAACAACAACAACAACTATAGAAATGGAGAAGACAACAACAACGACGACAACGAGAAACAAATTAGTTTGCATCGCCGCCGAATATTAAAATGTGCATTATTTAGTAGCCGTTGCCGGGGCCGCAACTTTGTAGGCAAAATAAAAATAAGAGAGAAGAAGGCACAGTGAGTCTAAATACACCGAATATTAAATACTCTAAAAATGCAAAGCTTAAGCCCTAAAGAAGAATATTCGATGCTGGGAAGGTCTGCCGATGGTCATCGTCCCCAGAGCTTCAACAAACTCCGTCAGCAACTCAAAGCGTGCTACTCCGAGGAATCAGCTAGAAGATCATAGATAAAAAATAAAAAATAAAAAATAAAAAATAAAAAATAAAAGATAAAAGATAAAAGATAAAAGATAAAAGATAAAAGATAAAAGATAATAGATAACAGATCTTACAAGTCACATTAACACACAGATAATGCAAAACTTACAGTTGCAAAATCAGCATAAAATATCCTTTGGCATTCCACAATTTTCCCACTTAATGCGATTCCCATGCGCTGCCAAAAAATGTGGATACCCTTTGTTTGGGGACTACGAAAAGTAGGAAGACATCATAAAACTTGGCCATGGCTAAAAGAAAGCATAACTCTCGCATCTCCCATCTCGCATCTCGGAGCTCTCCAGTTAGCGGACTGAAGTCGGAGAAGGAGTCGGAGTCTGAGAAGGAGAAGAAGACAGAGACGGAGACGGAGTCGGAGTCGGAGCCCAGGAACTGCACTCGCTGAGCATTAAAAAAAATCAAATTATAATAAAATTGCAGATTAACTGTTGCTGAGGAGGAGGCGCGCGCACTCGTTAAGCAGCCACCGCAGAGACGTCCTACGGTAATGGCCTGAGCCCCGGAACCCCCTTACCATATCCTACACACATACAAGCACACACACACACTGACTCACTGAAGTTAAGCCAACTGTAGCTACTGACAACTGCAACTGGAAATTCACAGATGTTGCTGCTGTTTACAGTTGAAGTCGTTGCTGTTGCAGTTGCAGTTGCAGCCGTTGCTGTTGCTGTTGCTGCTGTTGCTGCCACTGCTGCTACTTGATGCTGCTGCAGTGCCGCCTGACAAGATTAAGTCATCATCAACATTTTGCAGTTGTCAACTGCTGGGAGGTGGCCACTAAAAGTTTACATTGTGTGCGGCCTAAAGAGCCGCAGTGGAGGTGAAAGGAGATACCCAGAGGAGCAAGGACTTAGGGATGCAGAGAATGCTGAAAATTACCTCTAGTTGGCTACAAATAAATAGTAAAATATTTAAAGATATATAAATAGATGGAAATATTATCAAAATTTGATTCAGAAAAGGTCCTGCCCATATATCCACCTATATACAAATATCAAGTGTTATGCAGCCCTCGCCGAGGCTTTCATAGAGTCATTCCCGAGTGACCATTAAGGAGTCGCAGGAAATTTATATGAATGCGAGATTACAAGGCGAGGCGCTTATAAGTAGCATCGATACTAAGTTGACAATTTGTGGAACCGATGCCCAGAACAGAACAAGCCACTAGCGTTGGCTGACCGAGTGGATCGTGGGGCAAGTCAATTGGCTGGACCTGAGTTGGGGCTTATCTAAGTGTCCAGCGCACGACGAAGGAGAAACTATTGACGTCGTAGCAGCGGCTGCTGCTCGCGTCGCTGCTGACGTCGCTGCTGCCGACACTGTCGCCACTTCTGCTATTGATGATGACACATGCAACGTGTATCATGCTTCTCACTCGCAGAGCTCCAAGTGTTTATTGCATTGACACTCCAGGGAATGGCATTGGGCAACAGCAACAAAGCCATGAAGAGCAGGAAGACGAAGAGGAAGAGGAGGAGGAGGAGGAGGAGGAGCAGAGGCTTCAGTTTCATCTTCGGCACACTTTCAAATCATAAATTTTGGGTTTGTCACTTGGTCGCTGATAACGCGCAGTGAAACAAAGCGAGTGTCCGGCCAAAGCTGAGTTCCATCTGTAACCCTTTGGCTGGGAAGAAAATGCAAATGAATGATGGGCCTCGGCTGTTGAAAATTATAATTGGAGCAACAGCGAGCAGCAGCAGCAACAGCCGCTGCAGCAACAACAACAACAACAACAACAGTAACATGGGTAACAAAAATATGTGTATATATTTTTAATTTTTAATGGTGTCAACGCTTATCGACGACTTAAAGAAATACCAATAAATAAATACAGAAACAAAAAAAAAATAATTAAGAGTGTAAAGAAATAGTTGAAGTCTAAATACTCTTAAAATTTTAAATAAAATAGTTTTATATAAATAAATAAAAAAAAAATTAAAGAAATACCAATAAATATATACAGAAACAATAACAAAATAAAACTAATAAATTTTTAAAATACTCTTAAAATTTTAAATAAAATAGTTTTATATAAATAAATTATAAGTTATATAATTATTACATTTTTTTATAGTTAATATAAAATATATATATTTTTTTTTTAATTTAAATTTAACTACCACTTATTTCCCCCAAAAAAACCATCTTAATAATAATAGAAATATAAAAGATTTTTTATTAATATTATAATAAACCTTAAAAAATATTTTTTATACTAAGATTTTCTTTTTACTTATAATAATTAAATATTTAAGTATTTATCCCACATTAAATATAAAATATACAATTATTAAGAAATATTTTCCATACCAAGAAAAAAATAATAATTAAAAATGTAGAGCAATTCTTTTGATATAAATAAATCGTATTATATCATATACATATACATATCAAATATTTATATTATATATATATTATATATAAAAACTGAGATTTATCCAAAAAAAAATTAATTATATTTAAGAAAAATTTTTAAATATTTCTACAAAGTGAACGACATACGCGCAATACTCTTTCCTGGGCAGTGTAGCTGATGCAATGCAAATGCCGCTAAGTGCCGAACAAAACGGTTTTCAAGATGAAGTCATTAAGGTACCCCTCGTGCGGCGGGGAGCGGGGGGGCCAGTGAACTCAGCAAATCGAACGGAAATCGTTATCAGCACTTTGGCTCGATTTCGATTTTGTACACAATGTAAAAAAGAAACATGTTTACACACACACACACACATACATACATACATATATTTATACTATATATTTGCATATGTGTGTGTATATGTATATGTATTTGTTGGTTTGCAAGTGTTTGTTGCTGCAACACTTGACACTGCGCGTCGCTGTAATTACAGCATCTCAGCGCCTTTTGAAATTTGACATTTTGAACTCAAGAGTTGGGCAATTCGGGAAAAAAAAGCTAACCAATAAAAATTCTGTTATCTCTTGTAAAAGCAAACATCATTATGACTGTCATCATCATCATCATCATCATCATCAGTTTGTAGTTTTCTGAACGGAAAAATAAATAGGAATTGCTTTGGGCGGCCATAAAATTTGACCCGCTTCTGTGTAGGTCTTCTGGGAACTTGCGTTACATTTCGAAGGGAATATTTAAATAATTTTTTTTTCTGTTGAAATTGATTTTTTGAGGGAAATTTGTTATATTTTTGATTTCAATTTTTATCATTATTTGCCATTTGTTAATGTGCAAAGCAGTTGCAACGATTGCTAAAAAAAAATACATTGTTTTTTTTTTTTTTGCTTTCGTTGGGTTTTATTTTCTTGTTTATTGATTTATAGATTTAAATGCTTTTCATTTTTATTGCGGTCAAAAAGTTTTTTAACGCCGCGTCTAATGATTTCTGCGGTTTTACAACTTTATGGCTAATAGTAGATCTTTACATATCAATAAAAAAAAATGGAAGAAGAAATGTTCGTTATTAATGTCAGTTATTATTACTGTGGTTTCCGCTGAAATGGTGGCAAGTGCTTCAATGTAAAAAACGTGCAAGTCCGTCAATCAGCTAAAAATGAAAGCTAAAAATATTTTTAAATATATAAAAAGTAACTCTATTTTTTATATTAAGTTTTAAATATAATATATAGATTTATTTGGTGATATTTTAATTTTTGGAAGACTTAATCTTTTACACAAGCTCGAAGCATTTTTATTTTAATATATAATATGTTTTATTATATATTTTTTTAAAATTGATTGCTTTATGTTTATATTAATTTATTTATTTTAATGTATAATATACTTTATTTTATTTAATATAAGCTAACATAAAAAATATAAATGTAATATATAATAATATATTAAAATTTTAAGAGCTTCGGATAATTTTTCTTAAATACTAAATAAGTTACTTATACATATATATAATATTTTATTTATTTGATTTTTTATTTATATGTAAATCATTTTAAATTTATATATTTAGTTTTTAATAATTGTCAATTTAAGTTTGATTTCTCTGGCCTACCATCTTCAAAGAACATTTGAAAGGCTTAACGATTTGAGGCGAAATTTTCCGTTTTCATACTTTTCACATTAACAACGAAACGTCAGTAAGCCTTTTCGCCGCCTCTGCTCCAGAACATCGTTATCACACTTATTTAAGGTTCCTTCAGTTCGTCCCAAACTCAGTAAATCTCCATTAACAGACGAAAAAAGAAAGGGAGAGAAAAAGAAAAAGAAAAACAACTATAACAACAGAAGCAGCGACAACAAAAGCTGCAGACGTTTACAGGCACTAAGCAGCTCAGACGCACAACCCGGCGACGTAGTCAAGACACCCACCACTCAACGCAGACGGTTAAAAGTCAGTCTTTGTTTTAGTCGTTGTTTTGTTGTTGTTGTTGTTGTTGTTAGTGTTCTTGTTGTTGTTGTTGTTGTTGTTGTTGTTGTTGTTGTTGTTGTTGTTGTTAGTGTTCTTGTTGTTGGCGTTGTTTCTATCGTTACTGTTTTTGTTGTTGTTATTGTAGCTACTGTTGCTGTTGTTGCTACTGTTGCTGTTGCTGTTGCTGTTGCTGTTACTGTTGTCTGAGCCGCCACAAATAAGGCTGCCACTTTTTGGTATTTTGTTGTTTGTTTGCTGAGCTGCGTGTTGCAAGTGAAAATTAGAAAGTACGCACTTGAAAAGCGTCTGTGTTTATGTCTAGCAGCTGCTTGCACAAAGGCTGCCTTCGAGCTTCAGCAGCTACATTGAGCAGGCTTCTCGATGCCAACAACTTGAGCCAACTGTGGCACAGTCGCCGGCAAAGGCAATGGCAACGGCAACGGCAATAGCAATGGCAACGGCAACCCTTGCCACCCACGCCACCCACTGAAAAAGGAGATGCATGAATAGTTTAATTAAAATTTGCCTTTAAGCTCCACACAAAAATATTATAAAAGAAAAGCTGCAGAGACAACGACATTTTCCCGGCAACAAAACGAGCAACGAGACACGACTGAACGAAAAACTTGTAAAACTTTTGTAATTTTCACAGATGACGACAAGTGTTTAGCTTTAGTTTTAGTTTAAGTCATTTTATTTTCAAATTTTTTTTGAGTTGAGTTGAGTTTTTGTTTTTTTTTTCTCTGTTGAGAAACCCTTAAGTCGTTCAGCCTTTCATTTTGAAGCGGCCATTAGAAAGTCGCCGTTGAGTTTTGTTTGTGTGATTTTTATTTGTCGGTGGAAATCAAAGCCCTTCGCCAGCTGAGAATTTATAAAAAATTATGATATTTGGCATTGGTAGCCAGAAGATTGCTGTTTATGGGTGTGTCTCTCTTAATGCGGCCTGAGAAGCTGATTTGTGGCTTTGTTTGTTGCCAAAAAGAGTTAATAATAGTTTGTAATAAAATTCGATTTTTTAAGCGTCCAAGTGTTAGCCAAGTTTGGGAAAATATGCTAAGAGGTCTGTCAGCTAATATAGAATCATCTCTACTTATATTATATATTAAGTTATTGTCATGATAACTAAGTTTAAAAAAAATATTCGATCTTTGAATCTCTGACATACCTGTATTTTTTTTTTGTTTATTTATTTTTAAGTATTTGTTGGAAGTTGGAAGCTTGTTGGGAATGTTTTATATGTAAGTCTAAGAAATATGTTTTTATATGCATATGACTATGACTGACATACACACACACAGATGCATTAATATGCATAATATGTACCAAAGTATCCTGCAGCTTCAACAGGTCTCGAAAAATATTCCGAACTTTTCTTGAATAAAAAACTGTACAAAAAAAGGATACATCCTCGTGGAACGTATAACTATGGTTTCAAATTATGCAAATTCACAAAAACCTCAAAGACTGACTTCAAAATTGTGCATATATCCCATATGGTATATAAATTTCTAGATACCCTGTAAATTGGCTCTAAGTTCTCCAAGCCAAATCAGCGTTAAGCTTTTCTTTATAAATAGAACAAGTATTTATTATATTAAAATATTTTTATTTCCTGCTTTTAACTTAATATCTAAATATTTAAATATTTCTAAATATTATTATGATGATATATTATGATGGACCAAGCTATACCCTATAATTCAATATTAAAGCGTGTGTAGAGCGCTTCCCATTTGAAGCCAACTTCTGCTCCTGTTGCTTTTGTTGTCATTTTGTTATTATTGTTTTAAGTTAAAGTTATGGCAATTAAGAGTAAGCAAACTGTCCCTTCCACTCACCCCCAAACCCCATACCACACACTCGACTCACCAGCCAGCAGAGGTTTCAGCCACAGACTGGAGACAGACTTAGTTAGCAGTCGTTGAGGGCAAAGGGCCAGGCGGTGGTAAGCGGAGTCAAGTTATTTGTTTGTTTGTGGCGGTCCGCGTTTTATGACTTAATTAGAAACAACAATAAGAACACAAACAACAATAGCAACAAGAATAAACAACAGCAACAACAACAACAACAACAACAACAACAACAACAACAACAACAATTATAATAGCCGCAACAACAGCTGTCGAAATCAGCGTGAACTTTAGAGGTGCAAGGGGAGCAAATAGCCTGAGGAGCACCTTAGGTGTCTCCGTTCGATCGGCAGGTAATTATGCACGCGACACATGTTGCACGTACACATTGCCAATATGCCGAAGGGGCAAGCAGCAGATGAAGGAAGTGTGCCGGGAATGGCAGTTGGGCGGAGGTGCACTGCGTTGCGGGCCTCTGATGGCCCAGGCGGCATAGCTTAGATGACTTGTCTCATTATCATTACAATAATCACTTGGCGGCAACGCGACGCCAGCGACGCCAGCGACGCCAGCGACGTTGACGTTGACGCAAATGCAGACGCAGACGTTGACGCCGTTGTTGGCGGCGTCTCTTGATTGGTATCAGTCGAGCGCAAACTTCGAATTGCAACAACTTCGGCGGCATGCAGAAAGACAACATCATTATCGGCCATGGCTATCATCATTATCATCATCATCGTCATCGTCATCGTCATCGTCGTTATGATTATCATTATCGGCGTTGCGGTGTGCAAAAAATATGATCGCCTTTTGTGGCTGTGGCCACGCCCTCTGACGCATGCACGTCAAGAGCCAAGCCTCGGTTCTGGTGGTGTCGTTATTGATCGTATAGTTCAGATCGAAGATTAAGTCTCTCCTGCTCCGCCGTGTGCGCCCTCCCAGCGTGAGAAGAAGTGCGCAGAGATTCCTTCAAATCTGGAAGTGATTGCAAATGCAATGAGCGATGCGGGAGGAAAGCCTCGACTTGCCTTCTAATGGAATTCAATATTCGTTCAGTTTTTCCTCTTCCAGGAAGCTCAATAAATTCCCAGCAATTATATTAATAAAGCCAAGAAATCTGAACTATAAATAGTTGCCATATAAATCATCCGACATTAACAACATTCCTTCGGTCTTTGGTCCTCTGTCTTGGGTCTTGGGGCTTGGGTCTTGGGTGGGTCCAATAACTTGACGAATGTTTGGAATAAGTGCTAAAATTTTAAATTGATTAGATGGCCATTGGAAGTGGTTGAAGAGTGAGCACTGAGTGCACATCATAAAATATATAAAAAAGTAATAGTTTCCAGAAAGAGACATGCACACAGACACACACAGGCACACAGAGACACACACAGCCACACAGATACACACACACACTCACACATGATTAAAAGAAAAACAACACTTGATGTGAAAGCTTAACGACAAGTCATTAGGCAGGCTACCCAATACACTTGTCCCTGTCCATGTCGAGAGTCCATATTCATATAGATATCCGATGCAGTGACTCTGGAACGGAGGACCAGGAACCGGCGCAATGCCAATGACTTCTTTCACTGTGGCCAGATGAGTGGCTAGTGGGTCCGGGGATGAAGGATGTGGAGTGTGGAGTATGGAGTGTGATGGCATGGTTGTATGTGAAACGGGAGGCAGAAGGAGCAGCACAGAAGGTAGAAGACACGAGGCAGCAGAAGGGGAGACGCGAGGCAGAAGGCAGAAGGCAGGAGGTAAAAAGCACGTTGAATGTAATAAAACTTTCATAACTCTGCAGCTAATGGAGTTCGAAATGCTGGCTCATAAAATATTTGTTGTTGTTTTTGTAGTTGTTGTTGTTGTTGTTGCTGTTGTTGTTGCTGTAGTTACTATTGCCGCTGGTATAATTGCTAGGACCGGGCTACGGTTTGGGGATTTAGAGCTGCCGAGTGGCCAGGAATGGCAACGGAAGCGCCAACCTGGACCATTGCCTTGGACGAGGCCTAGGCCGTTAAAATGAAGAAATTGTCATAAAAAATACAAAAACAAAAACAAACCTGCATAGTTGTTATTATTGTCACAGGCTGGCAAATATCCTGTAGCTTATAACATTTTTGAACGGGACTGATGGACTTTGATTTCTCTGTAAGATTATCCTGAAAGTTTGCCCCCAACTCAGTGTGAGTTAAGGACGCTATAAATTAAATAATTTACATAAGTTTATTTTATTTATTTATTATTATATTTTATATTTATTTTATATTTAATGATACCCTATAAAAAGTGTATATTAGCTATGATTAACACGGAAATAAATGTGGTCACAGTTTATGGATTTTTGTACGGAATTGAAAGGAAGTCAGCCTTAGTTTCAGTTCGTTTCCTTCCAAGGATAACTGCTAGTCGATCAGCTGTAATTATTTACCTTTAATATAATACTGTAAAGTGAAAAGTACATCGAGAGAAGTTGGTGTATATATATAGTGTATCTGGAGTGACCAAGATGCCAGCTTCCTCTTCCTGGGTCTTCCTGGGGACCCGGCAATTTGTTCGCATTTTATGCGCATTTTGTGGTCACTTTTAATTGAAATCACAGACAACGAGCTCTCGGCTTATAAACAGAGTTATAAATAACAAAAGGGGCTAACATTTTCAACTGCAATTATACCCCCTCTCGAGGGATGGGGAGGGGGAGGGGGAGGGGGAGGGGCAAAGTTATGGATGCCAATACGTTGGCCAAGTTAATCACCAACGCCCGGAACTTCAACAAATGCCAAAAAGTAACAACTACTTAGGAGCAAAACGCGACTTGGCAGCCTTTTGTTGCTTCACTTCTCTTTATTACATTTTGTTGTTGTTGTTGTTGTTGTTGTTGTTGTGCTACCTTTTTCATTGCTCTGTTACCATTTTGTTGTTGTTGTTGTTGTTGTTGTTGTTGGTGGTGTTTTTTGTAGGCGTCAACCTGCTCTTTAAGCTGCATTATTTATGCGGCTGTGCAGCGATAACGCGCTTGCAAAAAGCGAGTCCACTCGGAGTCGAACTTAAGATAGAGGCAGCTTGCAGTTGGGGCTCTTGCAACTTGCCACATTCTGCAGCAGCAACAACCTGCACTACTTTTAAGGGCTCACTTGCTGTTAAAGTTAAGCCAAAGGAGGCACTGGACACTGCAGCAGCAGCAACGGCGGCAGCAGCGGCAGCAACAAAATATGAGATATTTCTTATCAGTTGGTATGCATCTGTGCACCTCGAGCGATTCTGTTCCTGTTGCTCCTTGAGCTCCAACTGCTGCACTCGCTGCACCTACTCCTGCTCCCACTCCTACTCCTGCCTCTACTCCTGCCTCTACCCCCGCCTCTTCTCCCGCTGCTGCTGCTGTTGCATTCGCTTTCAAACATTTTCATTTGCCGCTGAAAAGAAGCTGCTGCAGATTTATTGTCTTTGTTTTTTTTCCTCTCTTTCTCCGTCTTCATTCTCATCCTCATCCTCAGCCTCATCCTCAGCCTCATCCTCAAGCTTATCCGCATCTTCATCTTCATCCTCCTCCCCAAGCTCGGCCCCATATCTGCGCTGGCTTCGCACCACTCACTACTTGACTATAATAATAATCATAATATCAGTCGTAAGTACATTTGTTGCTGCCGCATGCTGCATGCTGCACGCTGCACGCTGCCTGCTGCTTGCTGCATGCTGTCTGCCCCACTAAATACCAAGGAATTGGCTTATTGTAGTGGTCAGTACTAGTGGCTCATCGCTGGCCACATCCTCGTTCCCAATTGCGTCTTATATGACCTGCGGCCACTCTCCGCCTGGTCGCCACCCTCCCCATCTCTCTTTCCTTCTTTTCCCCTTTCTCTCTCCCTTTCTCTCTCCATCTATCTTCTCTCTTTCATTTTGCTTTCCTTGGATTTAAGTTCTGCACAGATTTTCGCTTATATTTTTATTGTTGCTCGGTTTCGATTTCTTTACTTAGAAGTGGTTCATCTCTATATGGTCGCTGCACAGTGGGGCAAAAGGGGTTATGTAGAGAACAAAAAAATCATAAGCATTAAAAAATCTTTTAGAGAAATATTCAAGGATATTCTGTACGGGATAGAAAGACGTTTAGTTCTTTTTAAAATACATTTTTATATCAAGGAAAAATTTTTGATTGACAAGGATATTCATTGGCTTTGAGAAAATAAAATAAACCTTTCACTTTACTCACACATATTTATATTTTCTATTACTGATCCATGATTTTTGACCCACTGTGCACAGAACAGCGCAAGTTTATATGCTGCCAAGGTTACATCCCAGTTACACAAATTCATAACAAAACTGGTGCAATATTTGTATAGAAACACACATGCATACTCACACCCACACCCATACGCACACCCACACCCACACTCACACCCACACACACTCACCCACACCCACACACATACACATATACACACCCACACACATAAGCATAGACTTGGGGAAAGGACGAGGGCAAGAGTCAGAAGTGGGTGAGTCTCCCAGTCGATACCCAAGATCCGGATACGAGGCCGAGGCCAAGTCCGGGTCTTGGGCCTTCAGTCTTCGAGTCCGAGTCCGAGTCCGAGTCCGACTGTGGAGCAACTGGAGGAGTCTCATTTAAATGCTTATCGCTGGAATCTGGATGAACAAAAGCGGCTGCTGGTCGACTGCTAACCAAACTACTCACTCAACTGTGAGGATGCATCGGCTCCTGCTGCTGCTCCTTCTGCTCCTTCTCTCTCTGCTCCTCCTCCACCTCCCTTATCTACGACAATGGTTGCCGATGCTGCTGAGCTATGCCACAAAACATTCTATGCTTTGTCGATGTGGCAGAATGGGGTCCTAGAAGACACTATGAGTGGCTCGGTCCTTGGCTCGGGGAGGGGTGGGGAGGGGAACGATTTGGTTTTGGATAGAAGAAAAATGAGAAACCACTGAGATAAAGTGGCTGAGATTTGCAACATTCAAAAGCTGCTGCTGCCGCTGCTTCTGCTTCTGCTTCTGTTGCTGCCGCTGCTGCCTCTGCTGCCACTGCTGCCACTGCTGCTGCAGCAGTTGCAGTTGCAGTTGCATTTAGTGATGCTGATGCTGTCTAGAAATTCCTTCGCTCGGTATATTTGCAAATTTTGGATTATTCATAGTTCTGATGAGACCCAACAACAACAACAGCAACAACAACAACAACCATCACAAAGGCAACAACAACAATTGAGATTTTTAGCTCGTATTTGCTTAGAATAAGTAGAGTGCGAGGCTGCCACATTTCTTACGCAGTTGGTGCACCGCAGCCCTTATGCAGTTTCCTTGAAATTTGTGAAACTAACTATGAAATGGTCTCCAAGCCTCATCCGTTCTTCCTCCCCGCTGCCCCCTCCTTTCACCATCCATTGCGATGCTGCAGTTGCCCATCTTCTTATCTTAAATCTGCGTTTACACTGAGCCCACGGTGCGCATATTTAACTCACGCTGCGTGTGTCTTTAGTGTAATCCCCCCTCCCTCCCCACCCAACAGTCTTTCCACTCCTCACTAGCAGCTTCCTCCCTTCCATTATCCTCCGCTCCGAGCCCCTTCGAGTATCTCATTGCCTGCCCACTGATTGCAATACGAATGTAAGAGTGAGCGTATGAGTGTGTGTGAGTGTGTGTGTGTGTGTTTTTGTGTGTGATGCATCATTTTGGCCTAATCAGGCCGCAAATCGTTGGCATTAAAGCCTGGCCCAGAGCTATGTTAGCTTTTGAAATGCTGGCTGCCCACTTGTGGCAATACTTTGATATTCACTTCCATGTATTTGCCTGCCTCTGCTTTCTATTTGCCACATCCAACATTATTCTAAGCCGCCTCGGGCCTTGCATTGATGATCCGATACTTTGATACACATAACGTATGCACACACAAGCACACACACGCACACCCATATATATATATAATTATGTTTGTATGCGGAGGCAAACACTTGCACACTTGAAAATAATTCAATTGATTAAGCATCTTAATTAATTGCCTTAAACGAAAGTTCGATTGTTTTATTTTTTTTTTGATTTTATTGGTCTTAAGCATCTGCTGAGCTTTGTTTTTGCAACTTAATTAATTAGCGAGCGATTCCATTGAACTATAAGTCGCCTTTTTATAAGCCGATTATTCGAATTTGTCGACTTGAATCAAACGACTGCATTGAAGAGCGACAGAGTGACAGGTGGAGAGGTGGAGAGGGGGACAGGGGAAAGAGATTGTTTTTGAAATTTAGTTTAATTTAAATTATTGACTTTTGCTTAAAAAATAAATATCAGTATATTGAGCTTTTTTGCCCCTCTTAAGTCTAGCTTCAAGTGGAACCTCCCAATTACAACTCAATAACTCAAGCATTCGCTTTCTTCTGCAAGATGTCAGGTCTTGGATTATTTATTCCTCCTCCTGTTCTTAATCTTGAATACCCTAACTAATGCGCTAAACTTTCACTGAGTTACTATCGCTTTGTGATTAATTCATTGAGCAGATAAAGTCCAATATTCACGCTTCGAATCGAATGATTCACTTGTCTAAAAATTCTTATAAATAGGCGACAACAAATACGAGGCCCAAAGACAAAGCAAACTGAAACTGAAAACTGAAGACTGAAGACTGAGGAGACTGAGGAATGAAAACTGAGGACTGAAAACTGAGGAATGAAAACTGTGGAATGAAAACTGAAGTACCAATCAAACAGAAAGGCAACAGATGCTCAAGCAGTCGATAGGAAAACCCCTGGCAAAGACTTCACTTAGCGTCAAGTATTAATACGCGTTCATTAAAAAATTGAATGCTCGATTAGTCAGAGCGAAGGCCCAAGTCAAGAGTGCACCTTTGACACGTGTGACCCACACAAGAGACGGGAGAAAGGGAAAAAGTACCGAAACTGGAAAGGGAAATGTGGAGGTGTATGTTGAGGTGAGCTAAAGATGACTGACTTCAAAATACCCTATAAACAGGCAGCACGTGGAGTGACCTTAAATAAATGAATCACAAATTAATTAAAGATTTATTTAAATCCTAGGAAATTTAAGGTGTTTAATTGGTCTTATAAGTAACTTCCTGTTATCGATAGGCTTTGTCTTTAATTGTTAAAAATAATTAATTAATAACCTACATATATAATCTCCCATTTCCATATCAATCATACCTAGAGTTAAGCTGAAATTTAATCTTCTTTAATTTAATTAAAACAATTAATATTTTTAATTAGATTTCTATTAATGATCTCATTTATTAAACATACAATCAACTATCAATCCAACCAATAAAAATTCTAATTAATATCTATATTTAATATATTTAATTTATTTCATATTATTAAAAACAGAAAATATTATATTATATATAAAAGAAAATCTAAGAATTAATTAGACTTTCCATTCAGAGTTTCTGAGGTAGAAATGGCTCACATTTTGTAACATCTTATTAATTAATTATTTTTTATTTTGCCATATGAAAGCTCAAATTTAGTTATTAAATTTGATTTACCCTCAACATATATACCCCTTCCAGCATCCCCGTAAGATTACAGGGTATGCAGAGAATACAAATAACATAGGCGACGTGTGCCGTCAAGTGTGGAAAATTCGCCTTTTGACAAATGTGAACTTACAAAAAAGCACACAACATATACCCACACAAGCACACACACACACACACACACACACACACACACACACACACACACAGACACACACTGATATGTATAGGAAACACATGTTTATAGGAAAAACAAGCCTCCAGATACAAACAAACATTTGTAAGTCTTCTGTTTGCCCAATGGACAATTCAATCAGCGATGCGTAAAAGCCAAAAAAAAGCCAAAAAAATCCAAAAAAATAAAAAATAAATAAAATGAAAAGAAAAAGGAAAAGGAAAATAAAATTATATTTATATATATTTTTTTTGTTTTTATAAAAGAATGAATAGAAAGTCAGGCATTCATGTGTTGTATGCCTTTAAGCGTTGTATTTGTCAATGTTGCTATTGTTGTTGTTGCCATTGTTGTTGTTGCTGTTGTTATTGTCTTGAGGCTGCAACATGTTAGAAATTTATAACCGCAAGCGTCGCTCTTTAATTACAAATGACACAGAATTCATTTGGAGTGTCTCAATTTTGACATTATTAATGTTTGCCATGCCACCCAATATGCAGCAGAGATATTTGTGTTGGGGGTGGGGGGGTAAGGTAATGTACGGCTTGCAGCTTGACTCGATCCTAAGCCGGTTTGCGGCACGTTGCACGCTTTGGCCATACAAATCACAGTTTGGCCATATGCGCAATACGAGCCGCGCCTGATGTACGATTTTGGCTTAATCTTTTTGGAGCATGTGCGTCGCCGTTCCCAGTGTGAGTGTGCGTATGTGTATGTGTTATATGTGTGTGTGTGTGTGTGTGTGCACGTTCAAGATTTGCAGTTATAGATACGACTGTGCCACGCACCGCACAAGTGCACAAGGGAGTCTCGAGACTTGCCTTTAAAAAAAAAGTGAGTTCAAAAAATCAAAAAAAAAAAAAAAAAAAAAAGAAGAAGAAGAAGAAGAAAAAAGCTACAAAAATGAAATCAAGTTTCGCCTAGGCAAAATGGAGCCCCGCCCGACGCGTTACTAAAAACCATAAACCGTTTCAATATTGAACAAGCAGCGGGACAGCCAAAAGATGCATCGCATCGCACATTGCCAATGCCATTGCAAAAAAGGCTCCATGGCCAAGTAACTGGAACACAGCAGGATGACATTTCCATTGAGCCACCAGCCACCAGCCACCAACCAGCAACCAAGAGCCAAGAGGCAACAGGGAACAGGGAAGGCCGAACAGCCACCAGCCACCAGCCACCAGCACCACCTTCACAGACGACACAGTGACTTTGTCTAAGGCAGCACCAAAGAGTGGCCTGTGGATGGAACTGGCGGGGGAGGGGGGAGCGGCAGGGCATTGGCGTTGGTGGTGGCTTGGCATGGGATGCACTGCAGCAGCGTTTGTCTCGGCTTCGACGTTCAGTTAACGTCAGAGCAGCAAAACGACGGACACAACCAAACTGCGTCTGGGAGATGGGGAACAATCGAAATTGCCCCAACGTTGCACCAAATCAAATGGATTCAGTTCGAAGCGAAGCTGTGGGTAATACGAGTCAAGCTATCCTCAGCGATCTATCAGATTGCCAGGGTTAAGGTACAGGGTTACCCCAGGAACATACTTAACCTTCAGATGGACCAGGAAGAAATTCTGATCGAAGGTTTCTATATGAAATTCCAAATTTTTTGCTCCGCAACTTAAAGTTGAGTACGAGCTGTTAGTATATAGTTTAAGTGTTAGTTAAAGCAACCCCCAAGTAGAGTATAATCCAAGCTGGACCCCAGACCCACCAAGGATAGTTTAAAATCTCTTCACAAAGCCTCCACTCGCTGCATATTTATGTGCCGGCAGTTGCAACAAAATTTATGTCCTAGAAGTGCAAAATATATAACACAAAACACGCGGCTTAAGCCCCAACAGCAAAGAGAGAGAGAGAGAGAGAGATGGGGAGAGAGTAAGAAGAAAGGCAGCGAAAAAAACGGCTAGAATTGAGCTCCCCTCTTAGCCATGAATAGAACATTTAGTCGAACGACAAATGGCCAAGTTTTGCATAGAAGGAAATTAAGACTTCCCTCTGTGTCGGGTCCATGCGACGTACCCAGAAATTTGTAGTCTCTTTAAGCACATATTCAATACGTACGTGTGTGCATATGTGTGTGTGTGTGTGTGTGTGTGTGTGTGTGTATTGTTTGCTGTGCGTTGTGTGCCACAAAAGCGTTTGATCATAGCCGACATATCGACGCCACACACACGGATATTCGTATGCAGGAACTCGGGGAAACCGGAGGAGCAGCAGTTGGACAAGTAATTTTTCTCAAGTAATTGATACTCTGCCGCGTCGAAAGATGCATCGCATCCCTAGATATCCACTCACTCACTTGGTCTGTCAGTCCGTCACACAGTCAGACAGTCACACAGTCAGACAGTCAGACAGTCACTCGGACATTTGGCGAGTGAGTCGACTAGTTGGCCAGCTGTCTGTGGATCTGTACATGTGTCCCACTGTCCATTTTCCGCCTGACAGTCTGCTGTTGCATATTAATGACTTTCTTTAATGCCTTTTCCTCATTTATTTTACACACGGACACTTTTCCCAGCCCCAGCAAGGAGCATCCTCAATTGCCCATGAGATTGGTAACATTTTCCAGCAAATGCTTTTGCCTATAAATCACATGTGATATAAAGTTTAATATAATTATATTTATATATCATATTAAAAAAAATAAAAAAAAAAAAAAAAAAATAAAAAGATTGCCTAATTTTTAATATTTTTAAATAAGGAAATTTATTTATATTTATTAATTAATTTATATTAAATATATTAAAAATATAATTTTTTTTATTTTTATTTTATTTATATTTATTTTGATTTTTTTTATTTTATTTTTATATATTTTTGTTTTATTTTATTTTTTTGGTAATTCTTAGTAAAATATAAAAAAAGAACACAATAAATTTATTTACCTTTTTTATCTCTGACCTAATGAAAGTTACACCTTGTCTCATTTCAGGTGCTTCTCGTACCTCATTTAATTCTGATTAAAATTTCTTCGGGTAAGTGTATTTTTTTATTCGTTGTGACCCCGAGATAATCGTGTATAAATTTTTGCCTTTGCTTTACTTATTTTGAAGTAAATGGCTTGGCGGCAATTTGCCGTTTGGCTTTTGAAATGGGCGTGCAAGGGGCCACCCAAGACCCGAACCCCCCATCCGTTGAGAATTTCCTTTGGTTTTTCATTTTCAGAGTTCAGCAGGCAATCGCACTTAAAGTTTACGCCGCACAATCACACGGTTACAGAAAATTGAGTTAGTATAATTAAATATGACATTGGCAAGCGTATATCCGGCAGTGTGTGGGTCGCACGTTGCACGTTGCACGTTGCACATTGCACATTGAATGTTGCCTGCTGGTTGCTGGATGCTGCCTGCCGCCTGTTCTGACAATTGAAATGAAGTGTTGACGCTTTGTGTGGAGCCGAGACAGACTGAGGCGCACTGAGGCGACAAATGCCTTGTATCATATGCATATCATGTCAGGGGCTGTAACGTACACACAAACTCACACACATACACACACGCCGTAATGAGGCACTGTCCATGGCCAGACTCCAGCAGATCCGTCCGCTTCCCATAAATGCTTGACTACCGCGCACGCAGCGAGTTTTCAATTAATGCATCCATCCGAGGCAAGCTGCAGCCGCATAGTATATGTAAATCCGATGTATATCCTCTACTATATATGTATATATGTATATGTATATATGGGTACCGTGTAGGTATGCCAAATATTGTGGGATGCCAAGTTCATGCGTAACTAAATCAAAACTCAGGGAGAACAACAAGAAGCATCGCAGCAACTGGCGACTGCGGGAGGCAATGCTTTAGAAATTGGCGTACGGTATCTGTGTGTGTGTGGCATGAGCCACAAACAGCATTAGGGGGGCTCGGAATGAATCAATAGCAAATAATATATTGGAAATAATTCAACAGACTCTCAGCTTAAACGGAACTATCAAATTTAAGGCATTTCTCAGCTATAAATAAATTCCAGGAGAGTTTCCGAAGAGAAAATCCCAAAGGAGAACAAAAATCAACTACTTAATTATTCATTAAAGAAGTTAAATGCTTGAAAGTCAGTAAAGATTTACTAAAAATCAATAAATTGCTGCAATAGTCAGCCGCATGTGAGGGCAAAGTTCAGCATTGCGTTTCTTTTCCTAGACACAAACCCAAAATTGCATTCGATGGACACTTAAATGAACACCGCACTTACTGAATACCCCTAAGCCACAGACAGGCCAATTGCACGCACTGCAGCGACGACAGCAACTGCAACGGCAGCAACAGCGATTACAGCAACAACAAAAACAACAACAACAACAACATTAAAAGTAGCAAAAGCTGCAACCAATGCCAAAGGCAACAACTGAGGACTACCGAAAGCAAATACCCTTACAATTTGCACGCATTTTTGAGAGGGGAATTTTGTTGGTGTTGCCGCTAATGCAACGCGTTGCATATGCTACATAGCAGCAAAGCGCCAAAAGGGAGTGTCAACGCCAACAACGGCAACGAAGTGCAAAAGTAGCGGCAACAACGATGCAGAATGCTGAATTGAGAGTGGAGCATGGAACATGGAGGACAGAGGATAAAGGATTGAGGATGGTGAATGGAGCGAGTGGAGTGAGTGGAGTGAGTTGAGGATTGGAGCTGGAGGAAAGGGGGTAGACGATGGAGGATTGGGGATGGAGTATAGTAAATGAAGGATGGAGGATGGAGGACGTAGGATGCTGCATATTGGGCGATGACGCCGGCGGCGGCGAAAAGTTTTGCTCGCCAAGGCGACAGCTGTGAAATATGCCGTCAGGCATTTGAATTTCGCATAATGCACGCCCGCCAGCCAAAGTGGTCAAAGTACAGTGGGGCACACTCGCTATTAAGTGGTTTAAAAAAAAAAAGGAAAAGTCTATTTCTTCATTTTCTTAATTGTCTGTCCGTTGTCTGTGCATGTATCCACCTATCTACATCTGACTATCTTTTTTTTAGATATGTATCTTTGTATCTTTTTCTATGAATCCACCCCCATTGATCTATGCATCTTGTTTTATCTGAATATCTGTGTATCTGTTTATCTGTGTATCCGTATAGTGTTGTATCTGAATATCTGTATCTGGTGCATCTATCTATCCATTGTATCTACAGATCGACGCTCGAATAATAAGATCTGTATATCCATCATCCCATCTCTCCACTCGCCTTCTTTTAATTCATGGATCTCATTTTTCAAATTTGACTCACTCTCCATGGGTTTGGGTGCCACTGTGCCAGGCTATGCTGTCGCCACCGCCAACGACGCTGCTGCCTGATTTGTATGCAATCATATTTTTGGGTGCCAGAGTCTGGGCTATGTTGCCGCTGCGCTCGACTTGATGATACTGTTGGATTACATTTAGGATTGTTTATGTTGTCATCTCCTCCGCAATTGTTGGCTGGCAAACCGTGCGCGGTACAAATGTCCATGATATACGATGGCGACAATGCTGAAGATGATGATGATGATGAAGATGATGATGATGAAGATGATGATGATGAAGATGATGATGGTAATGATGATGATGATGACGATGGTGTTGGTGCTGGAGTAGCAACTGATGTTGTTGTTGCTGTTGCTGTTGCTACTTGCAGATAGAAGCATGAATTGCGCGTACAACAACAGCAGCTGAAGTGATGTTGTTGCTACCCACATGCAACCAGGAGCACAAGGAAACTATCGCATTTAGAAAATGGACCAATTTGCTGCCTACTGTGCACGGCTACTGTCAGCGACATCCTCATCTCCATCCTTCACTCCAGCCTCAGCCCCTCATCCACATCCTCATCCTCATCCTCGTCGTCGTTGTTGTTGCTGTTGTTGTTGCTGTTGTTGTTTTTGTTGTTGTTGTTGTCATCCTCATCGTCACCAGCAGCGGCATCTACACAGTTTACGTAGGCGCAGTTAGCAGTTTCGCAGTTGATCATCTGTTGCAATTGCAGTTACGGTTGCAGCTACGGTTGCAGCTACGGTTGCAATTGTAGTTGCCACAATTGTTGTTGCAATTGCCAATTGTTATTCATAAATGCAATTCAATTTCAGAATTGCCTTCATTTCTCCAAGTTTTCGTCGCCTTCATAAAGATGCAGAATTATCTGAAGGCCAATTAACATTTTTGTGCTCAAGTCGTTGCTTTCCTTTGCTGCCATCACTTTCAATTTGAATTTTCAATGCTATTCCCACACACACACATACACACTCACACACACTCACATACACATGGAAGCAGAGGAAACCGGAAGATAAAAGAACCAATAAAAAATTGATACTGCAGCTGCTCCCAAGTGCCCAATGCAAAATTATGACTTGAGAATTCCCTGTAATTAAATGGAGGAAACTTCGAGTGATGCCAAGAGAGGAAAACTTTTGGGGGAAAACTCGATAGCGAAAAGTTTGTAAATCGATGAAGAGTTGGAAGCGTTTAAAAATGATTATTCCTTGAGCAGATATTTCTTAAAAATATTAAATACTACTTTTAAATAACAAAATATATTTTTATATAATATAAATAATTATATTTATAAATTAATTAATTATTAAATATATTCAAACTTTAATTATATTTATATTTATATATAAAGTACATTTATTTATATATTTTATTTGTATTTTATTTCTATTAAATTAGACTTTTTTTTCATAATATATTTATATAATAAATTAATTATTTTATATTATATATTTGTATATTAATTATATTTTATTTATTTAGATTAATTTACTTATTTTTTATTGTTTTCCTGCACTTTTGAAGGCACTTTTCGATCTGCTTAATGTTCTGATATCCTCTTAACTTAAAATTTCTTAAAAGTATTAAATATTATTTTTAAATACTAAAATAAAATAAAATTATTTTTATGTATTAATTGATATACCTCATTAATTATTAAATATATTTATGCATTAATTATAATTATACTTATATATTAAGTAGATATATTTATATATTTTAAGCAGATAAATATTTTTAAATCAATAAAAATAAAATATATTTTACATAATATATTTATAAAATTAATTTTTTTTTTTTTATTATATATATTTTGTATAATTTATATGTTATTTATTTATTTTTATTAACTTATTTTTTTTTATATTTTTTTCTCTGCACTTTTAAAGGCACTTTACGATCTGCTTAATGTCCTGATATCCTTTTAGGTTTGGGAATAAAAAACAATTAAATTTTCGCTTTGCTTTTCATGCGTGAAAATAACAGTTTGCATTTTATATAAACTTTATTTGAAAGTTTGTGAAAATTAACGGAAACTATGGCGATGGCCAATGGGAGGGAGCCGCCATTTGCAGTTAATTCTCGCGCTTAAAACGTATCTGTTAACTGTGTGTAATTGTATCTGCAACTGAAACTGTATCTGTATCTGCAACTGTATCTGTATCTGTATCTGTATCTGTATCTGTATCTGTATCTGTATCTGTATCTGTATCTGTATCTGTAGCATCGACTGCAAATGTAATTGTATCTGAATCTGGGACCGAAATTGAATTCACGGAATGTTGTCCACTTTACGTACGCAGGGCACATTTGGAAAATCTGCATTTTACGAGAAGGAAAATGAAAATGAAATAAAAATTATTTTCCAATTTCACGCCTCAAATAATTCACTAATTAGATTTGCATTTAATATTTTGGTAAACTCCAAACCCGAAACCGAACCCCAAACCCCGAACCCCGAACCCAAACCCAGCCCGAAACCAGAACCAAAACCAAAACCAAAATTAAAACCGAAATGGAATAAAGTTGAAAAACTTCGACGCACTTCATCCGCTGACTTGGCAGATTTATCATTTTTAGCCAAATGCAGCCATGAGTTTCTGTTAACGCTTGCAACAAGGCCTGCAACAATGCCACACAGTTAGTTGCCCCCGATTCGAAGATTCGGTCTGTGGCTCCAAACATTTTCCCCCGCACTAATTATTCCGCAATTTGGCCAAACTCATCATAATTTGCATTCGGATTTGACCAAGTTTGTGGCCAGGAGTGGCAAGCACACAACAAAGAGAGACATCTTAGACTCTTATTAAAAAAAAAAAAAAAATACAAATTTGATAAATTACAATTTATTTGGTAATTGAAAAGCGTTTTCCAAACTTTCCAGTCAATTTCCATCCTCAACTTCATGCGGTATTTGCCAACCCTGACTTTTAACTGCCGGGTAACATTTTAAGCCAATTTAATCAAAATCAAATGACAGACGGCGCAATAAAGAAAGACAGTCAAAAAAAATAAAGAACTCGGTGAATTAAGGAAACGACTGGGAGATACCTCGGATCACAGGCACGGACTGTGGCCAAGGAAAGGATCAGAAAGGAACTGAAATGCAGAGACTTCAACTTTCTGCCAGGCACTCAGCCAGCTGCTTGCTGCCAGTGCAGGGTATAAAGACAGACACAACAGCCTGAGCTCTGGTAGTAGGGGAGGGGGAGGGGGAGGGTGAGGGGCAGAAGAAGACATAAAGACTGTGGGACAAACGCTGGAAAGGATTCACATTGAAAACAATCTTGGAACTCGACTCTGCCACCGGTTGCATTTGCATTTTGAGATTCTTGACAAGCAACGTATGCTGCTCCTTTTGGGCAACTGGCAAGACAATGATGTGGCTCTGACTCTGATATCCATTGGTAACTTGCAACTGGCAACTTGCAACTGGCAACTGGAAACTTGCAACTGGCAATTGGCAACAGGCAACTGGCAACTGGCAACAGGCAACTGGCAACTGGAAGCCGGCAACGGGGAACAGGCAAGGGGCAACTGTGAATCAAAGAAATTCATTTGGGATTCTTTGTCTAAGCAATCGATCTTTCAATCAATGCCGAGAGCTAAAAGCGTGCAAGCAGCTACAGGCGCTGCCTGAGTCAGAGCATCGAAAAGTATCGATACCCGATCGCATGCAAATTGAGAGCGGGCAATTCTTGAAAGCATCAAAATGCAATCAAAATTAACAAAAGCCGAGTGAAAAGCGCAATGCAACAAAATGTTGCATGATTCATGGCGGTCGTCCCTTCCATCGTGTGTGTGCTTGTGTGTGTGTGTGTGTGTGTGTTAGTCGTCATTACTTTAATTAATATAACAAAAGTCGCAGAGTCGCAGAGTCGCAGAGTCGAGAAATCGGGAGATAAATGCAAATGCAAGTGGCAATTGGCATTGGGCGTTTGTTAAGCTTTGACTCAATTAGCCCGGGAGTTGGCCAAAAAGAAATGTCAGCCGGAGAGTCAGAAAGCCAGAAAGCCAGAAAGCTGACATTTAAGCAATTTCAAACGTTTCGCTTACAAATTGTACAACGGCAGCCCCCCGAATCACAACAAAAATATCAGCATTGACCTTTTGACATATGACTCTCTCTCCGCTGACTTCTTAACTTTGTCGTCGCAGTCGCAGTCGTCGCCGTCGTCAACGTCGTCGTCGTTCGTGCCTCTGACTCTCATATACGACACAGTTTAGAGTCGCAGACACACAGCGAGACATTTTACAAATGTTTTCAATTGAATTGCTCTGATTTTGGCCAACTTCAGTGCAACTGCAGCAGCAGCAGCAGCAACTTTTGTGTTGCTGTTGTTGTTGTTGTTGGTAGTTGAATTTGGGGCCGCTGGCAGCGCCGTTAAAGCCAACGCCGCTAGCGGCAGCCGAAAATGTCGTGATGATGGCAAATTGTAAATAGCTTAAATGGTCTAAATGGTTTAAATGATTTCAATAGCTCTCCACCGGTGGAGGCGGCTCGTTTGGCGGCTGCATCTCCTGCTGCCTCCTCTGCCAGTGGCAGACAACGTGGCCAACAACAGCAACAACAGCAACAACAACAACAACAATGTCGACAACGACAGCAAAGACGACAACTGCGGAGGAGCTGCTCGGCGCTGACTCGTTTTCAATGGTAACAGTTATCACACAAACTAATGACATGAAATTAGGTATTGGCTGGCTGACTGCCTGACTCCCTGGCTGCCTCTGACTCCCTGACTGCCTGTGACTCCCTGACTGTCTCTGACTCCCTGGCTGGCAGCTTTAGAGCCTTTTGGCTGACTGTGCGCTCCTATTGCCATTTTGTTCGTTGAAACAAAGCACAAAAGGTAAAGCAGCCAACAACAGTAAAAAGAAAAATACAACAACAACAGCAGCAACAACAAGAAGAGCAACAACAACAACAACAACAGCAACAGAAGCAGCAACAAAATAGCCGTAGAATTGTTGTTATTGTTTTCCCTGCTTTCCTTCGTGTTGTTGTGATATCTGCCATGGCTACCTTTGAAGTTAAAGTTGAATCTGGCAATACACTGGAAGAAAACAAACAACACTTGGCACAAATGAAATTAAAATATTAAATCTTTAATCCGCATGAATAACTTGTGCAGATTCCCTTAAATAAATCAATAAAAATAACACTTGATACAATTTTAAATTGAATTCAATTTGTTTAATCTTCACTTTGCCAATAAAATTGCCAAATTTACGCAAAGTATCAAGATATTTGCATTTACTTGTGTTTACACTCATTTTTATAGCATGACATTCTTATCGCATGACTCTTTTATCGCATGACATTTTAATCACACGACATTCTTATCGCTAGCGCCGCTCCAATTGCAAGCCTTTTACGTCTGCAGAGACAACTCACTATATATGATAAGTTGTCTTTGCTCTGCGTCTGTTAAGTATCGATAAGCGCCCCAAGCAGTTAACAGAAAATGTTAAGCTGAAGCTCGATTATGTTAATAGATTTAGCTGAGACATTTACAAGCGGTAATTGATAAAATTGGTAGTTGTTTTTTGATTTAATTGATTAAATCTTGTTTGGCTACAAAAATAAATAAAAAAATAAATAAAAAAATAAATAATATTAATTATAAAATTTATAAAGTAACAACTTTAAATATTTTTAAAGAATTTTTCCAACCGTTGACCTCATAATTCGTAACGTTTTCTTGACGTACGACAAACTTATAACTTTTATTTTATATTTAACTTTTTAATTATAATTTTATATTTTTTATATATATTTATCTTTTAACAGATAATTTAGAAATTTAAATATCTTATCTAAATGAAAATTTTGTGCACTGCATTTTTGTGTTGAACTCCCATAAGGCACACAAAAAATGCTCCCCTTTTCTGCACCCTCACTTTTTACAAGTCATAACAATGCGGCGGGCCACAAGCGCTGCAGACCTTAGAGAACCGTTACAAACTGTGGCTACCAACAAACGTTTTGTGTTACAACTATTGCAAAAATTTCTCTTAGCCATATTTAAATATTCCTACTTTTTTTTTTTATTTTTTTATTTTTTATTGATTTCAGCTACCAAAATTATCAAAAGGCAAAGAAAAAACAAAAGAGGCAAGCGCAGAGACAGAAACCTCAACCTGAGTTCATGATCTTCAAGTGAGCACAAAAAAAAAAAAATAAGAAAAAAATAGGAAGTATAAAAAATCACATTAATACGAGTGCAAATAGAGAAAAACAGAAAAAAAAAAATATTTAGAAATCTCGGTCGGTTTGCCATTGTTAAATATTTCGTGGTGAAATTTTTCCATCGCAATGGAAAACAAATTTTCACAATTTTCCGCAACCAGGCGGCGGCGGCATTCAAATTTGGCCTGGCATTGAATTATAGTGGCTCATTAGGGCCCTTTTACTTCAATCACGGCCAAGAGAGTCGAGTCACTCTCAGGCAGGAGGAGACTAGCTGCAGAAAAAAAAAGAAAAAAAAAAAACATTCTACAATTGTCCATAAAAGGATCGAGTACCAGGCCAGTCGCTAGAACAACAGAACGAAATAATTTAGATCACGAATTTGTTGTCGTATGCAAATTAATCAAATGTCTTTGGGTAATTCAATAATGTCAAAACAGGCAAACGAAATCAATTATTTAATCGCTGGAAATTGTAGAACTTCTCTCAGCCCCGCTCACCTCCCTCTCTCCATCACTCCTTCTCTCCACGATTGATCTTGGGACTTTTCGGTATTAATTACCAAACAAAAAATGTTATCCACAAGCTGAAAATATAATATCAATATGTGAGATAAGATTTCCGAATGGGAAAACCCAAGCAGAGAAAAGCGTAGATGGAGATGTGCTCCCTAGTTCCCTAGGATCGAAGCTGAGATATCCTATAAAAATTATGGTAACATTCATTCTATAAAAATAGCTGTATTTTTTAGGCCTGTATCAATTTATTTCCCTTGCTTTAAAGATAAATTAGGCAGTTTAAAATTTAATTGATTTAATATTATAATTAGCCCTTGATATGTTAGGGGATTTATATTAAATATTATTATTATTATTATTCTTATTATTATTATCATAATTCAAAATTAAAATACTTTAAGTGGTTGCTGCTTCTTCTTCATCTCTTTAAAGTTTGTTGTTTTATTTGCTGAGAACGTGAAATACTCTTCCTTTTATGGAGTTAGGGTATCTGAGGAGCCAAATGCGGCTCACTCAGGGTGGTCGCTGAATATTAAGAATTGAAGTCGCAGTCGCAGTCGCAGTCGCAGTCGCCGTTTCCTATCCCCAGCCCATGGGTAATCCAAGACGGCATTTAACCAATTTAATATTATTATCTATGATCTTGTACTGCAACAGCGTTTGTTTTTTCTGTCGTCTCTCGTCTGTCCCCTGTCCTCTGTCCTCTGTCCTCTGTGTCGCAGTCTTTAAGCCTAAGTCTCTCAATGTCGCTGGGCTCTGTAATCAGAGAAGTTCAGAGAAAGAGCAGCGAACTAAGAGGGGGGAACTAAGAAGGGGGAACTGGGAACTAAGAACTGTATGTAGTGTTGGTTGGTGGAATGAATGCAACGGGTAGGGGGGAGGGGGAGGGGGACCAGGGGTAACCTAGAACCAGTCGGACAAACGAAAATGAGTGAAATATATTTTTGTAGTTCGCTTGGTTCTGCTTCGCCTCAAGTCCGGCGTTCTAATTGGCGCTTGTAGCTGCTTGTTGAAGAATCTGAGGCAGAAATCTACAGCGGTTCTTATCTTACCAGAAATGAGCATTGAACACACAAAACTCCAAGAACCCCAAGAGCTCCAAGAACACTGAACACCGAGCACTGAGCACTGAGCACTGAGGAAAAAGCATTCCATGTGCCGCGGCTGTCACCGAGTCGGTAACGACATTGATGCATGTTTATGTAACAGCAAATTGATTTTTACCTCAATGGAGAGCTCTACGGAATAGAGTCCAACCATCTGAGCACCCAGCCATCTGAACATCTGAGCATCTAAGCATCTAAGCATCTAAGCATCTAAGCTTCCAACCAACTGAGCATCCAGCCAACTGAGCATCCAGTCATCCAGCCATCCAGCTGTCTGGTCGACTGTCTTTGGCTCTATCATTTCTGCTGACAACATTTAACAATAATTAACAAAAAGTATCTCAGTTGCTATTCCACAATTCTCCCCCTCTCCCGCTCTCTCCCCCTCTTTCGTTCCACCTCTCTATCTGCCTCTCTCTTTCTCTCTTTCATCATAAATCCGGCCCGTCGATGGCATTCGATAAGTTTTACCTTAATTAATTACTATGTTTGTGCGGTTTATCAGCAAATCTATGTCTATTTTAGTTTATGGCTAAATTGATTTCTTCCCCTCCTCCTCCACCCCCCACTGCCTGCTGCGTCTTATGGCTAAGTGCAACAGCGGAAAATTGGGTCAGACTCCCTTATCAATCTTGGAAAATTAAATCAGAACATTTTCTGATTTCAGATTTTTTTTTCTATTTTTTTTTATTTTTTTATTTTTTATTTTTTTTATTTCTTTTATTTTTTTAATTTTTTTATTTTTTTTTATTAGCTTCACAGCAACAAAATAACAATAAAACATATGAAGTCCGGCATTTCATGCTGTGTTGTGGCTTTTGCGTTTTTGCTTTTCGTTCGAAACTTAAATGGATTTCTGTAAAATTGAGTCAATGTGTGTGCAGTCGGTATTTGGTATTTGGTATTTGGCATTAGATATTTGGTATTTAGTATTTGGTATTTTGTGATATGCATTTTGTATTTTCTACTTTGTATTTTGTATTTTGTATTTTCTATTTGATATTCAGTTTCTGGTTGCCGCTTTTCGGTTTTCGGTTTTCGGTCTTTGGGCTTTGGGCTTTGGGCTTTGCGTTTGGGGCTTTGGCCGTTTGATATGCCAACCGCATTCAATCAACATTCAGTTATCCCCAATACTGAATTATTCGAATTAAATTGCAACTGTTTGGTTATTTATAATATTTGCAATGATATTTTTT
Organism: Zaprionus lineosus; assembly: GCA_035044505.1. Taxonomy (NCBI): domain Eukaryota; kingdom Metazoa; phylum Arthropoda; class Insecta; order Diptera; family Drosophilidae; genus Zaprionus; species Zaprionus lineosus. The sequence continues at coordinate 37,022 of JAWNNX010000596.1, read as the reverse complement.
TCATTTGGGTCATTTATTTTTGCCAGTGCCTCGAATTGTTTCTGATTTATGGACTCTAGGTATTTGGACAAATAATCGAAATAATTTGTTTTGATATCAAAATTAAGACACAATTAAACAGAGATGAGTAAAATTGAATAAATTGTTCAAGTTTTTGTAAGCAGTGAGTCAAATAAAATAATTCACAAATTTTCGAATTTTTAATACACTGCAAAATAGGAAAAACTTTGGCTGGGACTGGGAAAAAGGAAAATCCTGGCACTCACAATTTGAAAAATTTTGGACTGATAATTATTTAAACTATTTATTATTTTCTGATTTATTTTTTTTTAATTTGATTTTAATTATAATTAATAATTTAAATTAATTTATTTATTAATTGAAAATCTCGCTGCTTTTTTACTTTCTTGCCTCTTAATGAATAAGTAAAAATAAGTTCATTTAATAAATATATCATATATTTTATTATTTTTTTTTTATATTTAAGAGTCTTGTTTTTAATTTAAAATTGTTGTCTCATATAGGAGGGAAACAATTTAATTTAAATAATTACATTATGTGATAATCCGTTTTGTTTAATGGCATCTAAATTTGAGCCTGGGCACAATTGGGTTTATTTTGTACTTGCACCAATCGAATTTGAATTTATTGAGAATCGCATAGAGAGGCACAAATCGTGTCACTGCAGTCAGAGTCAAGACTAGTGTCTGTTCGGAGTCGGAGTCGGAGTTGGAGTTGGAGTCGATGTTGAAGTTGGAGTCTGAGGCGAAGCCCAACCCAAGGAAATTCGTGACACTCAATCAGCCCAAAATGGGCCCTAAGCTAAACAAGAGCTTGGACCCAAAGTTTTGAGGTGCACCACATCACTTACATTTCAGACCACACACACACACACGAGCCAATACTTACGAACACACACACACACACACACTCTCACTCACACACAGACAACAGCCATGCCCAACCTACTTACCCATTTCGAAATACCTGCAAATATCTGTAACAGGGAATTTAAATTGAAGCAAAAATGTGTACAAATATTTAAACATTTGCCCGACTGTCCGACTGCCCGACTGACCGTCCGTCATGCCCCTCTCCCGCCCACAACCATTCAAAGTTGAACTGAAACTGAGCTGCGTTCAATTAAAAGGATTTTCGATTTTACAAAGTGCGTTTTGTCAGTCTACAACGAGAACGATCCTCCGCCCACAGCCACGCCCACTCTTGCCCACATCCAATCCCAACGGCTGCCTGCCAGGCCGCACAGGTGAGATGCTGCCAGGTCAAGGGGGGCGGACAGGTAAATAACTGTTAGACATGTTAAGCGTTTTGTACATGACAACTGCCAAGTAGCAAAAAAAAAAAAAAAAAAAAAAAAAAAAAAAAAAGGAGGAAAAATGAGGAAAATAGGAAAATGGGAAAAATAAAATGCAAAAGAGGTACAACAATTTCCATGAGGGGCCAGCAAAAGTCTATAAGTGGAGGAATTTTTAAATAGAAGTAGGAAAAAGGAAATTTGATAAGGACAAAGACAAAGCCACAACAAAAGCGACAGGACCCGAGACAAATATTTGAATTGACATGGAAAAGTTTCAGCAGCGAAAAATTTACCATTTCAAAAATTGATTAGAAGCTTTTGGGCAAATTTTAACTTTGGTTGAACGAATTCCCCCCACCCTCCCCGCTCCACAGCTCTCCTGCCAGGATTGTCTGGCTATTGGGCTGCAGGTCGTCCTTTGGTAGCTGTCAGTGAATGAAATGACTTGGCTTTACTACAATGTTCAGGCTGATGTCAGCCATATGTGTGTGTGTGTGAGTGTGTGTGTTTGGAGGTGGATGTGGATGCGGATACGGATGCGAATGCGGATGCGAATGTGGAGGTTGATGCCAATGCCGTTGCCGATGCCGATGCTAAGTCGAATCGAGTCTCTAGAGTTTGATGCTCTCTCAAGGATATGCGGGAGCGCTTGCTGTCGACAACATGTCCTGTTTGTGTGGTGTGTGTCCTGGGTAAACGCTGCTGCGGACACGTTTTGGCTTAAGTTGCAAGGATATTTCTGTTTGTATGGCAACTTTCTATCTGTATTTGTCTTCGTGTGTTTGTGTGTGTGTGTGTGTGTGTGTGTATGTGGGAATCTGTTGTTTGTACCTCTGCGATGTTGTTCAATATCGAACACACACACACACACACACACACACACATACGTCCAAAGTACAAACTGGGTCAACTATTTTTTGTTGTGCCTCGGGTGGTGGCATTTGGTCGGTGGTTGGCATTGTGGGTGGCGTGGGGTGGGGCTTAAGGGGGTCCTAATATACAGTCGAAATGGAGAAACACGTTGTGGCAACTACCTGAGAATGACGCCAAATTACCAATGCAAAATATCCTGGTACCATTTACCCAGTGCAAATATCAAGGAAAAGGAAAAGGAAAAGAGCTAAGAACAATTTCTGAAATGAAAATGAAAATGAAAATGAAAATTCAAACATTACCCAAAAGCCCGAAAAGAAAATTTTCCGTCATTTGGGTTTCCCTCCAGGCAGACAGGCAGGCAGTCAGTCAGGCGGGCCTCTGGACCCTCAGGTGGCAGGCTGCTGGTTAATACCCTGTATTGGGCATGTCCTCAATGTGGGCCACACAGTAAACACTCCTTGGCCAAGTTAGCACAGGTGTTGGCGGCTTTGAGCTATGATGAAGTGCTCTGCCAAGGATCAGAGTCGAGCGCTGGATGTGAGCAGCAAAATGTTGGCTGCTGGAATGACGAAGATGCTGGGATTTGGTAAGCTGCGCTTAAGGACTAAACAGGACACCAACTTATGCTGCAGGTCCTTTCAATTTGCAGTCTTCAGCTTTATTATCCTTTACTTTGTAGCTTGTTCAAGTTTCCCTCTGCAGACTCGCTGCTTAATTAGACCAAATTAAAAGTGTACAAAGGCAACATCAATGACAATGGGCGCCCACAAAAGACAACCCCAGAGCAGAGCAGATCAGAGCGCTGGGTGGTGGGAGGTAGGGCGGGGATATTGGGGATGAATAAAAACAAGAAGAAAATGAAAAATGAAAACAGGAAAAATGGGGAACAAAATTTGGAAGACAACCGAATGACTTAATCGCATTTGGGAGACTTTGTTGCACTCGCCCCAGACATTTGCCATAAAAATGCAAATGAAAGGAACCAAAAAAAAAAAAAAATAAAAAAAATAAAAATAAAGAAGTGCAACCTTTGGAAAATCCATGGACTGCACTGCAGGAGAAGATGAGAAGGAAGAGAGGGTGAGGGGGAGAGGAAGAGAAGTGGCGGTGGAAGTGGGAGTCCGGCTGAAGTGATGAAGTGCAAGAGTTACGCCATATCACGATGTTGGCTCTTGGTTAATGCCAGGGCTAATCCCCGGCCGTTACGTTAATCCCCCAACAATTTTGTTAACAAACGAACTCAAAGGAAATAAAATGTGCAATAAATTTAATTTGCATGGCGTTTCGAGCCAAATAAAAATCACACCTCGTGAAGGGTATAAATGAGTTTGCGGGCTCCTCTGAGCTCCTCTTAGGGCCCTGAGAGCTCTAAGGGCTCCGAGGGCACTGAGGCTCTGAGACTCTAAGACTCTGAGGCTCTGAGACTCTGAGGCCCTGAGACTCTGAGGCTCTGGGCACTGGCAGTGATTCGCAGAAGGGAGCCTCGCGCTTGATAAGTTGGCAGAAGGAATGGAAAACTCAACTGGTTTCGTTTTTTATCGCTCGCTTTTATCGCCAAAAGTTGAAGTTGCCCAAAAAGCAAAAAAAAAAAAAAATATACAAAAAAAACAAAAAATAAACAAAAAATAAATAAAAATCCAGACTAAGAAAATTGGAAGCTTAACTTGTGCATTACTTGTGGATACCCTGGGAAAGGCTCGACATTATTTGAAGCTGCGGAAAATCACTTTACCCAAGGATATGCATATGAGATTTGGTACTCGCCTGGGTGTCGCTTTATATGAATGCCACTCCCCGTTTGGGGGCTGCCAACTGTTTGCACTCCGAGGGCTGGGCCCCATTTAGACCCCTTCCTGAGCTCGGGGAACTTCAGAGCTTGGGCCGACATCGCAGGGTATCAAAGGAGACCAAAATAATGTCAGGAGCAAACGAGTGGAGTTCTGTGTGTTAGTGTGTGTATGTGTGTTTGTGTGTGTGTGTGTGTGTGAGTGTGTGTGTGGCTTAACCTAGAGACAGAGAGCAAAAGAACTGGTGAACTTGCAAGTGACTGCAAAGCGAACTCAACACTTGATCAAAACGCCACAAAGCGATTTGCATATTTTAATTAAATTCGCGCTTTTGCCGGAACCCGGCGAACTACGGCGCAGCGGCAGGAGGTGAATGAAAAGCGCAACAAACTGTGGCGCACACCAGACACGGCGACACGTGGAACGAGATGTGCGGTCGCTTCAAGAGCGAAAAGGTAGAAAGGTGGAAGGGAGGAAGGGAGGAAGGTAGAAAGGGAGGAAGGGAGGTTAGGTAGAAAGGTGCAAAGGGGGTGTGGCAGTCCGTGGCTGTCTTTGCTATTTTTAAAAATATGTTAAAACGAAAAACGCGCGCTCTGCGCTCGCTGGCAACACATGTGACCACAAGCGTATTAAATTTTGTGCGCACTCCAAACAAAGAAAATGAACAGCAACAAAGAAACGAGTAAAAAACAAAAACAAAAAAACAAAAACAAAAAAAAAATATAAAAAAAAAAATAATAAAATTGAGGGGAAAACTTGGCTAACGCTCGTTGTGTTGGCCAAATGACGGGAGGGGGGGAGTTTTGGCACAAAGCAAGGGCCAAGTCCACAGGCGGCGGCGACGGCGGCGACGGCGTCGGCGGGGTGGGCGCTTTTACTCCCAGGGATTTGTGTTGGCCAAAAGGTAGCTAACTAACAGAGTCTCAAAGTGACTCTGACTGAAAAGGTCGCCCGCAGGTGCACTGAGCGAAAGGAGACCGAGAGCAGAAGCAGAGGCAGAGGCAGGAGCAGCAGCAGCAGCAGCAGAAACCGGAGAAATGAATATCCGATGAGAGCTGTGGGAATACGCGGCGTATACGCAATACGGCGAATGAATATCACCAGAAGTGGCATAGCCAGGGAGCAGGAAAAAGGACATGTTAGATGATGTTGAATGGCAGGATGCAAGAGCAGCAAACTGAAAAGTAACTAAGGATACTTTAAGGATTCCACCAATCAAACGAAACCAAAGGAAAAGCAAATGAAATCAGAACTGAGAAGGGAATTAAAAACGAGAAGGATATCTATTTATATATATATATATATATATAGATATATGATTAACTATTTATCTGAATAACATTTCATTTTATATTTAATTAATTAATTAATTAATTAATTAAGAGAAATTAATTAACTTGCGGCATCTGAGGCAATGAAAAATCGACACTTTTTAAATTGAAATAAAGTGAAAATAAATTATTTATTTTACTTGGGGAAACTGTGGCATTTTTTTCGCGCAGTGTAGCGGCGCTTGTCCAAGCATTAAGGCCATATTGTCGGTTAGCTGGCGGTGCCGCATGCAACATGTTCAAAGCGCAGTGCAGCATAAAGTGTTAAATTGGATTAATCCACAAGATTTACGCTGCGGGTGATATCAACATGCAACGTGGCAAGCAGCTACTGCCTCAGCAGCAGCAACAGCAGTGGCAGTGGCAGCGGCAGTGGCAGTGGCAGTGGCAGTGGCAGCGGCGGGGCAGCGGTAGCGGTAGCAGCAACAAAGGCCAAGCGCGTAGGAAGTTAAACGTTAGCTGCAACATGTTGCTTTTGTTGCAATAGTAGTGGCGGCAGCAGCAGTGGCAGCAGTGGCAGCAGCAGCAGCGGCAGCGGCGGCGGCGGCAGAACCACCAGCAACAGCAGCGGCTCTTGAGCAGCATCAGAAATTTTATTAAAACCGGACGCGTAGCTCAACATCACCGGAAATGCAGCTACAGTAACCACACACACACACACGCACACACACACACTAACAGATGCAAACACATGCCACACATTAAGTAAGTGTGTCAACCGGCGTTGTTGTTGTTGTGGCTGCCTCTGCTGCTGCTGCTGCCGCCACCTCTGCCGTCACCTCTGCCGCCGGACGTCAGCGACCATTGAAATTTCAATGCGAATTTGGGATTAACAACGGCCGCAACTCAACAGCCTGGACGAGCAGCAATCTGAGCTAGTTGTACAACAACAGCAACAAGAGCAACACCAACTACAACAACAACAACAACAACAGCAACAATTGCAATTGCAGTAACAACAACAAGCGACGATAATAATGCCTTGACAGCCGCAATACAAGCAACAGCAACAACCAGACGCATGCAGCAACAGCAACTAGAAGATACATGCAACAACAACAACAGCAGCAACAACAACAGCAGCAACAACAGCAACAACAACAACAACTCAGCAAACGCGTTGATTATCCCAATCAGCAACACTTTACAGCGTAAATCTATTTAATTTGCCATTGGGCTCCATTTCGATGGCCCCGTGCCCCACCCGCGTGACGGTGCCACCTGTCCGCCCGTTGCCCGCTCTTGGAAGTAGCAGAAGTAGCCGTACGTTGAATGCAACTACAAATCAGCTGTTTGCAACTCTTGTTAAATGTAATTGAACCTGTTCTCTGGGTTTTGTTTTGTAATTTATTATTGGCCCAGGAGTTGGGGGAACCGAAACCGAATCCGAACCGAAACCGAAGCGAGTCCGAACTGAGTCCGAGCTGCAGCCGAACTCCAGTCGAAGTGAGCTGAACGGAAAATATGTGGCTGCAACATCGAGTTAAAGATTGAAGTAGGAGTTGCAGTTGGAAAATTGTAGCCCATGATGCGGCTTGGAGTGGCATGGCTTGGCATTTCATGGCATGGCATGCGAGGATCGCGTCAAGATCGTGCCTGACGCGTAATTGATTATTACGAGCAACAGCAACAGCAATAGTTTAGCTGCAACTCCAGCAACAGCGGCAACTGCGGCAACTGCGGCAACTGCGGCAACTGCGGCAACTGCGGCAACTGTGGCAACTGTGGCAACTGCAACATGCCAGCATAATGATGTATTAGTTAAACTTGGCCACAACCGGTCCGCATTTCGGCCATGAAAAACGGCTTAGAATTAGGCGCTGTGATTACATGGCCAAGTGCGTCGAAATTGAAAAGAAGTGAGCAACTTGGCCGCCTGATGATACCAACTTAAGAACTGGTCGGCACTTTGTGGCTACGCTTCAAGTGCCACAAGCCACCGACTGGAAACTGAAGGCTGAAGACTGGAGATTGAAGACTGGAGACTGGGGACTGGAGACTGGAGACTAGAGACTGGAGACTGAAGACTGAAGACTGGAGACTGAAGATTGAAGACTGAAGACTAAAGACTGAAGACTCAAGACTGAAGACTCAAGGCTGAAGACTGAAGATTAAGCACTGAAGACTAAAGACTGAAGACTGAAAACTGAAGACTGATGACTGATGACTAGAGACTAAAGACTGAAGACTGGAGACTGGAGACTAAAGACTGAAGACGCAATGCAGAGCAACAGCCGTGGAATGCGACGAGCGGTTTTCTAACTGAATTCCAATTGAGCTTAACAACAAACTTGGCTTAAAGTGGCGAAGGATAAAGGCGCAGAGATTTATAATTCTGCAAATTTCAGGAGCTTCAACTAAGGAAATGTGGAACATTCAGTCTACACATTAAAGAGGCTAATTAAGTGCTCGCCTTTGTGGCTTTACCTGCCTTCAAATTCCTCCTTTTAATCCAAGATTAAAAAAAACATCCTTCAAATTTTCATAATTAACAGAATTTCTGGGGGTTCATTACGTTGGCTTCGGTTGTCCATCTTCCAAAGATCCATAAACGTTTCTACGCAATTTCAGAGCCAACAACTGAAACTGCAGTAGAGAAGGAGGAGGAGGAGGAGGTGGCGGAGGAGGGGAAGAAAATAAATAAAAGTCGCTGTTAACTCCCTAAAAAAAAGGGAGGAGGGAAATACTATTCGCGGCACTGTCATCATCGCCCATAACTCATAAAAAGGGCAATGCATTCCCAGCACTGGAGGACTCGAATTTTAATTGCCCGACATTAAACGATCGAGCGGCGGCGTGGCGGGCGGGCAGTCAAAAGTCAGAAGGCGAACAGATGGAACTGAAGCTATGGAAATCGAGTAGCAATTGGAATTGAAATAGGAATAGGAATAGGAATGAGAATTGGAATCGGAATAGGAATCGGAATCGGAATGGAGTGGGAATGGCAATGGCAATGGCAATGGCAATGGCAATGTCTGTGGTGTTGGTACTGTTATTGGCATTGGCATTGGTCACAGCATTTCCAATACCATTACCAATACCATCACCAATGCCATACACCAATGCCATCACCAATACCATCACATATACCATTACCAATACCATTACCAATACAAATGGGACTCGCAGCGCCATAAAATATGCGCACGTTTGGTTTGTTTGCCGTTTGTTTGCATATGCGAAGCCGAGGAACCAAGCGGATGGTCATATGGCAGAGCTTGGCCTGCACTCGTCTCGTCTATTCTGTTCTCCTCCATTGCCCCCTTCTCCTGCCTTCCCCTCTCACTCTCTCTCACTGTTCTCCTTAGCTCTCCTCTGTTTTGTTCTGGTTAGGTCTGTCTCATGGCCGTGTGCCGTCCAAGTCCTGGTCCTGATGCCGGTCCTGGTGCCGATGCCGGTGCTGGTGCTGGTGCTGAAGCTGGTGCTGGTCTGGCCAGACAGCATTTAGCGTACGATTTGGCGGCGCGAAAAAGATAAACTCATAAATTATGGCATTGAATGTCACTTCGACGACGACTACGACGACGGCAACGACGGCGACGGCAACGGCGACAGCGACAGCGACTTCGACGACGGCAACGGCAACGGCGGCGACTGCAGCGCAGAGGCAAAGGCAAAGTCGATGGCGATGGCGATGGCGATGACGATGGCAACTGGTGCAGCCTCTGCCTCTGCCTCTGCCTCTGCTTCTGTCTCTGTCAATACTGCTTCTACTGCTTCTGCCTCTGCTGCCTCTACTGCTTCTGCCTCTGCTGCCTCCACTGCCTCTGCTGCCGGGTCGGCACTGGCGATAATGAAGCCCATTTTAAAGTCACTACCATTGAATGCGGTTTGATTTACAATCCCATTTCGATTATAATCGATGATGATGTGTGTGCGCGCATCGGCCATGCCATGAACTTGCATATAAATACCAATCTGTGTGTAGCCGACGTCTTCGTCTTGGATTCGATATGCCGCTGCAGAGAGGCGAATGCTAAGCAGTCCGTTGATCGGGGGTCGATCCCAACTCTCTAGCGGCTTTCCAGGGAAATCGAAACGCTGCCAAAGTCAAAGCCAAGCTCAAAGCCGAAACTGAAGCTGATCCTCTGGCCAAAGGCTATTGAATGGACCGCCCGAAAGTGCACAGTGGTACAAGATCGATAATTGAGACATGAGTTTCTATATCCCTCTCTCTCTCTCTCGCTCGCTCTCTCTCTTTATATATATAATATAAACTTATAGAACTCGGAATATTTTTAATTATGAATTAATTTTCATTTGAAGTTGCGATACTTTATGTAATATTTTGTCGATTTGCCCCACTGTGCCACTGACTCAGTGTCTGTCCTGTTGTACCTGTTGGTGCAATTGAGCTTGAATACGCTTTGGGTTTGCCGTTGTGGCTTAGTTATCCCGCCAACTTGTCAGACAAACGAACGAAGCTAACGAAACCACCGACACGGCTCCACCTCCCCCACCCACCAGCAGCAACGTCAGAGCCACCGCAACCGCCACTGACTTCATCTTTGCATCGTCGTCGTTGTCGTTGTCGTCGTCGTTGTCGACGTCGATGGTGGCAATTGTTTTGATGTCCGTTGATAACTGCAGCTGCGGGGGATACAGATTTCACCAGGGACTGATGAGCCAGGCCCAAAAGCCACGAATATAAAAAACAATCAATAAAAATAACAATGGCCTTTTATACTTTGTCACGTGTTACGCCGGCGCAGCATGGAGCAGTTTTTATAGCTTTTTAATTGAAGCCGAAGCCACACAAAATCCCATACGATTCCCCATTAGGATTCGAGTTCAGCCCACGCACTCCTCCCACAACATAACTGTAAGTCCCCCCCTCCCTCCATCCCTCGCGCTGTAAATCTTTGTGCTTTTTGTGTGGAATATGTTTTAATTTCCACCCAAAGCCATCTTAATGAACTCAAAACAATATCCGAGGAATTCTGTTCCACAGCTAAGCATGTCCTGACAGGATGTGACAGCTTATGGAACGAGTCCTTGAGTTTTAATGCGTTTGTATGGAAATCGCGACTATTCATGGTTTCAACTTAAATATCAGAATTCAAAAAAATGAACTACATTTATATTCAAAAAAAATTAGGGACAGTTTTTTTTTAAATATTGAAATGTAATGTGTTTCAACACACATCTAAAATCAATGGAAGAGTGTCTAAGCCACAGCTAACAGGATTTTCCACTGAGTCTGAATGCCATTGAAATGCGAACCACCGAAATAATTTTGCGTACATTTCCCATGATGTCTATTTAACATGCTCATGACTGTCCATGGAGGGGGAGCTGGTCTCGTATGATGTAGTGCAATTAACTCGGAACAACAGCACCAACAACAACATCAACAACAACATCCACCCACTCATTCGCCCAACAATACTAAAAGCCCAGTCGTAAATGGCCTAAAATATGGCACATTGCACTCACATCCATAATTTCATGAACGATTTTGGGATGCAGCCAACTGCCTAACGAGCAGCGCAGCGCAGCTCTGCACAAGGCAGAACTGAGCAGAGCAGAGAAGAACTGAACAAAAGAGAACAGAGTGTAAAAGAACGGAGCAGAGCAGAGCAGTGCAGTGCAGAGCAGAGCAGAGCAGAGCAGAACGGAACAAAACAGAACAGAACAGAGCAGAGTGGAGTGGAGCGGAGAAGTGGAGCAAAGCAGAGCTCCGATACCAGATACCAGATAGCATATCCCATATCCCATATCCCATATTGCATATCCCCAGACACAGTGCGAAGCGGAGCACCGACAAAGTGCAGTGATAAATCAAATTGTCACTTTTGTATATTTTGCGCCAGCTGACGACAGTTTCACACAGTTGCCTGCATAAAGGCTGCCTTTTAATGCATATTTGGGGAATGACTACACAGCGTGCGTTTCCAGTTGCCAGTTACGAGTTGCCAGTTACCAGTTGCCAGTTGCCAGTTGCCAGTTACCAGTTACCAGTTGCTTGTTGCCAGTTGCCAGTTGCACGTTGCACGTTATAAGTTGCAAATGGGAACTTGCAAGCACACACATATCTTTAACACACTCTGTTGGCAAAGCTTGCGGTACTTTTGCTTTGAGAGCTGCCACCATAATTATTATAATTTTGGTTATTGCACTTGAAAGATGACATTTTAAATGTCATTAAAGCAAAGCTCTCCAAGCAAGGGTGGGGAAAGAAAAATGAAAAAACTCTCTACAGCGCATCGCATGCGCAACAGGTAGAAGTCTACATAAGTAAATCTCAAGCTGCGTGGGCATTCAGCAGAGTCGCAAGCTTGAAGGTCATTACTGCGTAGAGTTTGTAGGCGACGAGACAACGAAATTATTGGAGACTTGTTGATTTATTGCCCATGCTCCAAAAAAGTCTACAAAGTGTCAAAGATAAGCGTGAATTTTAACGCCTGAAAGTAAAGTTTATCAGTTGTTTCAGTTTTGATTTTGAATTGAGAATAAATAATTTTAAATTTTTAAGAATTTTTTATAATTCTTGTACCTCCCAAAAAAATCTCTATTTTCAAATAGCAAATTTGAATTTGGATTTGGTTTATTGATAAGACTAAATTATGAAAATTAAATATGAGCAATTTTATGGGAGAGTTTCCTTCGATTTATGAACTTTCCTCCTGATGCATGTTCTGCGTGTTATCCCTATACTTATATTGGTGTCCCTATACAATACGTGCTACGCACTCCGACTTGAGAGTCGAGGTCGATAGGTTATACCAGCTGTCGGCTTTCAGACGTTTCATCACGGACTCATGCAACTCCGGATGGTAGGGTTTAAGGACGATGTAGTGGGGGTCGGAAATCGGCGGCTTGTCGAACATGTGATCTATATTCCAGTTGATACATTTTTTAACGCGAGTCGCGTAATCCACACGGCTGGTCGTCAGCAGTTTGAAGGCATCTATGTTATTCAGTTCAGCGGTTTGTAAATGACTCAAGCCGACGCTTCCTTCGGGATCGGCGAATATTGCCTGAATGTATTTGAGAATTTGCCAAATGTGATTCTCGTCCTTCTTCCACACCTGGAACAGAGGCGTCAAATCGAGGCTGTTCGAAATGGGACTGATGTGTGGATGGTACACTTTCTTCTGGAATATGACTGTGGGCGGACTGACTGTATCGGGAAAGTTCTCCGACAGCAAAATGGAAAAGCGGAAAACCCCATCCGCGTACACCCCGCTGTGAACGAAGACAACACCGAACCAAAGCAAGCAGCTGGAGAAGCTGGGAATGGCATAGATGCCCTTCAGCTTCATCTTCTCGATTAGCTGGTACTCGGCAAGGACCTTGTATCCTTGATTAATCAAGGCCAGCGTCGCATTGTTATTAGCCGTGATTTCCAGACCCATACCTACGACTCAGAATAAAAGTGACTCAACATCATCTTCAATTAATTCATTTCACTCACTGTTTAATTGCAAATAATTTTATAATTTAGACATAACTTTGTAAATGGAAATGGGACTGGACTTTTGTGTTGTGTTCACTGTAGTTGCCAAACTGTGACAATTTTGACAACAAATCCAAATTCACTTGCGAGTTTTCAATTTTATTTTAATACTAAGCATCTCATAAAGGCAACAGCGTAACATTCTGTTAATAAGCATTGTGATGGTTAACATTTTCTGCTAACTGAATCTCAGCCCGTCGGTTACATTCTATTAATTAACATTCTTTTAGCAAAATTTTTTAAATCCTGTTAATTTACTTTTCGGTAATATGTTAACACGCTGTTAATTAACATTACGTGAGCATTTCAACGCAATATCGCACGATCAGCTACCGAATTTAAATTATAAAAAAAATTATTATTTCTGTTAATTGGTTAACATGCTGTTAATTAACATTCTGCTCTAATTTTACCGCAGTATCGCACGATCAGCTACCGAGTTGAAATTAAATTAAAAATTATAATTTCTGTTAATTGGTTAACATGCTGTTAATTAACATTCTGTTATAATCTTACCGCAATATCGCACGATTAGCTACCGAGTTGAAATTAAATTAAAAATTATAATTTCTGTTAATTGGTTAACATGCTGTTAATTAACATTCTGTTAGCATTTTACCGCAATATCAGGCGATCAGCTACCGAATGTATATATCATTAAAAATTATAATTTCTGTTAATTGGTTAACATGCTGTTAATTAACATTCTGTTAGCATTATACCGCATTATCTCGCGATCAGCTATCGATTATTTATTATATCGAACTTTTTGTTGAATTTTCCTGCAAATAACAGAAAGTACGCAACGCGGATGACCACCGCTCAATTTAAGATGAAACTAATAATTATTTTCCTCTGATTATGTTTTGATTTTTAATTGAAAACTGCGCTCATCGTGTAGGGAACAACATTGTAGCCACTTACATTTATGCGGCATGTCAACTTGCAACGTACAAGCTGAGAAACGGGAATTGCCCACTGGGACAGCAAAAAACTATGTCCAGTCGCAGCAGCAATCGAGCAACAGCAACAACAAGAACAGCCAGAGAGATGGGAGAGGGAGAGGGGATGAGGAAGAGGAAGGGGGATCGCGGGGTCTGTTGGAGGGCAACGGAACGATGGCCACTGGACGAATGTCCAGCGTCAGTCGCGACTGGTACCTCATATCAATGCATGTTTATATGAATGTTTGTATGTGTGTGTGTGTGTGTGTGTGTGTCATACTCAGCGGTATATTCAATCATGTCAAGTGTAATAATTTTGCGAATACTCGCAGCAGATACAAACAAGCTGCACACACGCAGCATCCCATAGACAACGTCGCCTGTGTTTGTGGATTTTGATTTATGGCTGCTTTGCTCTGATGTACGGTTCTTTCACGCACTGGCAACATAATGTGGCATTATAATGTCGCATGTCGCGCACACGCACACACACACACAGGCATGTGGAGTGTGCACCATCGAACTTCTCTATAAAGAATGTTATTCGATGTACTACAATTTCTGTACTGAACTCAAGTCTCTTAATTCGCAACTAATACACAATCTACTTGAATCGAAGCTTCACTGTACTGAGGTACCCTTTGAACTTGGCCACAAAATGAATGTTATTCCATGTACAGGTATAATCCATGTATCATGTCTATGATGAGATCCTCACTCATCTTGTACTCAAGTCTCTTCATTGGCAACTATTACATAATCTGGGTGAATCGAAGCTTCACTGTAGTGGGGCACCCTTCAAGCTTGTTAAGTGCATTGTATCCAAGGTTGCCTATAAATTTAATATCTGACGGAAGTTGCAAATCCGCTCAACTAAGCAAATATCTGCATGTCGATGGCCGCAGCTGCTAATTGGCAGCTCGAGGAGCAGCACTGAGAGGGGCGCGGGGAGCAGCGGGGAGCAGCGGGGAGCAGCGCAGGAAGCAACGTTTCATATCTTTTGGCACTTTCAAATTTCGTATTGCTTCATTCCCCGCTGCGGGGTGGTCCGGGGCTGGGTTGGTGCGTGGTGGGTTGGGGGGCTGGGGGGCTGGGGCAGCTGGCAGCTATCATAAACACTCTGACAGACAGTGAAGCCTCTTTGATAAGTTCCCAAAACCAAAACCCTGTCCTCGAGGTAAACGTGATGCAGATAAGAGAACTGCCAGAAAAATAATGAACGGAAATAATATTTTGTACGGCATTGGGATCAACGGAGACTTGGACGTTCCGTTGAAATGCAACTCATTATAATTTATACTCTGATATGATATGATACGTTATGATTTGTGACTGGAGTCGAAGTCGGAGTCGGAGTCGGAGCTGTGGCTGTGGCTGTGGCTGTAACTGTGACTGCGGCCGAGGCTGCGGCTGTGACTTTCTTTCTTGGCACGGTTAACGCCAGTTGTCAGTTGTTGCATTGACATGGGTGCAACACCCAGGCGCAGAAAGGGTCAGGCGGCAATCCGATGGGATTTTCGGTACTTGCCTCATTTTCACCTTGCCGAGTTCGCCGCCGGTTCGTTGGGCTCGCCAATTCTCCGGTTCGCCGGCCCGAGACAAACCCATGTCAAAATGTTTGGCTTCCTTTGCAGCGCTGAGGGCAACTGCTAATATGTTGGTCCAAGTTGGATGGCTCACAAACACCGTTAACTTGGCCTGCACCTGTGGGGAATTGCTTGTCACCTGGGCCCGCCATGCCACACCAGGCCACGCCATGCCACACCATGCCACACCATGCCACGCAAACGAATCGCAACATTCAATTTCTGTTTTATTTTATTATTATTATTATTTTTGTATTTGTTGTTGTAATTTTTTGTTGTTTAGTGTTTATTTATTTTTTGTTTTTTTTTTTGCTCCTTTTAGCCAGAACTTTTATGCGGGCAGCAGTTTTCGTGCCGCCTTTTCAACTCGCTTTTGGTTACTTTTTTCCTTTACTCCTTATCAGCTTTCTTCATTTATGCTACGCTGCATTTTGGTTTCTGACTTGGACTCGGCTCCGGGTTGGGGTTGGGTCGGGGGTTGGGGTTGGGTTCTGGCTTTGGGTTTGGGTTCGGACTCCGCTCTCTGCTCTGTTGTAATTCGGTGGCATATAACACTTAAGTGCTTGTTGTTGTTTTATAAGATAAACTTGAGCGAGGCCCACATGTCCGTTCCCCCCAGCAAGGGGGAGCCAACATCCCGGGAAGCAAAAAAAAAAGAAAGAAAAAAAAAGGAGCAGCAGCAAAAATAATAACGTGATGCCAATTTCATTTACTGCCACTTTCATTAACCAAAAGGAGGGAAAGAAACATGTGGCATGTTTTATCTGCCCCCAGAAAGTTACGACTTTCAACTTAGGGCTTTGGAATTCTGCCACAATTTGATGAGTGTGTGCGTGCTTGTGTGTGTGTGAGTGTGTGTGTGTATCTGTATATTTATGTAGCCGCTAGTCGAAGAACGGGATTTGTGAGTTCAGCTGCGCGTTCGCTAGTAAAAGGGGGGAAGCCCCTTAAAAAAGGACAATGAAATTCAATTATCTAACTTCTTGCTTCAAAAATGCAAGGATTAAAGTTGAAAACATTTTAAACTTAAATTTCAATTTATTTATTTATTTAATTGAAGTGTCAAAAAATGATTGAAGAAATTTTAAACTTAAAATCACTAAATAAAATATTCCAAGTACAAATCACTTATTAGTGGCAATTTCCAAGTTCTTTAAATTAAAATAAAAATAAATATATAAAATCTAAAATCGAAAATTTAAAATTTAATTTAAATTTTAAATTGCAATTAACAGAATGAACTTTCCACTCAAATGAATTCCACTTAATGATTGAGTCTTGGGTGATTTCTTAGAGGGAGGATTGAAAGGATTAAGAGGACATAGAAGCTAATCCTGAGCTTTCTTGTAATTGATTATTTATTCAGAATTTATTTAATTTATTTTATTGCCAGTTTTGTTAATTGCTGGCAACTAAACTAAATATTTATCCGCAAATGAAGTTCCCAATTTAAAATTCTCGCCTCTCGCCTCTCGTTTATTTGCCACATACTTTCAGGCAGAGCTCAAATATAAAAGATTTTAAATTTAGAATCGAATTTCTAATCATAAGGCAAGTATTTAATGTAAATTCTCATTTTATTGGTTTATTTGGAAATTTGCGGCAAGGCAGGGCGGCAAGGCAGGGCAACAAGAGGCAAAGAGGCAAAGAGGCGAAGAGGCAAAGAGGCAAGGAGGCAAGGGAAACTCTCGGGGCTCTCGCCTGGTGTGTGGCAAGTATTCAAATTGCTCGATATGCAAACGGGGAAGCAAAGTCTTTCACTTGCCAAAGAGCCGGAGCACTCGTATTATTATCGGAGTTATTTGGCTGCCAAAGGAGCAGGACAACAACAAACACTAATATTTGCATAATCGCAGGGAGAGCAACGGCTGAGCAATTATTTCTTTAAAAATAAATTGCATGCACAATTGGTAGCAATAGCAAAAAGCCAAAAACAAAAAAAAACAGAAAACAAAGCCAACAACAACAACAACAGAAGCGAACAGAGAAGCAAAAAAAAAAAAAAAAAACAACGAGAAGTTGGAGGTAAAAAGGCATAAGAGCCAGGGCCAAGAGTGGACCACCAAAGCAAATGCTTGGCTCTAAGCTGCTACCAGCTAGTAGCCAGGCTTGGCTGGCGGACAAGTCAACAACAGAAGCAGCAGCAGGCAGCAGCAGGCAGCAGCAGGCAGCAGCAGGCAGCAGGGGGAGCTGTGCGGGGAGGAGTCGACGACGAATTTGGTCAAAACAGCTTTCAGTGGGCTAAGAACCAGGGGTACGGACAGAGAGACAGAGACTGCGAGAGAGAGAGGGGAGTACTGAGATTGGGTGGGCGGTGGAGGGGGCGTGTCAGCTGAAGCAGAGCTTAGCTGCGTCTTAGCCAAGTTCAGTTCAGTTGAGTTGAGTTGAGTTGAGTTTTTAGCCCGTTCTGCGATTCGTTTATTTGCATATCGATTTGGACTTTTTAGACTGTCAGAACGCGCTGGTGGCTCAGCCCGCTTTGACTTGGCTTAGTTTGGCTTGGCTTGGCTTGGCTTGGCTTGCCTCGGCTTGGCTAAGCCTGGCTTGGTTTGCCTCGGTTTGGCTTGGCTTGGCTTGGCTGGCCCTGGCTTGGTTTGCCTCGGCTTGGCTTGGTTTTTGTTTGTTGTTTGCTGTTTGTTGCTTGTTGCTTGTTGGCCGTTTGGCAGTTTGGCCGAAACTATTTTGCATCCAACGGATACACTTGGCTTCATTTTATTTGCGCTGCAAACAATTGCATAATTGCCATGCGAATCCGAGTCCGAAAGCCAAAGCCCAGCCAACTCCAAAGCCAAAGCCAAAGCCAAAGCCAAAGTCGAATCCATAAAATTTGAATTTATTGGCCAAAACGTTTAGCCGGCGGCTACCAAGTGGAAGCGGGCGGGCCAACAAAACGCATTGAAAACTCATAAATTTTGAATTTCACACCAAGTTGCAAGTTGTTCATCGATAAAATTCAATTATTATCGCATTATCATATTATTAGTTTTATTTTCCTCGGCATTTTCCTCGGCATTTTCCTCGGCATTTTCCTTGGCATTTTCCTTGGCATTTTCCTGGGCAACACTTGTCGCCGTCTTATCGCCGATGAAAATTCACTCAATCCTTGAACTGCGCTCCTGATACACACGATAAGCACGTGCCATTAGCTCATGATATGTTCAAGAGTTCTGGGCCGAGGGGAGAGGTTAGGGTAGCTTGGGGTAGGTTGGGGGAGGGGACTGCCGGGTAGCTGATGGCTGGTGGCGGCAACACTTTGAACAATTTTAATTTGCCGCTCGAGCAAAACTTGTCCCAAAGTTTTTTGGTCAGTCACGTAGAGATTCGCCTAGTTGACCCGCTTGTTTCTAACGGGAAAATTGAAAACTTTTTGTGGCCAAGTCTCCATAACACTTTGGCCATTTGGCTATTTGGCTATGTGGCTAAAAGAGTTGTCTCACATACAACACAAATTTCTGAATGACAAACTTTTCGATTTATTTTTATTTTATTTTTTTTTTTTTTTCTGTTGTTTCCTTGGAATCACTGGGTATCCGTACAGTCGATCCTTGTCGTTGGGCAGACGAAGTGCCTCGGGGAATAATTAAAAATTTAGTGAAAATATTTTGTATGCAATTTACAAGTTAAACACAAATCGAACTGTACAGTCGCTGAGCACTAAAAGTCAGTCATTATGTCCGGCGGGGATTTTGGGGTCTGACATGTCTCAGGGTTGACACAAATGAAGCAATTTTCTTGACATGCAAAACGTGCAACAGTTGCAACTGACAGTGCAGTGGCAACAGTTGCGGCTGCACTTAATTTTCCTATATATCTGCTATATATATATATATATATCTGTATATATCTGTATATATATTTAATTCAAGTTAAATTATTGTTAGGTAACTGCCATGTCGCCGCCGCCGTGCCATGTGCCCAGAGATCTGGCCGCGCTTTGATGTGCCCAGAATCGAGTTCATCGAGACGCGAGGAGGTGACTTGAAGTCCAAGTCGAAGTCGGAGTCGGAGTTGGATTCAGAGCTGAGACGTCAAAGGTAAGTTCAGAGCTGCATTTCCGTTGATTTGCAAGGCAAATCAAAGTCTTAATGAATTCATTTCAATTAAATCAAAGACGAGAAAAAAGGCCGGGAGAGGAGAAGCTAACAAATCCTCAGCCGGAGACGTGATAGACGAATGCCAAAGACCCGCCAGATAGTTAGCCTTTAGCATTAATAAATAGTTTAGTGTACGGTTTAAGCATTTAGACAGAGCGGCTATGAGAGGGTTGAGGGAGGGGCGTGGGGGGAGTTACATATGAGGGGTAGACTTGGCATTTGAATTGGAAAAAATAAACCAAGAGATTCTACTAATTGATAGTGATCTTCATTGGACGTGCTCTGAGGATAGCAATGACAACTCGCCACCAGACGCTGAGCTGAGCGGCTTATGGTGTGCGGTGTGTGGTGTGCGGTGTGTGGTGTGTGGTGTGCGGAGACATTTCCAAGTTGTCGCTTTGATTTGAGGCAAAAATAGTTTAGCTTTAACTGCTGATGGAATCTCCCTCCTTTGATAAGGATATTAGAAATTCCGCTTTGCATTGGAGATCTGCCTGAAGCATCAGTGCTTTTTCTGGCCAGTCCTCAGAGCACCCTCAAGACTCGAGGAGTTGTTGTTGGCTAAGAAACTAGAGACTAGAAATTTCACCAAAAGCTGAGGAGTTGCAGGTATTTTGGGGCTTTGACCTAAATCCAAGTCCTTAGAAGTATCTGAAATATCCGCAGATTTTGAGAGACCACAACTTCTTTTTATGATCCTCAACTTGATTAAAGATAAGATTGTAAAGTCCTGGTTGTAGTTTTTGCGTTATTATAAATTTTCATATTTTTTAATTTTATATTAAAATAAAATAAATAAAAAATTATATAGATTTATAGAGATTAGTTTTATATCATCTGAAGTATTTCAATTTTATTTATTGGTTATTAGTTAAAAGATTCTCTGAGCTTTAACAAATTTATTTATCAAATGTTTAAAAATTAGTTATAGATATAAATAAAGAGAGAGAGAGAGAGAGATAAATATATATAGATATATATATGCCTCCTCTGTGAACCAAAAGAAGCCCCGAACTGAAGTGTTCCGGGGATGGATTTTATGACCACCTCTGAAAATTCCTGAGAAGATTAAGCTGGCAGCTGAGATTAAATGCCAGCCATAGCATGGAGACCCCTTATGATGTTAAGTGACTATAATATAACAGTTAATTCATCCATAAACAATATCCGATGGAAAATAAATACTGCCAGAAGCGACTGCAAGTTGAGGGTACGTCGGGGGTCAATCACCCGAGTTTCTTAACGTCAACGTCGACTTAGTGACCGCATTTTAATCGTGTGCTCAGTGCTTCTCCTTTTTATGTTGATTTTTGAGACAGACATCCGGATAAGCGATAAGCCTTAAGCTGCTTAATCGATGACCAAAGAGTTGTCAAAAAATATATCACAGGCCGCCTCAAAGGTAAATACGAAGACAGCCCGGCGTATACGTAATGTTATCAGCCGCTTAAATCTGCCCTGTGGGATCTCCTTTTGTGTCTTTTGATATTTGCAGCTCTTCCCGCTCCCTCTCACCCCCTCTTACACACACTATCTCCCTCTCTCTCCCTCTCTCTCTCTCGCTATGGTATCTCTGGTATCACTCAGTGTAGCGGCGGAACGGGAATCAGGGTCGGGCCCTTTACATGAGAAATATTTTAGCGGCCCATGCAAAAATGGTAGCAACTTCCAAACTTCGCTTATCAGACAGAAATTCGAATTTCGAGGGGAAGAAGAAGAAGAGGAAGAAGAAGAGGAAGAGCGAACAAATAAAAATAAAAAGGAGTCCTTCGCAAAGAGTCGCAAAAATAAACAAAATAAAGAAGGAGCAGCCACTGAAGATAACGCCACAATGAAGACAGTAGAACGCGTCGCAGTTGAAAAATCGCTGCAGCTCCGACATCCAGTGGATGCCACAACAAGGGGCAACAGCGACGCATCAAGATAAATGAACGTGCGCTCCGGTCTTTAGCTTTTGTTTCTGATTTTGTTGTTGCTGTCGTTGTTGCTATAGTTGTTGTTGTTGCTGTTGTTGCTGTTGTTGCTTTTGTTTCATCTTATTGACTTCTTGATGCCGTCCGGCAACAGAAATCAAAGTTATAATAATGCATAAGTAATTTGCAGCAGCGGCAATCAAAGAAAGCCATCAGGAGGAGCAGCAGATGAGGCATCAGGAGGTGCAGGAGATGCTGGAGTTGCTACTCCTCCAGCTGCCGCTGCTGTTGGTGGGGAGTAGCAGCAGCTCGTGCCAAGGGCTCCAACTTTTGACAACAGTTAATCAAAGCCCAGCCAGGCCATTGAGTACGCCAAGTAATGCCAATAACCAGTGACCAGTGACCGGTGACTAGTGACCAGTGACCAGTAACCAGTGACTAGTGGCCAGTAAGCAGTAACCCAGCCCATCATCTCAGCTCCATGAAGCCTCTATCGCCTCTTTAGGCAGTTATTTATTAACTGAAAATCATATTATCGGCATATCGCTTTAGGCCTTGACTTGGCCCTGGCTTTTTGGGCTCGCCAAATCGAAGAGTATGCAGTAGCGCATTTAAGTTAATCGCCCTTTAAATAATACCCTACAATTGAGTCTTAACCACTGCCATTGCGAGTATGTAACCGAAGATTAAGAGTTGTATTTAAATTTAATTTAAGAGCACAGATGATCACCGAATATGGAAATACCCTACATTTGGGGAGGCTCAAGGGAGTCCCAGTTGAAGTCCCACAACAAATAACCAGCCACTTCCAAGCTGTCCTTTTGGGATATATTTATTCTAGGGTTAAATCTTAAAAAAGAAATTTTTAATTTTAATTTTAATTTTATTTTAAAAAGTCAATTATTTAAAATTAATGGCATATCCTTTTTGTTTATACCCAAAGTAAGGGTATTCAAGTAGCCCAACAAACAAACAGCGTGGCTGTCAGTTTTTTTTTTCGCGTCCTTCCGACAACATTTGCCAGCCTTTTAAGTTAGCCAAGCGGCAGCACAATAGCCTGTGCCGGCCTGGCCGAGACCCCGAGACCCCGAGACTCCGATCCCTTGGATGCCGCATAGAGACCCTAAACAATGGTGCGGCATGTGGAAAGGGACACATGCCTGGGCGCTGCTGTGGCCTGTTCCATTGTGAACTAGATATGCAAGTGAACACATATATAAGGATAGGAGAAGGAGTGGTGAGGGGAGGGGAGTGAATCTGGGGATAGAGAAGAAAAACTAAAATCAGGAAGTGTATTATATAATTTTATAGATACTAAACTCAACTTTGACACAAATCGGCTGAGTGCGGTCTGTAAACATGACATTTGCTGTACAGGAGCAACAACAAACCGGAATAGAGGACTGGAGGATTGAAGGAGCTACTGCTATGTCGCTGAGAGTCGTTAACTTTAGTGGCAACTCGGCAGCAGCTTAGGTGCAGCAGCTGAGGAGCCGGCAGCATCTTTAAACGCTCAGCATCGCTGTGATGCTTATCGCGAAACGTTCAATTATTTTATTTGGTGCAGATGTGGCAAGCGATAAAAGTGCCTGATAGCAACGGCAACGGCAATGGCAACGGCAACGGCAGCAGCAGCAACAACAACAGCAGCAGCAGCAGCAACGGCAGCAACAGCAACAGCGGCCGAAGCTCCAACAATGAAGCAAGTTCCAAGCTGCTGTATGTGTCAGCGTGTATGTGTGTGTGTGTGTGTGTGACTGTAATACACACGATCACAGCCACCAAGTTGGAGTTCAAGTATGTTTTGCCCTAACCCGGGGCAGCCCCGTCTTCTTCCATCCCTGCTGCTCCTCCTCCTGCTCTCCACCCTTTGTATATGAGATTCAATTAAAATCAACAGAGGATGTCAGTTGCCGGAGGAGGAGGAGGGTATGGAGTAGGGAGCTACAACAACAACAAGAAGAAAAAAAAAGATCCAAATAATTGACACAAGAAAGCAAAGCCGCAAATTTGCTGTCCAGTAGCCTCCCAACAAGCGTGCCACAAAAAAGAGACAAAAAATTGCATGAGAGAAACAAAAAAATAAAAATAATGTCGCATGCGATAAATGTCTCTCTTGATAGTCTCATAAAGTTTATGGAATCTAATTTTTTGTTTTTTTTTATTTTTTTATTTTATTTTTCAAGTTGAACAACAAATTTCACATACAATCCCGTTAGTTGGGGATGTAGTTAAATATTTTATTTATTTTTTTGTATTTTTTTATAAAAATAAAGTTTTCAACTTTCTCAAGGAAAATAGTTTTAAGATCGCTTTGAATCTTCCAAAAAAAACTCTTTAGACAAGGGAAGAAATATTCGAGAGACATTTTCAAATATAAACATTATTTTCTTTATAAGTTTAAATACATGTAGATATATGTGTGGAAAATCTGGGAAATCTGCGAGTGAAACCGCAACGAGTACAAGATGCAGCTGCTGGAACACAGTGAGTGCAAAAAGTTACTGCACGCTTGCAATTAAAATAATCCAATGGCCAGAGCCCAGCAAGTGGCACAGGAAATTGTGGGCAGTAATCCAGCTCCAAGTCTCTTCCCCTTTTCCAGTCATACTCCCCCTCCCTTCCCCTTACTCCCTCTCTCTCCCAGTATCACTGCCCCGTTGTCAGCGTGTCGCCTCCATGTTCACTTATTCTAACACTCGCCTTCGCTCTTCCTGCTTAGCAATTTGTTTGCCATTGTTTGTTGTTTTTGCAATTAACATTATTGTATGTCATGGATGAGAGGGGTAGGGGGGAGGGTGGCTAAGGAGGGTTGCATTGATCGAGTGGCCGGCAACGAAAAGTTGGCAACGCCATTTTGTCGAGCAAACGGAAACGGAAAGTGTGCCATTATGTGAGCGGGCGAACGGATGTGGAGTCAATGCTGCAGCTGCAGCTTGATTTAGTTATCTGCCATTGGCAGTTGCAACGGCAGCGACAGCGGCAGTGGCAGTGGCAGTGGCAGCGGTAGTGGCACTGCTAGCTAAACCGCATTTTGTGGCAAGAACTTTGAAGAGTGCGAATGAGGTTGAGAAGGGGAGAGGGAGAGAGAGGAAGGCAGAGAAAGATGAAGGAGGAGAAGAGGGGAAAGTTGAAGTCTGTCGGTTGCTATGTGGCAGCCACAATAAAACAGACGAGCGCCAAAGACCGCAGAAAGTTATACGTTCCCCCCCTTCCCAAGCGCAGCTCGCAATGGTTTTCCAATTTTCTCCCTTCACACACACACATAAATATATGTATATATATATGTACATATACATATATATATATATATATATATATATATATATATATATATATATTTGTCGCGTTGCTGAAAGTTTGGACGCGTAACGTCCCGCAACGTCGTTCCAGTAAATCAAATCAGAATCGCAATCAAATGCAAATTGGTATTAGATTAGTTTGTTTGCGGACTCTCAAAAGGTGCAATTCTTTCAGGTGGAGCATCAACTTCAAATTAGACACGGGGACAGACACAACGACTAAGGGAGGGGGAGCGGCGAAAGAGACGACTGACTGAGATGACAGAAGGGGCAGCCCGTGGGTGGAGGGATGGGGACGCATTTGTTGTGAAATTTGTGACAGATTTTTCCCCAAGAGAAGTGAATTATATTTGTTCCCTGATGGAACAAATGGGGGGGGGGAGCACTTCAGCTAAGGAGAAGGACAACGAATGGCCAATACCCTAAAATTGTATTAATATTTAAACATTTATTAAATACCCCAAGAAAAACTCGACTTTCCTTTAGGAAGAATTTATTCCTTGCAACTTTTGGATTTTTCATTTTTGGCCTGTTGCAAGGTTGGTGGCACGTCTGAAGCACCTCCTCAGTTAGGGTATGGGAAAGGGCATTTCAGTTAGAAGCCAAGTGATGGAATATGCGACAGCAGCTGTCGCGATTTTAAACAGCTTTCAAATGCCAAGAGGTAAAAGGCGCCACTGCGATGTGACTGGCAACTCAGGCAGTCAGTCCTTTTCTCTGTCAGTCCTCCAGTGCGTTAGTCCTTTAGTCCTTAGTCTATTAGTCCATCAGTGAGTAAGTCCTTCATTTTGTCAGTCCTTCAGTGCGTAAATCCTTTAGTCTGTCAGTCCGTCAGTCTTTCAGTCTGTCAGTCCATCAGTCCGTCCATTCTTTAGTCCTTCATTTTGTCAGTCCTTCAGTGCGTCAATCCTTCAGTCTGTCAGTCCTTTAGTCCTTTAGTCCATCAGTCTGTCAGTCCATTGGTCCGTAAGTCTGTCTATGCGTCAGTCCGTCAGTCCTTCAGTCCATCAGCCCTTCAGTCTTTCAGTCCGTCAGTTCATCAGTCCTTTAGTACTTCAGTCTGTCAGTCCTCCAATGCGTTAGTCCCTTAGTCTATTAGTCCATCAGTGAGTTAGTCCTTCCGTCTGTCAGTCCTTTAGTCTGTCTGTTCTTCAGTGCGTCAGTCCTTCAGTCTGTAAGTCCGGCAGTCCTTTAGTCCGTAAGTCTGTCTATGCGTCAGTCCTTCAGTCCGTCAGTCCGTCAGTCCTTCAGTCCATCAGCCCTTCAGTCTTTCAGTCCGTCAGTTCATCAGTCCTTTAGTACTTCAGTCTGTCAGTCCTCCAATGCGTTAGTCCCTTAGTCTATTAGTCCATCAGTGAGTTAGTCCTTCAGTCTGTAAGTCCGGCAGTCCTTTAGTGCGTAAGTCTGTATATGCGTCAGTCCCTCAGTCCGCAGTCCATTAGTTTATCAGTCCTTCAATCCGTCAGTCCTTCAGTGCATCAGTTCATCAGTGGCTCCCTTAGTCAGTCTGCTCGTCATTCCGTCAATCTATCCCTGTGTGGCTGGCGTCATTTACTGCCCTGACACACACATAAATTGAGTTTGATGAAATTAGTCTGTGTGTGCAACCGAGTGTTGCAACATTGAGTGATGTTTTCTGTTGTCTCAAATTGTTAGCTGAATGTGTGTGTGTGTGAGTGTGTGTGCGTGTGCGTAGATAAATAGATTAGGTCTCCGGAGACAGGAGCACACAAAGAGTTCCACTCGATGATTGCCTTCAGTTTGTGCTCTGAACTCCGAAGAGAAAGTAAAATCTTGGCCAATTATTAAAATAAATAAAGCATTGAAATTGTTATTAAATTCAGTTTAAGCCTTAGAATTGAGTAACGGCATTTTAAGTAAATAAATCTGAATGGCTTCCAGTCCAAGGAGCGCTGCAAGGACTCCCAAACAATTGACTTCAAAACCAGTGACAAATATTTTTTATTCAAATCAAAAACTGTGAATTTTGATAAAATATTCAATCAAGGATGGGTATAGTTTCATTTGTTATCCTCTCAGGAGAGGGGGAGGGGAGACACTTACTCTTATTTCTTGCAACATTTGGAAGCAAGAATTAAATACTTTGAAATCCTTTTGCTCGAAGATCAAAAGTTTTTCCTTTGTGCGTGAAGTGAAAGTTTATTCATCTGCGAGTCCTTAAAACAGTTGCAAGTTTTCTGATGTCACTTGCCAGATGGCAGACATGAGTTGCCAGATGCCAGATATGAGTTGCCAGATGCCAGATATGAGTTGCCAGATGACAGATATGAGCTGTCAGTTGCCAGTTGCCTGTAGTGAGTTCCCAGCTGCTAGTTACCAGCTGCCAGTTCCGAGCTGCCAGTTACCAGTTGCCATATATATATGAGCCTGTCTGTAGCTGCCTCAAGCTTCGCTCTTGCTTGAGTGCGCACAAAAAAGGCCCGGGCAAAAAATGAAAAACAATGACAAAATCAAAACAATAAGTTTGTTATTTCTGAACATGACCAACGAGGCGAATGCAGGAAGCTTCACTGTAACCCTTTACAGTGCCACGCCCCCGGCGCTACTCAGAGAGTTGCATTGTATGTGTGTGTGTGTGTGTGTGTGTGTGTTTGCTTGACATATTTCAAAGTTTTTGTTTTGGGGTGCAAGCTTGCAACTTTGCCAGGCTCTACTTGCCCCATGCCGCATGTGGCATGAACACAAATTTTAATTGATTTCAAAGTTACAATTTTGTGGCACATAATTTAGCAGAGATTTTTGTACAATTACTTGCCTAACAGCCACTAATTGTTGCACATTCCACAAGCCTGTCAATGTCATACACACACACACTCACACACACACACATATGTGTCACACACTCAGATGTCAGACACAATTCAAATTTATTGTGGAGCCTTGAAAGGTTCGGCGTTTGAGGGAAAAAAATTTGCATATTTGACAGGCGGCCATCAGGCGGGTTTTAGCCTTGCTTTTGGCCTGTTGTTGCCTGCTTTTTGCCCACATTGGCATTTAACCCACAAGTTGGGGCCAACAATGTGACATTCCCATCAATTGTTGGCCCAAACAAGTTAAGAGTAACTGTTTTTACGGGCCTTAAAGTGTTTTTAACAGAATTTGTGAGGCACATAAACAAATAGTATCTTAAATGTCCCGAAAGGACATTCCAAGAATAACCGATTGTTGAGTTCATTTCATTTCATTTTTCTAGTCTATTAAATTTTTAGTTTATTTAACTGAAAATCTGAAAATTTCTGTGATTTTTATTTATTTAAAAAAAATGAAGTCAAGGCCAAAAGTGACTTTTTAATTGGCGAACTTCAAGCTTGAAATTTCTTCGACTTTTCCTGCTCTAAAATAAATCTTTTGTTATGTGAAATTATGAAATGATAAATTTATCGATAACAACATATCGATATTAAAATATTGAAATAATAATAAATATTGATATCAAAATATCTATGTGATTTTTATAAGAAACCTCAATGAACATCCAAGAAAGAGAAAATTAATACTTGAGTTTTTATATTAAGCTTTAAGCTTAAATCTTAAATTTTAATTAAATTTTAAATTTTAGCATCAGAGTTGCAATTTTTATAATTTTTTTAAACTTTTCCTCATGACAGTAGAAATAAAAAATTCAGGCATTCTTAAGGATCGAAGCCCACGAAAAATTTAATTTAATTATTTAATTTTTTTCGTTTAGGGAATTTAAGAAATTTTATTTTAATAATTTAAATATAATAAATAGATAAATATAATTCGGGTTTCAAAGTGACAAGTTAATTTCCCGAATATCGAATTTTCCCCAACAATCGTCCATTGTTTTATATTTTGGAATATCCTTGGAAAATTCTGTTTCTTGAAGTCAATTCTATTCTCAGGCATTGAGATTCCTTGGGCACCTGCAGGACACATGAAGTTGGCTTATTTAGTGCCAACTATTGACCTTTGTTCCTGATGGCAGCTACGGACTTAACCTTAAATTGTTATCCAAATTGTTTTCCCATTTTCTTTTTCCTGGATTTGACAACTACAACGCTTTTATTGGGCACTACGGAAAATTTATGGAACTTGATGTCCGATGGCAAATTATATACACTTCATTTCGTTGGGGATGCGATGAGGAAATAACAGAAACACGCCATATATTTTGAGCGCTCCTTATGGCACACACACACACACACACAGGCACACACACACACAGGCACACACACACACATACATAGAGAACAGCAGCTGTCTGGGTATCCTGGGTAGTTGTTAAAATGGACTGGGGTCAGTTTATTGTTTACCTTAAGCTGTGGACGTGCAAATGACGCGTCAAGTCGCCGGCTTGATGTGTGTGAGGGCAATATATATATACATGTGTGTGTATGTATGTGTGTGATGTTTTGGGTGGTAAACAAGTAAACTCGACAAATTCGACACAAATGCGAAAATGCGACAAGATTTATGCTAAAGTAATAAATATAAATGTGGTTTTGAGTAGAAAATAGAATTATATTCCGTATAGAGCCCGGTATACATATACATATGTATATTCGCATGCAGACACAAAGGTGCGTACACGTAATATCCTTGAGGTCCTGCAATGGCTGCTGCGACTACTCTGGATGCTTCGCCAACTGCTGCCGCTGCTGCTGCTGCTGCTGCTTGGCCGGGCAGTAAATCATTGTGGTTGGCCTGGCAATTTATTGTTAGTACCTAGCGCCCAAAGAGCGACTTGCCCCGCCCCCATGACCCCACGCCACCATGCCACCATGCCACCATGCCACGCCATGCCACGATGCCCACATGCATATGGCCATATGTTACAAGGGCGTAAATATTAAAATAACTTAAAGAAGTGGCAAATTCCGTTTGGACGGTCCTTCGACGTGTCCACGACACAGGACACACAACACACGACACACAGCACACAACACAGGACACACAACACACGACACACGTCGCTGGGACATTGAGGCGCCCGAATAAATCACACAAAGCGTGCAGCGAGGCGTATACGTAATCTATTTAAAAATATACCATTTTTTGGCATTCAAAATACAAATATGTATAGAGTCGCACACACACACACACACGCATGCATAAAAGTATGTGTGTGTGTGTGTGTGTTTGTATTTGTATTTACATTTGTTGTATTTCTCGCATTTTCGCATTTTCGGTATATTTTTGTGCGATTTTCCAATCACAGTGTGGGCGAGGTAGGGGGAGATGGAGAGAGTGGGGGAAGGGGGGAGGGGGAGCTACGCCCACTTCATTGCAACAAACGACAGACTCGCAAAAATATGCAAAATTTGCAGCTTTTACCAAATTTATGGTTATTTGTGTTGCACTCTTAATGCTATTGAACTTGCACTTAACAAATGGCATCGAGCCCAGGACCCTGAGCTTGGAAGCCGGAACCGTAGACTGGAGCCGGCGTCCAGGGCAGGGGTCCTGCCCGCACTATGGTAACTCCATTTAGACGATGAAATAAACGTTTGGCATTTCCACTTCCATCCGCCTTTCTGTTTATTTTTTTTCCTTTTTTCCTTTTTGCCGTTTTTCATTTTTCTCTCTTCCATTTTACCTATTTTCTTTTTTTTGTGTGTTTTCCTGGCAGAATTTTCCAAACATTTTCATCTACATTTTGTATATTGCAATATGCGTTTTTGATAGGAGTCCGTAAATTGGAAAACCCCAACAATGCAGTTTATGACGTGACTGCTGAAATGCAAATGCTCCTATGGCTTTTCCACTTACAGTTACCGTTACGGTCAGTGGCCGATGGAAAGAGGGTGAGGTAGTGAGGGGGCGGGGGGATACAAAAGAAAAACTAACTTAAGATTGACTTTTGATGATGATAAGTGAAAGGTAAGAGCGGAAAGAAAAGCCAAGAAAGTTAATCGAAAAGTTGTAAGGCTTTTGATAATAAACGTTATTTATGAGTAATAAATGGTAACTAAATATAGACTAAGTATTTGACTATTATTAATCGATACTTTGAGTATTTTATTAACTTATTTATTTTCTATTTAACCAAATTCATTCCAGGCATATTTATACAAGAAGAAAGCGAAGTGAAGAATAAATGATAATTGGAAGGAGCTGCAGCCAATTTTGGATAAGTATTATTATTTTGTACTTAACTAATTAAATAAAAAAAAAAAATGTGTAACTTATTTGTAGTCTTCAAAAGTAAAGGAAGAGTCCTGACATTTCATCCAAACAAAAGTAATCTTTATTTTTGATATATAAAGAATGATCCAGGAATAACATATACAGCTTTATTTAAACTAGTATATATTGTAATTATATTAATTAATTATTTTATTTATTTATTTAAATTTCTATATTTAATATGTCATCTCCCGCATCCTTTCCTTTTATACTTGCTTTTAGCACCGTTATTGTACTTAAATAATTCAATGCCATTCACATCTAATGAATATTCTTTGTTAACATAAATGCATCTAAAACTTCGCCACTCCTTCTCCGTTTGCATCCCTCCCCCGCGCTCAGCATCCACAAGTGGGCGCTAATTAAAACCCATATGCGTCAGCTAACTGACAATAATTAGCACACAAACGCGTCCAAACAAACACACAATTAAAACTGCATAAATATGCAAGAACGTGCATGTCAGCCAAAGTTGAGGAGAGGTCCCTCGCATTGCGTAAATCTTGCTCTTGATGCCTCTGCCCTGCTCGCTCCCTCTCTCTCTCTCTCTCTCTCTCTCTCTCTCTGTCTTTGTTTGTTTTTTTTTTTCTTTCTCCCTCTTGCTCGTTCCCCATAAGTCACGTTCGGTGAGTGTGTGCCTTGCCATGCGTTGTGTTTTATCTCTTGATTAGTATCTCAACTGCGGAATACCCAAACCAAAAGTTACTGTAAATTGCCGTTTGTTCTTATCTGTATTTCATTTCTATCCATCCCTTTCTCGCTTATTCCTCAGCTGTGACTGCTGAAGAGGCCTCATTTGCACAAGACTTGACTTTAAATCTGATGGACGAGTGCTTAATATGAAGTTTTGCAGCCAGCTCTTGAATTCTCCATCGATGTGATTTAACGATTTAATATTTATATTTTTTTTTTATTTATTAGCTATTCATGAAGTCCGTACATTAATATATCTGATATCTTATCCCTCATTCCACTTCTATTCATTTCAAGGTAATGGTAACCAAAGTAAGGGCATTATAATGTCAGCGGGAGACAGGTTAACCATGTACGTACGAGTCAGGCTAAGGCTAAACGCTAATGCAAACACATCATGCCAACACACACACACACACACACACACGCACACATACATGCAGTACAAACAGACATCACACACGCTCGCACACACACACTCTCACATGCTGGGGAAATAAAATGAAACCATAATTGTTGTACTTGGCAACTCGACTTTCCTCATTTTTGTGCGCTGCCTGGAGTCAGGGGTGGCTGGGAGGCTGGGGGGGGGTGCTGCGGTGGGTATGTGTTTGTGTTGCAGTCATCTGCCGTTAGGGTTATAAAATATGAATAATGTCAGCAGTGTAATGGCCTGAGTGTGATTGTATGTGTGCGTGTGTGTGTGTGTGTGTGTGTGTTAGAATGTGCGGTAGCAGTAGGTTAGGTGGACGGACGGACTGTTCGGGGTGCTCGTAATTTGATGTGCGTATTTGCTAAACCCGTTTAATGTTCCTTTCCTGTGGCTCAACTGGCACTAATTTCGTTTAATTCTCTGCCAGTGGGTGGCAGTTTTGGCTTTGGGCTTCAGGTGTTGGAGGCCACATTGATATTTTTGGGTGCGCATAACGCAGAGCACAGCATATTTTGTGGGTAGTTTGCGTAGTTTGTCTTCGAGAATGTTGGGTATTATTTTTAATGGAATGATGCGCGGCTCGTAACTGCAAATTGACGTCAGTTTGGAGATCAAGTGACAGTCGTTCATGGGATGGGTGTGGTTATGGGTGTGGGTGTTGGTCTAGGTACAGGTATGGGTATAGGTATGGGTATAGGTATGGGCTTAGGGATGGGCTTAGGTGTGGGCGCGGGCTATGCGGCACTCAAAGTGGATATCAGATGAAAGCTGTTTGCCAGTTGAATGGCAGAGGCCAAGAGGCAGTTAAATGCTCACCGTAGGACACGTGGGTGTAATTAACCACTAAGAGATGATTTCAAGTAGAAGAGTTGGCAACTTATTTGCCTGTTTGTGGCTGATAAAAAGATTTGCACACTGAACGAGACTCATTAAAAATGTAATTGAAGTTTTATGGCCAGCCGAGGGATGGGGCACGTTTGGTGCTTCCAAATTGCATGCCCCACTGCCAGGTGAATGCGGCATGAACAATTCTTAATTCGACTAACTGTCCGCTTATTCAGATTTTCACAAAACTTGTCGCACGTCAAGTGTCAGCGCACATCACGAGCTGTCGGCGAAGAGTCACGTTGGTTGCATGAGGACCACAAATCAAAGTCAGTCAAATAAATGAAAAAATTAATTTAACCTTTTTTTATTTTTTTTTTTAATATAATTTTTGATATAAAAAAAAAAGTGAACATAACAAATTACTTATAAAGTCCGGGAGACTCAGTCCAAAGTCTATCGATAGGCAGGTGTTTCAGCTATCGATAAGCCAGACTTACTCCTGTGCGTGATTAAAGCGAATTATGAAAAACAGCGCTCAATTATTATTAAATAATAATTATGATCTTACTTATTTCATTAAAAAAAAAAAATAAATATTAAAAAATAAAAAAAAAAATAAAATATACAAACAAAAAATGAGAAATGAAAAAAGTAAGATAAATGCAAAGTTTAAATAAAAATCAATGACATCGGCCCACAATTACAGTTACATGCGAATTTACAACTGGCAAATTGTTCGTCCTTAATTACTTAATGGCTTAAAAATGGGCTTATTGATGGTCCTGTCAGTTTAACTTGCATAACTTCTTGCATAACTTCCAGCCTTATCCTTTCTCCTTTTACCCAACTCGCAGCATATTCTCCTGAGCGGAATTTAATTTTTAATTTCAGCACTTGTAGCAGGATTTAAGGATATCGAGAAGTGAGTCTGTCGCTGCTCAAGCACGACTGCCAAATACCCTACAAATTGTACAGATATTTAAATAACTTAATTTATTATTAATTTCATATATAAATTGCAATAATTTTATTTATTAAAATCACTACAATTTTTCAGGCTACTCAAAGCCAAAGGATAAACTCACTCGCCCGACTCTCCATTAGCAGGCGATTCATCATCGGAGATAAATTGTAATTAATATGAACATTTATATGAGTGTGTGTGTGTGTGTGTTGATCAATAGATCGTTGTAATTGTTTTTATTGAGACACCTTCGATTCAGGGTCCCATTTATTCAGGCTTGCCTGTATGCCGATGTGTGTGTGTGTGCGTAAGGACAACAAAAGGATTTAAATATGTGCGCCCGAATGGTGGCTTCTGTTTTTCTTTATCTGTACACACATGCATATAAATATTTTTATATGTATGTGTATTTATATTTATATATATATGTGTATAAATATGTGTGTGTGGATGTGTGTGTGTGTGTGGGTGGGTGTAAGCATTGTAATGAAATCCCTTTAAATGTTTATGAAAAATTCATGACGCGTGCAAATGGCGCGAAAACAAGTTGTATGATTGTGTGTGTGTGTGTGTGTGTGTGTGTATGTATATGTGTGTGTGTTTGACTGAATGTTCATGTAATTTATACATGTGCCTGCATGCCTGTGTGTGTGTGTGTGTGTGTGTGTGTGTGAGGATGAGATGCTGTAAGCTGCGCTCGTGTGAGGGTGTTCCGGCAGCCAACTGGTGGCTGGTCACCCAAAGAGGCGCCCAGTCGGCCGGGTGAAAATGACGGCGCCAAGCTTGCAGGACACGCATCCTTGCATGCAAAATATGTTATGAAAGGAATGCAGGCAATGCATTGTTGTTCTTTTAGTTGTTGTGGCCGATGTTGCCGTTGCTGCTGGCCTTCCCTGGCCTTTCCATTGCCATTGTTGTTGTTGTCGTTGTTGTTGTTGCTGTTGGAGGTGCACGTGCAGCAGCAGGTGAATGGCTCGTTTTGAAATGGAATTGGAGTCGAGTGAGTTGCACGTGATCACAAAAATGAATTCATTTGTTTGTTTGTTAACTCATTTTACTTCAATTATGCCACAAACAAAATGCATTCAAATGGAAATGTTCAAATAAAATCGCAATGGCAACTCTGGCCAAAAAAATTATAAAAAAAAAACAAAAAATGAAGGTGGCGGAGAAGGCAAAAACGTGTTGCATACTTTTATGCGCGCGCGTTGAAGCCAAAAAGACCGAAAAACCAAAAGGCGACCACAAGTGGAGGGGGGGAAGGCTTGAACCAAGTGGGTGTTGCGGGAAGGGGCAAGTACCGTTTAAACAACTTTTGACCGTTTCAATACTAATGAGAATTTCAAGTGTTTTGCATAAAAAACATAAAAATATATACGAAAAATTCTTTTGGCCAGAGCGTGCGCTTTTTTTTCTCCTTGTTTCGCTCCGCGGTAATGGAGAAGGCACACGCAACACACAAACACACACACACACACACACACACACACACACACACACACACACACACACACACACACACATACGCATACCAAAAACACACTCTCACAGTCACATAAAAAAATGTGAACAACTGTGAGTGTGCGTGTGTGTGTGTGTGGATGGGTAAGTGGAGAGAGGAGAGCGGCAAGCGGAAAATACATGCATGACACGCACACACAAGTAAATGAAACTAGGCAGCGTTTGTAGTGCAAGTCAATTTTTCGATAATTTGAAAAGTTTATTTAATACAAAACGTGATTCAATTACAAAACTGACCGAAAAATCCACACGCACGCCCAGCGTGCGGGGGTGGCCAACCCAACACTTGCAGCCTCACCCCCACCCTTAACCTTCCCACCCCCGCCCCTGTTTTGCCAGGGCTCTGTAACATAATGACCGTTGTTGTCGTTCTCGTCCTTTTAGTTGTTGTTGTCCTTGTCCGGCGTACGATGTCCTGTGTCTGATGTCCGAAATCCCAAACTAGTTTTCCCTTGTAAAGCGCAGCATGTGCGCCATTTTTGTTGTCCTGTATCCGTCGTTGTCGCCATCGTTGTTGCTTTTATTTGGTGCTATTCGTGCCGCTCAATGGCGCTTTGTTAATGTAACGGAAATGTAACAGAAGCAGCAACAGCAGCCGCATTATGGCTGCTGCAAGGATAGCGGGGACAGGAGCAGCTTTCAAGCGGATGTGGCACACGCTGTGATTGTGGTCATTGCCATCTTTTATTGAGCGCTCACTTTTTTACCAACCACAACACCTGACCAAACAATTTTAAGGATCAAACTCCGCCATTGAAATTTCTGTTTAACAGTCGCGTAATTGAAAATTGATATTAAAATTCATTTTTCATGCAGTTTGAAAACAACTATGAAAAGGTAAGTAAATGGCTTAAGGATGTGTCCTTTAGTCCAAAATGTTTCCTATTCTCATTCTAACTAGGATGACCCGTTTACTGCTCACACCCGGAATCCTTTAGTATCAACTTAAAAGTGTGCCAAAGCGGGATTCATACTTGCACTTGACAGAAGGACATGCCATATAATTTCCTAAGTTTATTTTAAATTTTCAAACCTTACACCGAGAAGTTAGCCTTTGATCATTGTTAAGTGGTATCATTGCTCAGACATAACCCTCAAGCGATAACAAAACGAAAATTATGGATTATGGATTATGGTCATACCCAAAATCAGAGTAAAATTATTGTAATAACAAATAAATTAATTAATTAAAAAATACAAATCATTTTACTTGCAATAATCAACACCAATATCTAAATTCAATAAATATTTACTTTAAAATAGGCGGCTTGGTGCATAACGATCGCAACTCTGGTGCAGGAATACTGAGTTCAAATCTCAGCGGGTGCAACTTTAAATAAAAAAAAAATCCAAACATCAGATTACAATTTTTCTAAGCTTTGTGCAGAGACAACTTATATAATGAGTTGTCTCTGCTTTGTGTATGCATTTCTTCAATAGTACAGAGATAAGCTCAACTCAGATAAGATCTTGCAGTGGCCCGGTGCATAGCGATTGCAGCTGAGGCGCGGGAGAACTGGGTTCAAATCTCGGCGAGTGCAGTTCAAAAATAAAAAGTGTAAGTACCAATAATAATAATAATATGATTCTAAATTTGTTCCTATATCTATTTCTATAGATGGAAGGAGGAGGTAAAGCGAAGAGATAAGGATGGATTGTGTGTGCTGCTTTGTTGACCCCGCGGCTTTATCGGTATGATCTCATATATATATATATATATATATATATATGACAACTAATATATATGTATATAATAGATATGAAAATGGAGTTGTTGTAGACGACAACATTTTAAACATAAT
>JAWNNX010000595.1:0-124517 GCA_035044505.1 Zaprionus lineosus | reverse complement strand
GAGCATTTTATTTAAGATCCGTCCGCAGGACAATAATTAAATTTCATGGGCTAACATTGGCAATGAGGTAATTTATTTTATTTTAGGGGAACTTATTCCCATGAAAGGTCGAGCGGATGGGTCCTCTGTAGTCTTCTGGAGGAGCTGCTGTTGTCCAAAAGATTTAGAGCTAGATTGTTGGAGTGCTCGTGGAGCCTTTTCATGTATTTGTTGCTCAATTTTGCAATAGTATCTTTTACCCAAGGGATCTCAAGGTAATTATGAATTTCAACATTGGTTTGAAAAATGTGGGCACTGGCAATAATGCGCAGGGCTTTGTTCTGCATTTTCTGTATTTGCAGTCGGTTGCTAGGACACGCAGTACCCCAAAGGTGGATTCCATAAGTCCATATGGGCTTGATTATTGTTTTATATATTAGTATTTTCGTGCTGAGAGGGAGGCGAGATCTTCTGCCAATCAGCCAGTAAAAACGCTTGAGTTTGCTTTCTGCTTGCTTTCTCTTAGTCAAGATGTGGTCTCTCCAAGTGAGGCGGCGGTCTAGAATCATGCCAAGGTATTTGGGAGTCGTGCATCCGGGAATGACTGTGCCATCTAGATGGACAGGTGGGCAGCAGCCGGGTCTTAGTGAGAAGGTGGAATGCGTGGATTTCTCTGGGTTGACGACTATGTTCCACCTTGACAGCCAAGAGTTTAGGAGGTCAAGTTGCCTTTGCATAACTTCAGAGGCCTCACAAGGAGAACTGGCAAAGGTTAGAAAAGCAGTGTCATCTGCGTAGGTGGCGGTAAGCAAACGATCATCTGGAAGGAGTGGCATATCTGCTGCGTAGATAGAGTAGAGGACGGGCCCGAGCACACTTCCTTGGGGGACTCCAGCTCTAATAGCTCTGTCCATAGAATTGGCTTCTCCACACCTGACATAGAAGAACCTATCCTCCAAGTAGGATTTCAGCAGTGCGAAGAATGCATCGGGCAGGATACTCTTTAGTTTAAGAAGGAGGCCAACGTGCCAGACTCTATCAAACGCTTGTTTGATGTCAAGCATTACTGCACTGCAGTAGAGCTTCTCCTCGAAGGCCTTCAGGATCCCATCGACTATTCGGTGGCATTGCTCAGGAGTGCCGTGAAAACGCCTGAAGCCAAACTGGTGATCAGGGATCGACCTAGCCTCGTCCAGTACCGGCAATACTCTGCACAGAAATACCCTTTCAAGTATTTTGGAGAGTATCGTCAGTAAGCTGATCGGACGATAAGAGGCGAGATTGGCTTCAGGTTTTCCTGATTTATGGATCAGTATGATTTCAGCACGTTTCCAGGTCTTCGGAAAATGGCCGATTTGTAGGCACCTGTTAAATATTTTTGCAAGCAATTGTGTGCACTGGGCCGGGAGCATCTTAATTGATGTCGCGTCAATCCCATCGTGTCCTGGGGATTTGCTTGTCTTGGTGGCTGCAATTACCTCCTCTATTTCTTCTGCTGATGTTGGAGGAATGGGCTGACTGCGAGTGCTGGGCAGGTTGAGGAGTCTGAGAGTTTCCGATCTTTCATCCCCGGAGCAGCGCTCGAACGGGGTGAAGGTGCCATATAGATGTTCGGCAAACGCTTCAGCTCTATCGTTTTCACTCCGACACCAGGAACCGTTTGCATCCTTGACCAGAGCTGGTCTCTTGACTGGCCTCTGGATATGACGCGTGACATGCCAAAGGTTGTGCAAGGGATCTCCGGGTTTGAGATTCGTAAGGAAACAGTCCAAGGATCTTTTTCTCAAGTCAGCCAGGAGGGACTTTAGGTTTTTGGCGGCTCTGTTAAAAAGAGTTTTGTCCCTAGGGTTGCGAGAATTGAACCATACGCGCCTGAGCCTGCGCTTTTCGCTGACGAGAGTAGATATTTCGGCGTTCCACAGATGGAGGTCACGAGTGGGAACTCTGGGTGAGGTGTTGACCCTGGGCGAGGCAAAAACAGCATTGCTTGTCACGATGGAATGCCGGATGCGTATTTTTCCCCCACAGTCTCCTTCGGGGAGTTGTCCTAGCAGCAGGCACGTCGAAATAGAGAGTGACTGCACTGTGATCGGATAGCAGCTCCGGAGAGGATCGACAGACAATTTTGGTTGGGTCAATCCCACTAGAGATGGCAAAGTCCAAAAGGTCCGGACGTTTGCTTGGATCCGTAGGCCAGTATGTGGGCTCGCCTGAGGAGTGGCAGCTAAGTTTTTTACGCTGGATGCACTTGTAGAGCGCTCTCCCTTTGGGATTGGAAGCTCGAGAGCCCCACCATTCGTGCTTGGCATTGAAGTCTCCGCCTACGATAAACCTCGAGCCCAGGTTATCCAAGAAGAGTTTAAAATCTTCTTCACTCACATTTTGTCTTGGGGGGATGTAGGTGGCAGCGATTGTTATATCCCCTAGTGAGCTGGTCAGCCTGATTTGTGCGCATTGAATTTTTTCGTCCAGGACCGCAGGCAGTTCTACGTAGCGGATGCCACTGTGGATCAGCACTGCAGCTCCTCCGCATGCATTGCCGTTTGGTGAGTTGGCTATTATGAGGTCATACCCCTTTATTTGGAAGTATGACCTTGCTGTAAGGTGGGATTCAGCAATTAGGAGAACATCTATGTGGTTGGTTTTAATAAAGTGTTCCACCTCTAGCCTGTTGTGGCACAGGCCGTTCGCATTCCAAATGGTTATTTTTAAATTTAGTTCGTGCATGATTTAACCAAGGAGGTGATCAAGACTGTCATCTGGCTGAAGATTTTTTCCAACATTTTCTCCATTAGGGCTTCCATTCGGGATGCCAATGCATTAAGCTGCGACTCCATGGCCGGTTCGCTTTGCGGGGGAGGAGCTTGGGTGGGGGCAGCTGCACCTTTAACGATGTTTGCATAGCTGATGCTGTTGTTAGCAAGTGGTGTGTTCGAAGCGTTTGTTAGCCTTGTAGGGTTGAGGGTCGGGCGGCTAGGCTTGGGTGTGTTGAGTGCCTTGACCTTTTTATAGGCGCTACAACCTCTGTAAGATGCCGCATGATCACCTTTGCAGTGTAGGCAGGAAGCCGGTTCATCTTTGGGCTTGGTACATTCAGATGAATTGTGCCCTTCGCCGCACTTGACACATCTATGGTGCAGTTTGCAGTATCTTTGGGTGTGCCCAAACCCCTGGCAGCGGTAACATTGCAACACATCGTTGAACTTTAAAGGTGGTTCAACTGAGACCACCGAGTTGCAGAGGCGAGTGATTTTGAAGGCTTCTGCGTTGTTGCTCGACGGCTCTAAGTTCACAAAGAAGATGGGCATTGGTGTCTTTGTGATGCGGCTGATGGCATTGTGAAGGTCTCTGACGATGTGACCTTGCTCAGTCAGGGACGCCCTTAGGTCTGCCATGTCTATAGTCGGGTGCAAGCCTTTGATGACGATGCGGAAGGCACGTTCATCGCGAGGCTGAAAGGTCTGGTACCTAATGTTATGCTGGTCGAGTAACTGCTTCAACGCAGAGAAAGTGGCTTTATCTGGCATCATGACTCTGACCTTGTTCTCTTTGCAGGTCTTATATGAGAAATCTTTTGAGCTCTCACCAAGTATCCCCTTAATAGACTTGATGAGAGAGCCGATATTGCCAACGTCGGGGATGAAGATTGGGGGGGGCTTGATGTGCCTAGGTTTGGGTTGCTTCTGAGTCGTGCCAGAAGGTTTGGGTTCCACTGCGTCTGTTAAAAGATCGGCATCTGTCTCAGAGTCTTCGTCTTCGCTAGACAGCAGGGCAAAGGAGTTGTTGGCCAATTGGGATTTCGCGGCTGCGCGTGTGATTGGTCCATGATAAGATGCCTGCTTATGAGGTCTGCGTGACATCTTGCGCTTCTTTTTATTTGTACCGGGTTCGAGGCGAGGGCTGCCGCTATCGCTGTCGCTGGAGACGTTAGGTATTTTGTCCGTCTTGGTGGTTTTTATTGATTTCTTGGGTGGCCTGTAGGTTTTGCTGCCACATGGGGACAATTGCCAGTCCATCCTTGGGGGGAAGGGGGAGCGGGGGGGGCAAGAGCTAAATTACCTTGCTGACTGCCGTCAGCCAGGCGTGCTTGAAACCTAAACAACTGCCGATGTTGCTCGATTGCAGTTAGTTAAGATAACACAGGTCGTCCGTGTGTATTGGTGAGCGCGGCTTAGCACACGCACAGTTGCTTGCGTATTTGTCGCTGTTGTTGTTCGTGCGCAGGTTGAAATGCAGTGAGCACGATTATGCGATGCTGCTGGTGCTCACAGAGAGCGCGATCACGTGATGTTGCTGGTGCTCACAGAGGGCGCTAGTGAGAGGATTTACCGTAATTTCGGCTTACAATTGTCTGCTACGGAATAGGCACGTCTTAACTCCACTAGAGTTCAATCGCGACTGTAACTCATATGACCACTTATGCATAAGTTTCTTTTTTAGCTTGGTATTAATATATTTAAAATCTGCACTTGCGAGGCAATCGTTAAATTATTTGATGTACAATTCACGGCGAGATTTTACATAAGTGGCAGGCTAGTTGTTGTTGTTATTAGATGACGGGGGTACAAAGTCAGCCTTAGTTCCTGGGGAGGTCGAGCGGGTGAGTTCTTAGTAGACGTCTCGTAGTTAGGCTATTGTCCATAAGGTATAGGGCCAGGTTATTCGAGTGATTTAACATCCTGGAGGTGTAGTTGTAGCTGATGTTAGCGATCTCCTCATGCACCCAAGGGACACCAAGCTGGCTGTGTATTATGGAGTTTTCATGCAACATATGTGCGTCACTTACACATCGTAGCCATTTATTTTGTATCCTTTGGACTATCTTTCGGTTGCTTTCACTAGCGGTACCTCATAGGTGTATTCCGTAGGCCTAAATTGGCTTGACAAGAGCTTTATAAGCCAGGAGCTTGATTTTTATTTTGATCTTGGACTTCCTGTCGATTAACCAGAACAGTTTTTTTAATTTATTGTCGCATTGCTTCTTTTTATTTAAAAGGTGGGCTCGCCTGGTGAGTCTTCTGTCTAAAGTCATTCCCAGATACTTTGGTGTTGGGTTGTCTGGAATGACAGAGCCGTCGAGAAGTACAGGTGGACAGTTGGCTTTTCTTAGCGAGAAGGTTGCTTGGGTGGATTTCTCGGCGTTGATAGCTATGTTCCAGCGCTTGAGCCAGGTGTCGAGGGCGTCAAGCTGGAGTTGAAGTACAGCAAAGGCTGCCTGCGGCGAGTTTGCTGTGGCCAAGAAGGCTGTGTCATCAGCATAGGTGGCAGTAAGGAGTCTAATGTTCTCAATGATGGGCATATCCGCCGTGAAGATAGTGTATAGCAGTGGACCTAACACACTTCCCTGTGAGACACCAGCTATGATTGCTCTCTTATGCTCTCTTTGTCGACTTGGCGT
This sequence comes from Zaprionus lineosus, assembly GCA_035044505.1. Lineage (NCBI taxonomy): Eukaryota > Metazoa > Arthropoda > Insecta > Diptera > Drosophilidae > Zaprionus > Zaprionus lineosus. The sequence continues at coordinate 119,140 of JAWNNX010000595.1, read as the reverse complement.
TGCCGTACCTGACATAAAACTACCTATTGCCAAGATAGGATTCAAGAAAGGCGAAATAGGATGTCGGGAGGTTGGCCTTCAGTTTGTATTTGAGGCCTGTATGCCAGACCCTGTCGAAGGCTTGCTTGACATCAAGCATGACTGCGCAGCAATATTTCCTTTCCTCGAACGCATACAGAATACAATCCACAATCCTGTGCTACTGCTGTGGCAGAGAGTACCAAATACAAGAAGGGGTGATAGCTTAACAGCAAAATGTTACTGTTAAAAATAAAACCTCGAGATGGGCTCGGTAATATCAAAGCATTAATGCAAATAACTCAAAAACCAATACATAACAACAAAACAGAAAGCTCGAGAGCTATCATCCACTCTTGTATTTGGTGCTCTGTGACTCCGGGGTTTCGCGGGAGCGCCTGAAGATAAACCGGTGATCGGGGATCAATCCAGTCTCGTCCAGTACCGACAATTCTCTACGCAAAAATACTCTTTCAAGTATTTTGGAGTGTACTGCCAGTAAGCTAATCGAGTTTAGCGAGTTTAGCCTCAGGTTTGGCAGGCTTTATTGATTACAATGATTTCAACACATCTCCAGGGCGTGGGGAAATGTCCGATTTTCAAGCATTTGTTGTATATTTTGGTTATAAGCTGTATGCAGTTCTTGGAAAGCATCTTCAGAGCCATGGGGTCAATGCGGTCTGGGCCTGGAGATTTGCTAGCCTTTATGGTTTTAATTTCATTTGCAACCTCTTCTTCCTCGACCGGTGGTATTTGCTCGCATGAGTTTCTGGGAGGGCGAGGAACCTCTCGGTGCTCTCTGCCTCTTCGATGGAGCAACGCTCGAATGGTGAGAAGGCATTGTAAAGGTGTGATGCGAATGCTTCAGCTCTTTCTAAATTAGTGCGGCACCATGAGCCACTCGCGTCTGCGATGATGGTTGCTCGGGTCGTGGGCCTTTGAATGAGACGGGTGACTTGCCAGAGGTTGTGTTGAGGATCGCCCGGTTCGAGGCTTTCTAGGAAGTCGTCAAGCGTCCTTCTCCTTAGTGTTTGGAGAAGCTCCTTAAGTTTTTTCGTGGCTCTGTTCAGGAGGTTTTTGTCTCTGGGGTTACGATTGAGGAACCAGACGGGACGGATCCTCCTTTTCTCGGCAACTATGGCAGCAACTTTTAGGGTCCACAGGTACAGGTCTCTAGAGGGGGTACTTAGGAGAGCGGTGGTGTTTGGCGAAGCAGCGGCAGCATTGCATATTTGATTGGTTATAAGCTCGACTGCTTTGTCTACATCATCGGCCGAGCTTAGTGCCGGGGACGGGTTTATGTGACTGTGAAGCCTCTGTTTGTATATTATTGGGTCAGTGGCTTTCCTCCACAGTCGACTGCATGTTTGCTTCCTGACAACAGGGGTGTCGAATAATAGCATGACTGCGCTATGGTCTGAGAGGAGATCACAGTTTTTCCTGCAGGCAGTTTTGGTCGAGTCGATGCCGTTTGAGATGGTGAAATGGAGGGTGTCGGGGAGCTTCCGTGGATCTAAAGGTCAGTAGGTGGGCTCACCAGGCGAGTGGCAGTTAAGCTTCTTGCGCTGGACGCAACTGTAGAGCGCTCGACCTTCAAGCAGCTGATAAAACTTGCGTTCTTTTGTGATGTGTCTGGGAGGAACGTAGACAGCAGCTACTGTGAAGTCACCTAGCGGGCTGATGAGTCTTATCTGGGCACATTGCGCCCAATCCTCGGCGAAGGCTGGCAACTCGATATATTTAATGCCACGGTTGATGAGGAATATAGCTCCTTCACGGGCGTTGCCTTTAGGGTGGTTGACGGCAACTATATCATATCCATTAACATTGAAGAAGGAACGAACAGTAAAGTGGGTTTCCGATATAAGGAGGATTTCCACTTGATTTGTTTTTAGGAAGCGCTCGATTTCTGGCCTACTGTTGTTTGGAAGCGTTGCATCCCTTGAAGGAAGCAGTGCGATTTCCTTCACAGTGGAAGCAGAATGCAGGCTCGTCTTTTGATTTGAAGCATTCCAATGAAGCGTGAGCACCACCGCACTTGACGCATCTGTGCTCGAGGTTACAATAATTTTGGGTGTGTCCAAATCTTTGACAACGTAAGCATTGTGGCACATCGTTGGATTTTTTTGGGGGGCTCAATTCTTACTACGCACCTGCACAAACGAGTAATTGTGAAGACATCGGTGTTGTTGCTGGCAGGCTCTATGTTGACAAAGAAGGTAGAAAGGCTGCTTGCTAAAGCGACTGAAAGCGTTGTGTATATCCCTTATATTGTGTCCCCGGTTTGACAGTTCATGTTTAATATCTTCCTTGTCCGTAGTGAGGTGTAGGCCTTTTAATATTAGGCGGTATGCCCTTTCGTCTCGTGGTTGAAAAGTTTGATACCTTTTGTTTTAAGATTTATGATGAACTTTGAGGGTATTGTAACTCTCTTTGTCAGGCATCATAACACGGACCATGTTGTCATTGGAAGATTTATAGGTGAAATCCACTCCTGTGCCGACAATGGAAACAATAGGTTTCATAAGAGCTCCAATGAAAATTGGGGGTGGGGTTTGATGTGACTACGCTTGGGCAGTTCCTGGGTAGGGCCAGAAAGTTTAGAATTCATGGCGTCTACATGAATATCTACATCTGAATTTGCGTCATCGTCGTCACTAGACAACAGGGCAAAAGAATTGTTCGCCAATTGAGAACTCGCAGTTGTGCGCGTTATGGGTCCATGAAATGCCTGTTGAGGAGGTCTGCGTGAGATCTTGCGCCTATTTTGGCTCTTACCAAGTTTAAGGCGAGGGGTGCTGCTGGAGACAGTGGGGACCTTGTCTTTCTTAGAGACTTTTTTCGATTTTTTTGGTGGCCTGTAGGCTTTGCTGAGGCATGGGGACAATTGCCAGTCCATCCTTGTGGGGATAGGGGGTGCGGGGGCAAGAGTTAAATTGTCTTGCTGACTGCCGTCAGCAAGCACGTGCTTGGTGCTTAATAAGTTGTTGCTATTGTTCGCGTGCAGATAGATAAGAGATGCACAGACCGTGCGTGTGAATTGGTGAGAATTCACACACACACAATTGCTTGCGTAGCTATCGTTGTTTTTGTTCGTGTGCAGGTTGAAAAGATAACACGCACAGACCGTTCGTGTGTATCAGTGAGCGCGCGCACTCGATGCTGCTGGTGCTCACAGAGAGCGCTGGTAAAAAAGCTAACAGTATGTTCGGTTTACAAACGTCTGCTACAGAAGAGTACGTCCTTTCTCAACGAGAGTTCGATCGCGATTGACTTATGCATAAGTGCATGGTCAGCATGTCTGCATGTGCCCCCTGTTGATATAACGAAACTTAATACACTCTCCCCCTCGTAGCGACGTTTACGCCACTACTCACTAATACAGATAAGCGTGACTGCTCCGCTGCTGGCGTCACTGGTAGCGCCTTCTACAGTTAGATATAAGTTAATAAAACTGTAAAACATTCGATCAAAAAGAGACAAGTAAAGTAGACGTATAAAGATTCTGCATTCCTTGTAATAAATAAATTTAAAGCATAATAATTGCAAAGTGTTTCAATCATTACATTACTCTTCGTTATAGTGTGTTTACCTAGTAGTCAAGCATACTGAAATCTCGTTTATCTGCGTAATAAACACTTCGACATAGGTGTCCAATCTATCAGGATGTTGAAGGGGTCTAATGCAGTGTCGGCCAGACCGACAATTTTATTCCAGATATTGTGAAAGTAATATTTCCAAAGTAATATTTGGGTGTGCTTTTCAGGCTTGAATAGTTTCGTAAGACCATATTTACTTTATTTTTCGAGGAACTGAACTATGAGGGTACACCTGAATATTCTCTACTACATTTAGTTATGTCTGGGACTCTGTCTAAGACGTCTAAGTTCGATAGGTATTGTGAAAGTATGGCTGAGTTAGATACGTCTAGGAAGTCAACGTGAGGGTTGTGATGTTGTTATAGCCAAATTATTTTACTTTTGTGGTAATTGCTACCGAGACAGGTCGTGCAATATGTGTGTTCAGTTCGTCTGAGCGAGAGAAGATTCTGGTACCAACGAGTTCAACAAATCACATGCTCCAAAAGATTGATCAATATTCGTTCAACGAGTTTGAGTTTCTTACGAAAACGAGCGTGTACAATCTCTTTTATGAGTGCCGAATGAAAAAAACTAATTTTATTTGGCTGCATAGGATTCATACCTCGCAGCCGTTTCAAGTTAGCAGCAAGAAACTCTGCATGAGCCAGAGTCAGCGTTCCATCTTGGATCGGTGCACGAATCAAATCCAAATACTCATGCACACTCCGAAATTTCCATATGGTATCAACTTTTCCAATTTTCAATATACTCGATAAGTTTACGATATTTTTATCTGGAGCTTTGCTATTAAGTGACTTAAGGGCGACAACAGATAATGCTATCAACAAAGGTAGTAAGTAACCGAAAAAATACGACTTAAGCCAACAATCTTGATTTGCCCTGACGTTTTGCTTCAGTACCCTGTTCAGCATCGCCAACTGTTGCCGTTGCGCTGCACTTCGAGCTGTAAATTTACTTCTTTTCTTGCCAAGGACTTTGAAAGCTCGTTGATGCTCGACATCTGAATCTTGCAGCTTCCGATTTTTTCTTATCAATTTGAAAATATGTTCCTCGAGAACCCCAAGCTTTTTACAGAGCCCTTTATCTGACTGCTGTATGTTAGTCAACTCCAACATATTTTGCTGATGCTCCACTGATTGCTCCTCTACTCGTTGCTTGAGCTCTCTCTGAATCGGGATAGCAACTTGCTGTTCCTTCACCGGTCGTGCAGTAGCAGATTACTATAAACCAACCGCCCATACCAGACGAGTTTTTTTGAAAGATGGGCAATTCAGCAGACAACCGGATTTGGCCAACACACAGCAGTTAAAAAAAAAGTTCGGCCCCAAAAAGCATATTTGTTTTTTTGGGAGCGATGGAACTCTTGGTCTGCAAACCGTATATATTCCGAGATTTTCCAGTGAGAGGGATCAAAGTACATGCTAGGCTGACTGCCCGTTATCATGGGAGAAATCCACGCCGATGAAGTTGTACCGTATGAGGTGCAGGATCACAGTGACAACGTTACTATAAATCCGTCCTACTTTAGCTCTGCATTTCCGATCCCAGCAACGAACGCTTCGGACCGTCTTCTGCACAACTACAAGTGAGAGGAAAATCTGGATATAATGACATGCATGCTACCCAGGTTCAAGAGCCGTCGAGCGATCTGATGGCATCGAAAGATGGACCGCGCAAACATAATTTTAAATGCTGCATTTTTTCATGTTTCTGACATAGATGCAATGTGCTGGGGAGTGACGTTTTATTCCATCTCCTGTGCCTTGGTTTGAAGTGGCCTTATGGAGGCAGTAATCCAATCGCTTCTGCTCTGGAATGCGAATCAGCATGTTGACTGCTTGATGTATCATGCCAACAGCTGTTTTCTTAACGCTGCTATACAGAATGGGTCAAAAGCTGTCAGCTGTAGGGGCTATTGCACTCCAGTTCACAAGAATAATTGATAATCAGAGCAGTAAAACGTAATCTACGCTTAGTGTGCGCACGTTATTATCTTGTCAAAGCTGAGCGCAAGAAGTTTCTGATAACCAGCGCAACTAAAACGCTGCGCCCGATAAGTCGCACCTCTCTCTGATTTTGTTAGAGAGACGCACAGCCAGAGCGGAACGCCGTACGAAGACAACGGCATGTGAGAGAAACAAACGCCGAATACTGCACAACGAATATGGACAGAAATAAATCAAATAAATGTTATATATTACAATATTTTTTCGAAATTAATGGTTCAATATTTAGTTTTTGTTAAGTGATCTCTTATCAATGGCAATTTATGAAAGAGTATCACGTCGGTTCAGTTACCAAGCCCTTTTGGTAACAATTAAAAAACCATAATATTTATATATTATTCAACTTTTATTTTTTTTTATATAACGAGCTATGTTGCTGCTTGATGATAATATTTAGACACGATAATAAACTATTATATATACATGGAGCATCCGAGTGATGCTACCTCGATACGACAATGTTAAGCAATTCAGACAAGAGGAATAATTAGATTACAATATGCTTTATATACTATATGCACTCACGCAAAAGGCGTGGGAACATGTACTAAAAACTATAGAGAGTACACACTCTAGTGCATTTCGAATGGATAAACAGTGTGATTATTAAGGTTGGAGCTTATCGATGGGTTTGGGCACTCAAACGGTGCGTGCCCAAATAATCATATTTAGCCTCATGAATGAATTTGCTGGTCTCACAAATTAATGATTTGCCACAGCTGCAAGAACTTTTTCGTCAGACTCTGATTCTAACACCAATGCATTAAGTTCTTATAATACGAGCGCCTAAAGGTAGTATGTATACGAATCGCAGGTGAAAAATTCTTTGCCTGTCATAACTTAGTCAAAATTTTACTTGAATAACATTTTTCTATTTATATTTGGCCTGCCGCTGAACTTCACACTATTGCACTTGCATATATGAAACATCAGCGCATTTACTAGTATTTGTGCTTCCCAAATTTTAAGATTTGTCTTTCAAGGCAAGACTTACATTTTATTCATGTACAGTACCATTGAATAGGAGTAAATGCTAAACTACACCCTGTACATAATATTGATAATATATAATTAAATTAGTATAGTATAGTGGTATTGAACCTTTAAAATTTATCAATGGAATATGAAGTGGATTTTCGATAAGATTACTTTTGTCCGTAATTAATGGTCCCTAAAAATATATCACAGCCTATAAAGGGTAATCGAAACGCTGAAATGTAAGCAGATTTCGGATCAAAGCACAAAAAAGGCGAGGGTTAGCCAATGGCAGAATGCAAAATATATATTTCTGTGTCTTGTGTACGTTTTTGCTTTCGATTTGTCTCTTCGATTTTATTTTACCCTACCGAACTTAAATTGGATCGTTGTTTTCAATTTCATTTCCACCGATCCATCCCCTAAATCATCACTAGTTGTATAAATACTCTTTGGTTAAAGCTTCTTTAAAATACACAACGTCAAAACAAATAATATGAAAGTTAATGCAACTCATAAAAAGCACACGCAGTCCATCTTCCATCACGACACGCTTGTGCTGGTGGTCACTATAATGTCTAACACCCTTGATGGGATTTAAACTTTGTGAACTCTAGATGTTTTGAAAAAATTCTATAGTTTATATAATCAATAATAAATATGTTAATTTGTCTTCTTATAAGTCAACCCACTGTCTTATTGACATGCGTAAAATTCCAGACTTCTAGGACTTTTTTGCTTGCAGCGAACTAAGAAGAACTTTGACCTCACTCAACAATAATATCTACCTTTAATGCAACACAAACCATAATGAATCGTTTTAGCAAAGACCAAAAATCAAAATATGTCTCAAGAATAGAACCTTGTTAGATCTTTAATGACAGTGGATGAAGTTAATTTGACAGTTCCTGAGCTTACGAACTCAATTTATATTGCTGAACGAACCTACAAAGCAAACAAAATTTTTTACTGCTTTAATTAAGAACGTAGATATCTAAAACAGAAAGCTTGGGGAAATTTGGCAACTGATACACAGCTCTTTTGATAAAAGAAAATTGAACAGATCTGCAAGAGATTTATAGATTAGACTGTGGGAAATTAAAAATTAAGCATCATCATGATATTTAAATTCCCTTGACTCTTAATCTCCTGACTGAATTAAGCCCCTTAAACCAGCAAAATACATAATAGACTAACCAGTTTTTATAAAATTTTTATTTTAAAAAAAAATTATTGAAGTTAATTTTTATTTAAGTGCCGCTTATTCAAATGATTCTTAAAGACTAAGCTTAACATTATTTCTTTGTTCCCTATCTGGCCTCTGTACGTTGACAGTGACGTCCATCGTCTTGTCAGCGGCTCTAATTCGTGGTAATCAAAAATATGCGTCTGCAAATTGATTTGAACACCTGCATTTTGTCGGAAATTGTGCACGTTGTTAGACTCGTGCAGGAAGTGGTGTAGACGTAGGGCTTGAACACTCTTGTGTCCATCACCAAAAGTGTGGGAAGTCATTGGCCATAATTCATTTTTGTTAACTCCTTCCCCTCTAAATTAAGCTTAACCTCAAGCTTGCTTATTAGAAGAGTTTTGTTGAATTCTGGTATTTTCTTTAAGAGTTAACTAAATTATAGGCTTGCTGGCCTTTACTGGAGCTGTCTCAGTTTTATTAAACTCCATTCTCTCTATAAGGATCGTCTCAATATTGTAGCTAATGAAAAATTACCTATTGCGGTATTTTGTAGTGTTTTTCAAAGTTATGGGTCCATCGAAGTTGTTGACCATTATGGTTTCTTACGAAACTTCCTCGATTCGTCTGCTGTGGTCCGCGTTATTGAACGCTTTTTCTACTTACAATAATTTTTTTGTTTTGTTTGACAGGGTATTAGTTTATTAAAAATCTGCCCGTGCGAGGCAATTGTAAAATTTTGTAATGTACAACTTGGCTAAGCGTTTTTACGTGGTGGTCAAATTAGGTGTTAGATATATAGTAGTCGAGCGGGTTTTTATATGACGGTTGTGGTGATAGGGGGTTTTTTTCAACCTTGGGGAGGTCGAGTGGGTGAGTCCTCTGTAGGTGTATCGTCATTGTGCTGTTGTCCGTAAGGTTAATGGTTAGATTGTGGGTGTGATTGTGCTTTCTGACTGTGTAGGTGGAGCTCGTGCACCCACGGAGCACCGAGCTGGCTGTGTATAACTGCGTTATCATGGTACATGTGTGCGTCGTTGATATGCCGGAGAGATTTGATATATATTCTTTGTATAATCCTGCGGTTGCTTATCCTAACGGTGCCCAAAGATGGGTGCCGTAAGTCCAGATAGGTTTGATGAGGGTCTTATATGCCAGAAACTTGATTCGGACTTGCATCTTGGATTTTCTCCAAATGAGCCAGTACAGCTTTTTTAACTTTTCTTTGCATTGCTGCCCTTTGTACATCAGGTGGGCACGCCAAGTAAGCCTTCTGTCGAGCGTCAATACCGCCGAGAAATACAGGCGGGCAGTTGCCTAGGGCATCCAGCTGGCATTAAACTACTGCAGAGGCTGTCTGCGGCGTGTTTGCTGTAGCGAGGAACGCTGTGTCATCGGCGTAGATGATAGTTAAAAGTCTAGAGCCCTCAAAGATGTGTATGTCCGCTGTATAGCAGTGATATTAGGACGCTGCCTTGGGGCACACCAGCTTTAACTGGTCTGTCGGAGGACTTGGCCTAACTGCCTGTTATAAAGACTCCAGCAGGGCGTACAACGTTGCAGGGCGGTTGTTTTTCAGCTTGAGTTTGAGGCCTGGATGTTATTTCCTGTCAAAGGTTTTCTTGCCCTCGAGCATGACTACGCAACAGTATTTCCATTCCTTGCAGTATGTGATCAACTAGCCTGTGACACTGTTCCGGGGTTCCGTGGGAGAGCCTGAAGCCAAACTGGTTATCGGGGATCAAACCAGCCTCGTCCAATACCGGTAGTACTCTACCGTGTGGTAGCATTGTGCATTTTGCTGGTGAGAAGCTCGACTGCTCAGTCGACGTCTTCGATGGAGTTCAGCTCCAGGAACGGACCTATATGGCCGCCATATGCTACTATTTAAATTTTACGTGGTCAGTGGCTTTCATCCAGGGACGCCTGCACGCTTCTTTCCTAGAAAAGGCAAAGTATAGCATGACCGCACTGTGATCTGAGAGGAGATCCGAGTTGGTTCTGCAGCCAATATTGGAGGAGTCAATGCCGTTAGATATGGCAAAGTCGAGGGTGTCGGGTAGATTCCGCGCTTGTAGATAGGTAAGCCAGTCGAATGACAGCTGAGTCGCCTACGCTGGACGCATATGAAAAGCGATAGTAATATGGGGTTGTTGACAAGGGAGTCGCACCAATTGTGTTTGGCGTTAAAATCACCTTCAATTAAGAACGTTGTGGCAAGGTTTTGGAACAGCTGGTCGAACTCACGTTCTTTGCTTTTGTGCCTAGGAGAGTCATTAACAGCAGCTACAGTAAGGTCGCCTAGAGGGCTGGTAAGTCGGATCTAGGCACATTACGCCCAATCTTCAGCAAGTGCTGGCAGCTCTTTATATTTGATGCCGCGGTTGATGAGGAATGCGGCTCCTCCATGGGCGTTGCCATTATTGTGGTTGTCAGCAACCATACCTTGCTGACATATGTGGTAAGCATATTCGTCATCTAATTAAACAATTTTTCCATTATTTTGTACATTACGTTCTGGACCGGTGGAAGGCACGGTGGATTGAAGGTGTGACTGCGGGGGTTTTTGTGTGATCAGTGACTTTGTCTTTTTGTATGCGCTGCATCCTTTGCAGGAACTAGTGTGGATGCCTTCGCATTATAATGCAGGCTCCTCTTTTGTTTTAAGCAGTCCGTAGTCCTGTGGGTTCCTCCGAGGGTTTCTCTGGTAGCTTCGTAGATTTCATTTCGTCGTCATAGCTGGAGGAGTCTCTTTCGTCATTGTCGCTGGGGAGTGGCACGAGTGAGTTGTTGATAATCCTGGCGCAGGCAGGAGTGCTGGTGCTGGGACCGTCCAACTCCGCGTTTTCCGGCTTGGTTCTGAACTCCGTCTTGCGCTTGATCTCACCTGGCTCCAGCAGGCTACTGCAATCGTCTCCATTGGTTGCAGGGCTGTCCTTTTTGGCACCGTTGCTGGAAGCAGCGCTTGTTTTTAGCGTAAGGACGTGCTGGCAATTGCCAGTCCTTCTAGTCGGTTGGTTGAGAAACAGGGGAGCAGGGGGCGTAACAATATAGCCCGACCGAAGGGCGAATCCTGGAGAGAGCTTCTGCTACTACATTATCTTTCCCAGGTTTACAAAGCAATCCATAGCCATACTTATTTATATGTGCTTTCCACTGTTTGTTTCTCGTTGTACCATTCCAGCTACTTAGCGACTATGTAAATGGCTGATGATCAGTGAAAATCTTCACTTTGAATTTTACGTATAGATAGCTATGCAATGATTTCAGGGCTCCTATTAAGAAGAAATTTCCATTTTATTAGCTGCTTAGTTTTCTTCAGGTTTGGATAGATATCGAGATATGAAAGGGATTGGCTGGCTGTTCTGTGATAGGACAGCGCCAATCGCGTAGCTTAAAGCGTCTGTAGTGAGGTGAAATTATATTTTGAAGTCATGGTAAGTAAGTATTAATTCTCTTGAGGTGAAAGTGTTCTTAAGATTATTAAATACGATTATAACTATCTGATTGCTGAGTGGTGGAATAAGAATCTTTGCAAGCATTGCGAAATCTTTAATGAATCTTCAATAGTATCCAAAGAGGCGCAGAAATGCTCTGAGATCTCTCTGGTAATCCTCGGAGGAGGATATGCGGCTATTTCTGTAACTTGTCTGTATTGGTTTCGATTCCTTTATCGGAGACTAAAAAACCTAGGAATTTTACTTTTCATTTAAAAAATTCATATTTATCAAGTTGACATTTCATGTGCACCTTTTATTCAAAATGTTGTTTAAATTTTCTAAGTGGGCTAATTGATCTTTTATAATTTATGCAGGTGAATTGTAAGGAGATCGAGATGGTCGAAGAAAGCCAATCTTCTACTAACTGTGAAATTTGTTTAAGCAACTTATCTTTAAGATTCCCATGTATCTATACATGTATATGTATATGTCTATAAATGTATATGTCTGTATATGATAGAATTTGGAATATACGGAAGACTCGTCAATGGTTCGGATTTCTGCAGTCACGTTAGTCAAGATTGCAGCTTGACATTCTTTTAAAATATCGTTACTTAAAAAAATGTAGGCAATAGAAAGAATTAATTTGAACATAATGAATGTAGAAGAGAGTTACTATCCTGCGGTGAGTGATTTTGATCTTGCCTCCTACGGAGACAGCCTCGAATGGTTTTAGATTAGGTTTGGGAGTGCAAACTAAACTCGGCTTGATATAGTTGATATTTAAAACAGTGTCCATTACCTCCAAATATGGTAAGGAAGAGCTGTTTACTTTAAATAATGAACATCGGTGTATTGATCGGTAACTAGTTTGTAATCGAACTTTTCTAAGTATTCTTCTAGAGATTATTCATAATTATTTTCGTTTTCGTGGTTTTGTATTATCCATTCACAGTCCGTTACTAGAACGTCATTATTCTTTTCAATATAAAAGTAACGTTGTGTTTTAAAATTATGCTGGGGTAAGGAGGTCGTTTTTCTGTTTCTAAATTGGTCTGTTTATGTAGATTACTTATCTTGATCATACGCTGGGATCCAAATACATTACTTCTGGTCTTAGCAACGATTTTTATGCAACAGAGCGAGTTGGTGCAAATGTTTCTTGGGAAAAATTGTATTTGTAATCGTTCTGTCGTTGTCGGTTCGGTGGTTGCCTCAGAGGAATTTTCCTTTAAGACTGTTGTCCGTATTGAATATTATTTCTGGGTGGTTAATCGACTGCATTAAATAAAAGTAAAGTTCTGGGTAAATTTACAGAATATGTGCCGTCGATTCTGAAGTAACTGGCCTATCCCCTAGAGTTTGCACGATTTGACCTATAGTCCAGATTCTCGATTTTTAAGTATAAGTGTAATGCTGGATTCCTCCCGGCGTCTCTTGAATTTATTTTGTTTTATTTTATTTTTTGATTAGATAGATTGCTTAAAAGTTTTTGTTTTTGGTTTATTTTATTTTTCTCTCGCATCCCTTGGTTTCACTTTTTTGCTTAACATTTGTTATTGCTGCTTGATGCGTGTTATGAGGTTGGTATTTCTTATGTTAATATTATTTTTGTTTTTTTTGTTAAATTTACTTATTTTTTTTTTTAAGTTATGCTGTCCTACTTGCTTTCACATAACTGTTTCCGGCACTGCAGCCTACGAACACATTGCGCATATTTTTTAAACTACAGGGTTCCTGCTCGGGCGCCAGTTTAACAATTAAAAAATTTAGTAAGCGTCTAACCATCTTCAGTCCTTTATTAGGATTAACTTCTTCTTCTTATTAAACTTGTCTTATTTACTTATCTTATCCTTATCCCAGTTTCGGGATAGCAGGGCTGATACAATTTAATACAAGCAATTCTAAACTTACTGAAAATATTCACACACAAGGGTTTATAACCCAGTGAACCGCTTTATTAAAGTTGCACTGCTATGAACAAAATCTAAATTTTTAAGCACTAATTTTATATTTTGGGCCAGCGTGGCCGCAAAATTTACTTTTCACTAACATTATCCTAATCGAATATTCATTTGTTGGCCCCTTCTCGGGTGCTTATTAATTTTAAAGAAAGATTATTCCTTACGTGACCTGTTCATTTTGAAGATAGTCATCACAATCTTAGAATCTGGTTCGAATATCCTTATCTGTCGTCGGGGTTGCCATTTAGTTTTACCTCTTTGTTCTGCTGATCTATGAGTCTCCGAATGAGAATGTCGGGTGGAGTCTTTCTACCTGTCCGTTAAGTATACTTTTGCTTGGTGTTGTCGAAAAATGTTCAGTATTAAATTGCTCTTCAAGCATAAATATAATTGTTTCGGATTTAAGGGATGTTTCGTTTATTATTACAATATATTTTTTGAATACAAAATAGAAAATTATATTTTGATGGGAATTTTATGTCGTCGACTGCTTATGATTTAATTAATCTTGCTTGTGCTAGTTTGGAAAAATATTTGTTTGGTATATTTATTAAATCGTCGTAGCCGTATTCATTCTAAAATATTTCATGCCTGTAGTGTGTAGGAATGCTTTATAAATGAAGATTTAGTTCCTGAAGACGTTTGTAGAGACTAATATACTGGGTATGAAGCTGTTTGCTCTCGTCATTATGTTGGGTCGTGACTGAATTTAATTTGTTTGTTTTCGGAATTCTGGAAATTGCTTCTGCTAGTACATTATCTTCTCCAGGTTTGTAGCGTTTGTTTTTCGTTATACCATTTCAGTGACTTAGCGAGTGTGTAAGTGGCTGATGGTCAGTAAAAATCTTTACTTTGGATGGGCTTTTAGAGCCCATATATTGGCCAGCATTTCCTTTTCATTAGCTGCGTAATTTTCTTCAGGCTTGCATAAAGTTTGATAAATGAAAAAGATTGGTAGAATCCGGAGAAGCCCAGAAATGCTCTGAGTTCTCTGATTGTTTTCGAAGAAGGATATTTGGGCTATTCCGGATTAGTTTTGATTCCTTTATCGGAGAATATAAGGCCTAGAAGTTCGACTTTTCTTTTCAAAATCGCATTTATCGAGTTGACATTTAATGTGTTGCTAAATCCTGACTTAATATAATTATTTCGTCAACATAAATGTATCAGATTTTCCCAGTGTGTTCTTATAGAATGTCATATATTGCTCGTTTAAAGATTGATGGGGCGTTTTTCAAGTCGACACGAAGACGGGTGAATCATATTTGGCGTTATTTACTGAAAAGGCGGTTTTTTTTATGTCAGACAGCTGCATTATAACGGGATCGTGATGGTCATATTATGTTATCTTCTAATAGTTGCGAAGTTTGTTTGTTTACCTTTACCTTTAAAAGACATGGAATATTGATTGAATTTAGAATAAACGAAAGTCTCGTTAGTGGTTCGGATTTCTGTAGTCACGTTAGTGGCGTAGGTAAGTTTTTCGTCTGGTTTTGGGATAAGTTTGGGGTATTTGTCAAGTAGGTTAGTTAGGTCATCTGTTAGGCTTTCAAAAAGCTAGGAGTACTAATTGATTAGAACACCTGCCTTTCGTCGGAATTTGTGCACTTAGATAGGCTCGTGCAGGAAGTGGTATAGACGTTAGGCTTGCACATTCTTCACTGACTGTGGGAAGTCATTGGCCATAATTCATTATTTGATAGGTTATAATATTTACGTAAAATGTAATGCTTAGTCTGAACTTTGTTTCTATCCAATGAAAATGTGCAGAAGTAAAAATGATCCCCAAGCTCAACAAATTTGACTTTGTCATACCGCCCGATTATGTGGCTGGTATTGTTCTCCGAATTATTCGTGTGAATTTTCTTGAAATTGAAAGATAAAATGGTTTCCCACACCATATTTCCATACCATAAATTTTCACTTGATAAATAAGCTCTTCTATGTCCTTGGGCATAATTTAGTTATACAAGGAAGAGTTTAAGGCCTCGTACTGTACTCAATTCTTATTGTGATTTTATCTAAAACATATTATGTTGAGATGCTTCATGAATCCTAATCAAAAGAGAACTTATTCCAATTGAAACATGGATTAAAAAAAATAAGATAAGTTATCAATGGTCAGAAATCCGTTTCAAGTAACTTTTTCGTTGAGACAAGGAGACTTCTCTCAGATTAAGCTTAGATACTCTACAGTTCCTGTCATTTATGTATCTTTTAGCTCATTTTGATTATTCAGTCATTTAAAAGGACCTCATTCAAGCGAAGCAATCAAAGTTAAAACACAAAACCAAAAGAATGTATTGGCTGTTATGGCTTTACCCTTAATTTAGCCTGGAAAATTAAATATGCTTATACGAAGCAGATTCAAGCCAATTTGAACTTATGCGCTGGAATTGTGGGGTACTACGTGCATCTCAAACATTAAAATTGTCCACGGACATCAATCTATGACTTTCAGGAACATAACACACGGTTCCAAATTTATGACCATTGCTAATCTCAGGATTCCTATAAATAATGAAAGCATTTCAACAAATATTAGTAGATAGATAAAATAATACGCTCCATGATCACGAAACTATCCAAATTTATGACCATTGCTGATCTTAAGATTCCTATAATTAAAGAAAGAATTTTGACAGATGTTATTTTTGACCACGTAATTTTTCTAGCAACCAACTTTTTTTATAACAGCTCAACTCTAAGAAGCTTAAAAAGATTGCATGTTATGCTCAATGAACCTTAAGATCACAGAGCACCTAATACAAGAGTGGATGATAGCTCTCGAGCTTTCTGTTAAAAATAATAAGCCCTGAGATTGGCTCGGTAATAAAAAAAATATGCATAGTTAAAAGGTAAATTACAAAGGCCAAAGGGACAGGAGAAGCTAAATGATCCTTTGCTATGAGGTTAATGTTTTGTTGTTATGTATTATTATTTGAATTATTTGCAAAATTTACATATAATTAGTGTTAATTACCGAGCCTATCTTGAGGCAGAGACAACTTATCTATAAGATAAGTTGTCTCTGTTGAGGTTTAATTTTTAACATTAACATTTCGCTGTTAAGCTATCACCCCCTCTTGTATTTGGTACTCCTTACTTAAGATATCTAATTATTTATTACTATTGTTAAACAAGTTGCTTTTTGTTAGCTTTAAGACAGATTTTAAATTAAAATGAAATACAAAAAAATTCAAAGGAAATCCTCATAAACCAGTAATTATATATATAATACTAGCTGTTGGAATAAGTAAGACAAAAAAAATAATTTTCATATACATTTATTCTCGTAATACTTGTGGGAATACAATATTTTTCGTTTCTTCATTTTCCGCGTAAATATAAAGACTATATGGTTTACCAACACGGAAACATGCAACATACAATTGCCCGTGTGAATAACAATCTGCATCCATATCTTGAGCACTTCATTCTATAGATTGACCTTCAGCTTTATTAATTGTCATTGCGAATGCCATACGAATGGGAATGGGAAACAATCGCAGTTAAATTAAAACGGTGTATCAGAAGGATCTTAGGAATCCTAGAAACTACGAAATCTACACCTTTGAAAGGACCAGTTAGGACCGTTGCTTCTAAAATGTTCTTCATCAATTTTTTGACCGCGAGCCGAGTTTCGGCTGATTGATATTCCGGAGCATTAAAATTAGCTCACCTTTTTTTTAATTTCAACATGTTTGGTGGCATTCCAGGCAGATGAAATAAATTCAGAAATTCCGTAGGGAATTGTGTACCATTCATGCATTCATTTCCAACAATGAGTTTTTATCTTTGCAGTACTTTTCCCATGCCAGTTGCTCTGGAAATTCTGCACGTAAGAGTCTAGATGATTTGCACGTCCATCTTCATTAGAATGCACTGTACAGAGTCTACCAATTGTATGCTCTTTGAAGATACCAAGTTGTCCTTCGACAAGTCGCACGAACACCGACATTCTTACACGTGTAATGAGAATACATCAGTCTTCTGGCGAAAGCGTCTTTCTGGCATATGGTGAAGAAGGCAGACAGAGTTGTTGCAAGCGGATTCAGGACCCTATTTTGCACATTCTGGTATGTAAAATAGACACGTTGGCCATTCTCCAAATGGACTGTTAAGTGAACTATAGCGGGATTACGTTCATGTATGGGGAATTAAAAAAAAATTCACCATACGGCCTCATTGCTGCTGATGTATCTTTCAGCCTGGTATTGGGAGATTTCATCCATAACTTCTACTGTATTTCTGCCACCATTTTCGGCCTTAACACTAAAAACTATTCTACTTTTATGTGCGCCTTGTATGCTTTGAACAATAAAGGCGAGTATGAAACATCCCATTTAGTTATCGAAGTCACGCCATCTTCAGTTGACCGTCTCCTATATATCGTCTTCATCTACGGTATTGACTGCAAATGCTCGGGGATATCGCTTGGAACACTTCCAGTCTACTATGCATTGTAAACTTGGATTACGGATACCGCATGGGCCCTGGATAATGTTCTTGATGACAACTGCATGCATATCTTTATCAACATTGGCCCGTGGAATCTCAGCGCATATCTCTTCGTCGATTTCGTCTGGAGTAATTTTATCATAAGTCCAAATCAGTTTGTGCGCATGCGGCAATCCGCTCTTTTTCCATTTTACTGAATACATCCATCACTGCACAGATAAAAAAACTGCATGTTTCACAATTAATTCTATCAGTGACTTGAGCTTTTGTCTGAAAATACTGCTTGTGATATCATGGTTGTCCCTAGAAGATTGTCCAGAAAATAACAGCTGGTCTATTACCTTTCAAAATGGATTTCATGTGAAGGTGATTAATAAGTCTGATTGGTCGTAAAATCGAATATATGCCATCTTGAGATAATCTATGTTTGAGGATGGCAAAATTGTAACCTTTCCAACTTTGGTTGTATTAGCAAGTAGGGTGTGCAAAGACTGTGGTGGTTCTTCAAGTTGAGGGAATTTTTCTTTCCCAGAGGCGCAAACAATCCTTTGGATTCATTTTTGAACTTTTGGTTACCATAGCAATATCAAATTATTTCCACGCCGTAATAGTTCCTGCATGGTAACCACGGCGACTTCAGGCGATCGCTTTGCTGTAACGGTTTCTGCATGGTAACCACTACGACATCAGACGATTGACTCGCTGTAACGGCTTATGCATGGTGACCACAGCGACATCAGATGATCGTCTCGCTGTAACGGTTCCTGCATGGTAACCACAGCGACATCAAATGATCGCTTTGCTGTAACGGTTCCTGCATGGTAGCCACAGCGACATCAGACGATCGCCTCGCTGTAACGGTTCCTGCATAGTAACCATAGCGACATCAGATTATCGCCTTGCTGTAATGGTTAATGCATGGTAACCGCAGTGGCATAAGACGATTGTCTTGCTGTAACAGTTTCTGCATAGTAACCATAGCGATATCAGACGAGCAACTGTGTTCACACAACACATCATACACTGCGGGATGCCTAAAATACAAATATAAAATACTGTGCTAATCAGCAGCAATGGCTACGATGGAGTCCATATTTTAGGAATACGATGGAGAAAGTGTTCGGCCAGTTGACACAAATATTAACGACCATTTGCACCAAACTATGCAAATAGTTCTAACCATAAAAATTTTAAGTACATCGCGAGTACACTACTTAATAATCTGAAACCCAAGAATATAATTGGAGGCGATTTCAACGCAAATCATCCATGAGCTCCTTAACTAATATCCCCAAGGGATAAGCTGTGTACAACATATTAAAATGCGTAATCAAAATTGCCACTCAGCTGGAGCGCCTACAAATTGGTCTACTGATACCAATAAGATACCCGATGTTCTGGACTTTGCCATTTCTAGTGGTTTGGACCCTGGAAAAATACAAACCCTACACGATGAGGACTTACTCTCAGATCATAGCACATTAATCGTACTTATAAATGCAAACTGATTTATAAAAATACAAATAGGCACAAATATCAAAATTTGTTGAATCGATTGGTAAGATTGGTAAGAGCTTACCCAAAGTTAGTTAGCACAGCTGACATTGATCTCACAATTGATGAGCTTAACACACTGAACATGCGGCACCTCAAGGTAACAACCGTCCTAGAGTGCTCAGTCGAGATATACACTTTTGCAGCTCCCAAGTGGCTGACCCGCTTACTGAAAAGCGACGATTCAGAAGAGTCTGGTTTGCATCAAGGAACCCCCGAACCTCTCAATAGAGCAATCAAAATATTTAAAGAGACGCTTCTAAAAATACTGAATCTAAACAACTTTCTGGAGGTCCTCGAACTAGGCGATCAGCACCACATCTTGTGGATAGTGGTTAAACGTATTCGAAGACTTGTTAAGAGAAGTGTCCTAATCAGAGACGAGAATGGAGGCTGGCGTAGAAGTGAATCCGGGAGGACAAACGAATTCACTGCTCATCTGGAAAAGCCCCTAGCGATAATGGTATTAGTGCAGCTGTACACTAATCGATACCGCCAACATGCATCAAATACATCACCATCATCTTTAATCGATGTTTAGAAATTGGGCACTTTCCAGCGCAATGAACACTCGCCTTAGTAGTCATAATAGAGTAGTAGTCATCGAAAGAGTAGAATGTTGTTCGTAATGCACAAGGCTGCTTTGATCCCTGATCACCAGTTTGACTTCAGAAGACGGTATGGAACCACAGAACAATGCCACAGAGTAGTCAACATTATTCTCAAAGCACTCGAAGCCAAGAAATTCTACCTAGCAGTCTTGTTAGAAATTCAACAGGCCTTGGACGGGGTTTGGTATCCCGGACTCCAATCGACATTAAAAGTGAATTTGTCCCACTCCTACTTCGCTTTTCTGTCATCATACTTGAAAAGAAGAGAATTCAGCGACAAATGCGGAGATGCAACGTCGCCTAGTCGGCGGAAGAAAGGCTTTATTGGCATATAGGAAGAAAATCAATGCTTAAAACCTCCACAAATCTGCTAGTCTAAGAAACAGTTATCAGGACAATATGGACTTACGGCATACAAATCTGGGGTACAGCATCTAAATCCAATACAAGGGCGCTACAAACATTTAAAAATAAGGCAGTGCACATAACCACCAAAGCACACATGCTGCTACAACAATGCCACCGTTCGTAAAGTGCTGAAGTTCCCATGGATACGTGAAGAAATCCGAAAAAGCAGCACCAAATACTTAAATCGGTTACATGGCCACCCCAACAACTACGCTAAAGCCTGCTGGATAACAGCAACAACTCGGCAACGCTCAAACGGGTCCACTCACTGGATCTTCCCTTGGACGATAGGACATTATAAGCAGACAATTTATTCATATTATATAAATTCACTTGTACAATGTAAAATGAATTAGAGAAGTCATAAGGTCAAAAAATTTAATGATTGTTAACGATAGACAGATCTTGAATATATAAAATGAAGAAAAAAAAATAAAAATAAAAAGAAATAGGTGAAGTGTGTTTCGGAGCACTTAATTTTATTTTTTACACAAAATTTGATGCAAATCCTCTGATCCATATTTTTCGATAGGAAAAAATCGCCGAACACGCAAAACAACTTGTAACCTTTACGCCTCTCACAACCAAACAAAAAAGGGGATTCACTTGAAACTTGGTACAGATGTTAGGGAAGAGTATACTAACATAACAAAACAAAAAAATCGATAATCGAAAATATGTTGCCCGCGAAATTTGAAAAATCACCTTACTTTTTGAACACACCTCGTACAGTGGCAAAATCACATAATGTTGTATTTGATTATATTAAATGTTGACATTTATATAGTTAAATAATTGCCGTTTGATCTGAGTCGAACTAATTTTTTTTTTTGTCTCATTAATTTTTTGTTTATTTACAATCTACCTACAATGATAATAAGTAAGTATGATAATAATAAGAAAATGAATAGAGAAATAGAAATATTGGAAAAAAAAATTAGAAACTATTGTAGGGTCACCATACTTTGGGTGGTCTAAAGGGCAAATCGAGGGGGTGATACCTTTGGAAACGGCGTGAATTATAACTATTATCTAAGAGGCTTATTGCTAGGTTGTTTACATGACTATGAAGTTTTTCCAAATATTTACTATTCTATATGTTTACCTCTTCTATCACAGTTTTCACTTGGAGATCTTTATGAAGAACTTCGTTCTTAACATAAAAAGGGGCCTTGCAAATAGTCTCAATAAATTATTTTGAAATCTTCGTAATATATCAAGATTTGAATTTGCCGCTGTACCCCACAGCTGAATCCCATACGTCCATATGTGTTTAAGAATTTATATCCCAGGAGCCACCACATTTGTCTAAGCTTAATTTGTAATTGTTGTCTCTTTGTTTCAATGTGAGCTTTTCACATCAGTCTCCTGTCTATTGTTAAACCGAGGTATTCCACTTTATTCTCACTGGGAAGTGTTTTTCCATTTAGTTTTACTGGTGGACATGTTTTTGTTTTGGTGGTAAACGTAATGTGAGTGGACTGATTTTCGGTTACCATGATGTTCCACCTTTCTAACCAGGGCTCAAGTAGAGACAGCTGAATTTTAAGTATATTTGAGGCCTCCACGTAATCCCTGGAGACCGCCAAAAATGACGTATCATCCACATATGTTGCGATGACGAGGTCTTCAACTTGCAGACATGGCAGATTCGCTGTAAAGAACGTGTAAAGAATAGGTCCCAACACGCTTCCTTGGGGAATACCAGCTCCTTACATAAAAAGTTCGACTGTGCAGATATGATTTTAACAATAAGAAAAAAGGAGTTGGGAGCGAGGATTTGAGCTTATACAGTAACCCGGGATGCCAGACTCTATCGAAGGCTTGCTTTATGTCAAGGAAGGCTGCCGAATAGTATTTTTTGTTTTCCAGAGTTAAGTATGGCATGAACCACTCTTTGACACTGTTTCGGAGTTCCATGCTGACTTCTAAAACCGAACTGGTGCTCAGGAATTAGGTTTCGATCTTCAATCACAGGTAGCAGCCTGGCCAGCAGGAACTTTTCAAATACTTCTGAAAGTATTGTTAAAAGACTGATAGGGATAAAAGGCTGAGTCCTGTTACGGCTTTCCGGGTTTAGATATCAAAATGACTTCCGCGCACTTCCACTGGGATGGAAAGTGGTGGAGCCTAATGATACCGTTGTATATTGTGGCGAGAAGGTTGACAGCTCGCGGAGGGAGAAGTTTTAGGGTTGCTGCGTCAATGCTATCGTACCCAGGACTTTTTGTTGTTTTAAGGCTCTTAAGCATATTTTTTACTTCTTCCTCTTGGATCGGTTGTATTGGTGGGTTCGGGTGGCAGGGCAAGTCCAGGAATTTTCGTGTTGCGTGGTCCTCCAAAGCAGAACTCAGGTCGAAAGGAGAAAATGTTCTTTCTAGATGAAGTGCGAAAGCATGAGCTTTATCTTCGTTCAATCGACACCACGAGCCGGCAGCACTGAGTATGGGCGAGATTCGCTTGGTGGACCTTTTCAGGTACTTGGTTGCCTATTAAAGGTTATGCTCAATTCCATTTGGCTCAATATTTTTTAGGTAAAAAGTCAGCGCCTCGTTGCGGAGGTTATACAGAAGCGATTTTAATTCTTACAGGCACGATTGTGAGCTGCTTTATCACGTAGATTGTTGCTGAGTTGCTAAACTCTACGGAGTTGTCGCTTAGTTCACAGTTTCTCTGCGACTTCATCCGACAGTAGAAAGCTGCCTCTATGTGATCTGTGCTGCGCCAGTCCACACAGGACTGAAATGATTGGCTGCCTCGTGTATGCTGCGAGTGAGATGTTCTACTGCTTCCTCAATATCTACACTAGTGTCCAACGAGATGATGTATTCAAGGGTCTCTCCAAGCCTGGATCTAAATCAGTCTACGGACACGTGTGTTGAAGTTTACAGCCATGTTCATGTTGAGCACAACAGCACAGTGATCGGATAGCATGTCGAAATCATTTTGAATTTGAACCGTGCTTGGCCACTGCGAGGTCCATAACGTCTGGAATCCTGTTGGGGTCTGTTGGCCAGTATGTAGGGTTACCAGGCGAGAGAGTCACTAGGTTCATCGTTTGCACACACGATAGTAGTGCTGAACCCTAAGGTTTACACAGTCTGGATCCCCAGCATGTGTGCTTTGCATTAAGGTCGACGCCTAGGATGAATTTGTGTCCGAGGTCCTTAAATATCTGCGAGAACATTTCTGCTCAGACTTTGTGCCTTTGTGGAACATAAGCCGCAGAAACTGATAGCCTTCCAGTTGGGGATTCTAAGGTCAGCACATCCGCTTGTAGCCAGACTTCCTCGATAGGGGTACTATCTGTATATGTATTTTATGATAATAGCGGCACCACCTCGTGCTCGTTATTACATTGTATCCGTGGATCTTAAAATAACTCCTTGCAGTAAAGTGGGATTCTGATATTAGCATGATGTCAACGTTGTTTCTTTTACGAAACATTTCAACCTCAGGCCTACTTTTGTATAGGTCGTTGGTATTCCATAAAACAATTCTGAGGCCTATTTGCATAATGAAGCCATGATGGAGCTCATCATTTGCGTCTCTGGGCAATTTGATTTTGCATTGGCTGCATCATTGATTTGAATTCTTCTATGATGGTTTGGTCTATTGGTTCTCCAGTCTTATATATGGGGTCGCTACTAGTCGAGCTGTGAGCTTGGCTACCTAGCATGTCTGCGTAGCTGACGTTGGTTCTTGCACTGGTTTTGAGGGAAGGCACATTTTTTGTTGTTGTTGATGATAATGAGGATGTGGGTTTATTTGGGATTGGGTTTGGACGTCTAGTTTTACTCTGATCCCGTTGTTGCACTACAGCCTTCTAGATTCTACTGCCTTTATACGAGGACGTATGGTTCTCATTGCAGTGCACACATGTGGGTAGAGCTTCCCGCGGTTTAGTGCAGTCAGAGGATTTGTGACTTTCACTGTATTTGACGCAACTGAACAGTTTGCGACAGTATGATTGACTGTATCCAAATTGCTGGCACCTGTAGCATTGGATGATGTCATTTATATATGTAACCGTCGCTTCCAATTAGTTCATTGAACATTTTTTGCATGCCTGAGATGTCGTTGACTGAATTGATATAAATTGGTGGCGGCTTTAGCGAGGGAGGCACAACAGGTGTTTTTGGAGGGGCCGTTTGGTCATCATCGTCGTCAGAAGGCAGGAGGGCAAAGCTATTGGTATTGCTGTTTATATTTTTTATTGGAACTTTTTTTTGGCGATTCTGTGGACTTACGATGGTTTTTGGTCATGGCAACAGAATCGGAATCTGAGGCTGTAAAGGTTGAGGATGAGTTGCGTTGAATCCTAATGTTTTTGAATTTTTTCTAGGCCACCTTTCTTGGTGACCTTTCCTTACGCTTTATGGTGCGTGGTAAACGTTCCACCGTCTGCCAAGACATTCGGATAACGGAGTTCTCCTCTTCTTCCATTACTTCGCTATGTGGCGTGTCAACAAGTAACACCTCATCAGAAGCCACTCTGTGAATCCCTTTGATTAGGGCAGTGAATATGTGTTCCTGACAAAATATTTTTACTTTTTGTTCACACAAAAAAAAAATATATAGAAAAGAATATTTTATTTAAATTTTTATTTAATTTTTAAGCACCCGTTGATAATCAGCTGCTTATTGTACCAATCTAAATTGGTCAAAACTAAACCTTTTTGTTGGTGTTGAAAATAAATTTATTTCTGATTCAAATGCTTGTTGTGTAAACAAATTTTGGTGGTCATCTGGACTTGAACCTTTTAGTGGATATAAAATGTCGAAAAGTGTGATTGTAAGGGTCCTATGGTTTATGATAGATTCTGCTTTATTAAACAATAAGTATGTCATTATCTTTAGAAAAATTATGTAAACAAAATTGTTCGGGAATTTTAAATATGTTATTACTGGGTAAAATAACTGATTCGTTAAGTGTCATAACACCATTCGATGCATAAACCTCACATTTAGAATTGTGGATTGGGAGTGAAAAAATATTTTTTTGCATCATATTTATTGTGGAATCTGTGTCAATTAAGCATATAAATGTTTTACCTTTATTTGATATTTCTAAATATTGGTATTGTCCGGGGCTGGTAGTCGAAAATTTTCGTCAAATTCTAATTCGTTTTGGTTTGGTTCTGCTGTTGTCTCATATTCTATTTGTTCGTATTGTATACTTCTGGGTCGGAGTGTATACTGGTGTGTGCTAATGCTGTAATGGTTTAGAATATTGTCTGGGTAAGTATTGGTATGGGTTAGAACTGAGCTGTAGTGGCTGGGAATATTGTGGATATCTTGGTTGGGAATAGGTTTGATCAGTTGAATTAAATTTGGATGTATTCGAATTGGAATTTTGATTTTGAGTTTTATGTTTATTATAAAGATGTTTGTTCATACCAATATTTACATGTTTTTCATAAAATCCCTCATTCAGTGCTATACTAATTATGGATCTTAAGTCTAACATATTGTGGTGTGCTAGGGTGGTATACAAAGTTAATGGCAATCTTTTTATAAGTAGCTTAATTGAATCTTTTATAGCTTCAAAATAAACTATAAGGTTAGCATTATTACTCTGATTGATGTAACTTAGAAATTAAAGTTGACGTCGTCTCTCCGCTTCTTCGCAGAACGCACGCAAGTTTCCTTTATATGTGGTTTCCCTGAAGTCTTCTAAGAGATTGTAATTTGGCGTCTGCGACTTGTATTCCGAAATCAATCTCAAACCCAGTGATCTGGTGACAGGTCCTTTGAGGTTCCTCTCTATGGTTCCAAGTAAAAAATTCTGCTGTATATCTTCGGTCTGGTAGAGAGACAGTATAAAGTCAACTCTACTGCCGAAGGTGTATAGAGCTGACGGGTGTCCAGTAAGCGTAGGTGTTTGGCTACTTAGCCTTTCCCTTTTTATTAAAAGAAAATTAAATTATAGTGTATAGTATTATTATATTTTATATTATATTATATTACACGACAGCTTATTATTGTTATATTATTTTATGGGGGTGCCCGCGCCTCCCATTTCACCTGCATTAATGCACCTCTCAAACTCTAGTGATAAAGTGTCTGCTAACCTTCAGCCACGTAGAAACTACCCTTTTGGCAGCTTCAGCTGATCGGTCTGGTAGAAGAGAGGCAGCCGACTAATAAAACCGCCTGAACATGCGGTTGTGTCTGCAGTCTCTTGCACTTAGAAGGGAAATGGTAAGAAGAGCGAGCTTGCAGATGCGCCCTCGTGGCTGCGTTGACTGCAGTCGCTTGCACTAATGGAGAGCATATGTCCAAAACTTGCAGTCGCCGATAGCGCCCTTTGTGGCTGCTCTTGACTGCAAGAGTTGGCGCGGGAACACTTATTTACATCATTATCTAATCGCTTATATTAAGAGAGAGTTGGAGGGAGCAGCTGGTATAGCACATAGGGCTGCATAACCAAACAGTAGGGCTGCCCTTAATTTGTCTTCTCGCTTCGGCTATGTTGGCCTCGGTTAAGTTTATTAAACGGGTTCAACGACTGGTTGCGTCAGTTTTGTAATTTTGTGTTGTTTTTATTTTTTATATTGTGCTTTATTTTTTTTTTTTTTTGTTTGTTTCGAAAAAAAGCGTTTATTTAACCGTTTATTCATATGGATCAGAGGATTTTCATCAAATTTTGTGTAAAAAATAAAATTAAGTGCTCCGAAACACTTAAAATGTTGACAGTGGCATACGGTGAAACTGTTTTGAGTACAAAAAATGTTTACAAGTGGTACAAACTCTTCCAAGATGGCCGGGAAGATGCCAAAGACGAGCCTCACTCTGGACGCCCAAGCACGTCAACTGATGAAAACGTTCAAGCAGTGAAGAAAATTGTTTTGAAAAATCGTCGAATCACTATCACAGAAGTTGCTGAAGGCCATGGCTCGTGCCATGAAATTTTTTTAAACATTTTGGGCATGAGACATGTGTCAGTGAAGTTTGTTCCGAAATTGCTGAATTTTGACCAAAAGAACCGTCGCATGAGCATCGCTCAAGAGCTGTTGAATGACGTCAACGACGACCCAGATTTACTCAAAAGGGTCGGATTTGGCCCCATGTGACTTTTTCTTGTTCCCAAAACTAAAGAGAACTATGAAAGCACGGAGAGATAAAGACTGTATCGCTGGGAGAGCTCAAGACTATACCGAAAAGTGCTTATGGGAAGTGCTTTGAGGATTGGAAAAACCGTTGGCATAAGTGTATTGTATCTGAGGAGGGGGATTACTTTGAAAAGGGACAACATAAATATTGATAAATAAATTAAAAGTTTTTCTTGAAAATACAAATTCACCTTACTTTTTGATCGCACCTCGTATATCGAACAATAAAATTTATTTTTTTTCGCGGTTCTTTAAATGGATACTAAATTGTATCCTACCCACTGCGTAAGTTAAATAATTGCCGGTAGATCTGGGTCAAACTATTGGCCCGTGCTTTGCACTAAGGCCAGCGCTAATATTTTTTATGAATAAAACGCGAAGTAATATTGTGGTGTGATGAGTTTTATTACGATATCAGCTTAAGACTGTTTAAGCCATGCGTAAACGATTCTGGGCATGCCTCGATATTATTGTTTATATAATTATGCTGAGTGCGGGTTTTGATACATTGTACTTAATGCTGATTCAAGATTTTAGTGTTAATATTGCGGGAACGTCATTACTTCACTATATATGTTTATACTTCACTACTAAATAAGCAAAAATTATTATTTAAGATGAAGTATTCCAAATTGGTGATTTTCTGCGCGTTCCCACTATAGTAATGGTTAGACTGGCTGGTAAGCTAAATGTTTTATGCTATACGGACCCACGCAGAAGACAAGAGTGTATGTATCGATTATAGAGAGTACTCTCTTAGTACAATTTGTCTGAAGTCTAGCTTAAATCTAAGAAAGATGGAAAACATCGCAGAATGTACGCGTCTTTTCCCAGTTTCTGACCAAACACACACGTTGCAACGTTTTATGAAATCATACAAAGTTCTAACATAAAAAATTGATTGTTATGTTGGCCATAAACATCTCATTCTTTCATAAGCATATGTACAACCCAAATCATTGTTACTATGGGCGGAAAGTCCGTTATCTAATAAGGAACTAAACTGAATATTATTTTTGTGTTTTGAATTTATAACTGTCAGAGTCAGCCATGGTTATAAAGCGGGCGGCTTCTTCGACGTAAAAATAAATAGTAAATACTTTAGCAAATATTTAATTATTTTTATATTACACGTATTTATATAGTAACATAATTTAATTTATAATAGTTAATAGAATGCAAGATTAGTAAAACATTGCAATTAAAATATCTTTCTATTTATGGAACTTATAACGATAACAATTAAAAAATGTATGCACACTTTTTATAAATGATCTAACTGTGATTTTTGACAACTTATCGATAAGAATATATTACATATTACGCACCACCTTCAAAATAAATTAAAATTTTCATATGTTGATACTACTTGTTAAATAAAGCAAAATGCTTCCTAATGTTACGATTTGTAAAAGAATATTGACATTGGGTAAATTTAATCATGTTTTGAAATTAAATAATAATAGATGTAGTCATATGTAAGTATTACAATTTATAAAAGATGCAAATATCACAATTAAATATGCAACTGTGTTATGTAACTTATATCTGTATTTAAGCTTATCGTATCGAAATGCTCCACCTCCACATTCAAAATCTACTAAAATTGGAGCTGTCGTCGTTGGCTCTGCTATGTGGTGGTGGGTAATTTGGCACTTGTGGCATGAGCCTGATCATATAACGGTATAAATAAATTAAAATTTGATGATTAAAAATTTGTATTTAGGCTTAATTTATTATTTACAGGGAGAGTTTAAATACCCTGATTCATCGAAATGGAGCAATTCGCATTTGGGAGTTCCGCGTGACGAATTCTAGATATAGCCTTGAATAACTACTGAATAAAGTTTAAAATGTTAAAATAATATATTAATATGTTAACGGTTTAGTAAATACACGCCTGCCTTTCTGATGATATCGTTAATTCAAAGTAGAACGTTTGCTTACTTTTTAAAAGCATACACATTTAATATTAATTTGATTAGTATCATATCATTTGCGTTATATAATTCACACAATCTGAAAGAACATCTTTCGATATACTTGTATCGTCCATAACAACCTTTTTGTTAAAAATAGTAAGCATGGAGCACAGAGCACGTTATACAGGAGAGACCTATAGCTTAACAGCGAAGTGTTAATGTAAAAAAAAAATATAGCCTCAAGATGGGCTCGGTAAAATAAAAAAACGAGATCGAGATTGTGATTTCTTTATATTATTTGCATTAGAAGCTCACTAAGCTGAAGCAACAACAAAAAATGACACTCGTCGGGTTTGGTCGATGAACGTAACGAAGAAGAAAAAGTAAAAACTTACATGTATATGATATATTTATACTTATTATATATATTTATATTTATGTATATGTATTTACATGTACATATGTACATGTATTTCCTTTCTAATCGCACGCAGGCATACAAATAATAAATTTTTGGCAATTGTCGCTTGCTTTGCTTTGATTTAGAATGAAGTTTTGCAACAAGGCATCTTGTGTTTAACTGGTGACACACACATCCTAACGTAACTTTTACACCGTAGACAGGAGCATTGATATGTTTAACTGTGTTACAATGTGTAAATGTGCAATTTTCGAGCCGAGCTGAAGAAGTTTTGCTTTCTCCGTGGCCCTTGTAAAACGAACACAATCATGATATAATACCATAGGTGCAAATGGATGTTACATACGCCTACTCTGATTTATTATTTCCCTTGAACTTCTCTTATTAAAGGGTAGTCCAAGAACATAAGGGAGTCGCTTTTATTTGTTTTGGTCTCGCTTTACTAATTGTTTGCAATCAGTCAAGCAGAGGTATCTGAATGAATGAATTTCTTGAGTGTTTTTAAATATTGTAACAAGTATTTTTTGAACTAAGTGCTTTACTAACTAAAATATAATTAAATTAGTTTTTGCGCAACATGAAATATTTGCATAATATGTCAATGTGGTGTACTTTAATTTGTTGCTGAAAATATGTAGAAAAATCAAAAGTTTAGTAATTATTTGTATTAGAAAAATCGTGAAAGATCTGTGCTCGTTATGGACAAGTTAATGTGATAAACTTTGTAATATGTTTATGCATGTGTATGTTAACTTCGGCTACTCAAGCAGCCACTCCGATAGCATTCCAAAATGTCGTATACATCGGCCTTATTTACCACTCTATAGTTTTCTCTGCGCTTCTTAGCAGCAAAATTAAGATTGATCGTTGATAACAAAAATTTGAATAATCACAGTTAATCCCAAGTACCCAATACCCAATATGCTTACCTTGCGATGGGTTTTCATTAAATATATTTGAATCCAAAGCCTTTTTTTTTTGACGTTTGTTTACATATTTAAAATCCGTCCATCTGTACAACAATAACTAAATTTTTGCTTGGTACGTTAACATGATTAATCCAGGCGTTTGTTTTTCTTTTTATATTAGAGTTAAATTTCTGCGAAATAGAGTTCATGATGGTGTCTTTTTACGCTCACTGAGGCATCCTGTGGAGTGTTGGCGGTTGCAAGAAATACTGTGTCATCTGCGAAGGTCACAACTAGCAGGGAAGTAGTCGTCCCTTAAAATTTGCATGTCGGTTGTAAAGGGGGTATACAGGGTTGGTCCAAGTACAATGCCTTGCGGCACTCCTGCCTGAATGGTCCTATCAGCCGATCTGGTCTCTCATCTCATCTCACCAGGAATTGCTAAGGTATTATGAGAGGAGGGTGTAATATATTTGGGGAAGAGAGCGCTTGATTTTTAGTAGCAGTCCCAGGTGCCAGACTCTGTCAGAAGGGGTGATAGCTTAACAGCGAAACGTTAATGTTAAAAATAAAACCTCGAGATGGGCTCGGTAATATTAAAACATTAATCATATGTTAATTATGCAAATAACTCAAATAACAATACATAACAACAAAACATTAGCCTCATAGCAAAGGATCTGTGTGATCATTTAGCTTCTCCTGTCCCTTTGGCCTTTGTAATTTACCTTTTAATTATGCATATTTTTTTATTACCGAGCCAATCTCAGGGCTTTTAATTTTTAACAGAAAGCTCGAGAGCTATCACCCACTCTTGTATTTAGTACTCTCTGCACCCACTCTTGTATTTAGTACTCTCTGCGAATATCTTTCCCGGAGAGTTTCTGCAATTTAGTTACATCGAGTCAAGGATTGATAGAATATTCAAATAAATCATAAAAAATAGTGATTAGCTGAGCGAAAGAGGTATCCTTGCTGCAAAAAATAAAGACGTCAATGAACTCAACATTTGATCGTTACCGAGAAGCAGATAAAGCGACTTATTAAACAACAGAATTTTTGAACTCGCTTGATCTGCCAGGGACAACACCGCACATATTAAAATTAAAAATAGGTGTTCCAATAATTATGTAACGTAATAAAAATCAGTCCAAACTCTGCAATATCACTCGACATTGAGCTAAAAAAATAAAGGGGAATATATTGGAAGCAACGATTTTGACGGGACTTTTAATGGTAAAGATGTAAAATCTCCTCGAATTCCCATGATCCTGACCGATACCCCATTTGAATTTAAACGATTGCAATTACCTTTTAGATTTTCGTTTGCAATCACAATTAACATAGCTCGCGGTAAGTCCTTGGAACTGTGTGGTTTAAATTTAGAGAAGGATTATTTCTTACATAGAAAACTTTATGTTGCGTTTTCCTGTGTCGGTAAACCAAATAGTCTGTACATCAACGGCGACAACGGAAAAACAAAAAGTATTGTACACCCACAAGTGTTAGGTAACTAAAATTATATAGAACTTATGGGATTTTTTTTTCCTAGCGGTTTAACTATCAATGCAACGGGAATATGCCACAGCGAGGCATGTCAGGTTAGAGCTAGTTATTCATAACTATTTTTGTTCTTTCGGTCTAGTATTGTGTGCATTGTCCATTATGGAAACGTCATTATTCGTTTCAATGTTAAAGTTACGGTGTCTATTAAAGTCATGCTGTACGGGGTTAAGAGGTTTCCTACTTTCTGTTCGGTCGGTTCGTGGTGTTAACTTGTTTTAATCATACGCTGGGATCCACTTTCATTGGCTCTCGTCGTTTTAATGGTTTTTAGCTTAACAGGGCGAGCTGGTGCAAATGTTTGTTGTGGAAAGTTGTATCTGTAATCGTTCTGTGGTTGTCGGTTCGGTTGTTGCCTTGGAGGTGGTTGCCTAAAAGTCTGTTGTCCGTATGGAATATAAATTCTGGGTGGTATTGGGAGTGGTTGATTAAGTGCATTAAAGGAAAGTAAGGTTCTAGATGTAAGTACAGGTTTTGTGATGTTGTTTTTGAACGTACTAAGCAGTCCTCTGAAATTCGCGTGATTTGTTCTATAGCCCTGATTTTTAATTTTGAAGTGAACTTCTTATAAAGTAACAAGAACTCCGCTTTATAAACTTTCGTGAGAAATCTCTCTCGACGTTTACGCCGCTACTCACTAATACAGATAAGCGTGACTGCTCCGCTGCTGGCGTCACTAGTAGCGCCTTCTACAGTCTTAGATATAAGTTAATAAAACTGTAAAACATTCGATCAAAAAGAGACAAGTAAAGTAGACGTATAAAGAGTCTGCATTCCTTGTAATAAATAAATTTAAAGCATAATAATTGCAAAGTGTTTTCATTATTACATGGCGACCGTGACAAATATATGTTGGGTCAACTGATGTCAGCTTTATGAAAAGTGTATCAACACACGCAAGTGCCTGAGCAACAATGCAATAAGGGAGGACAGCACAAACAACAACAATATTTACAACAAAAAAATGTTTAATTTGTGCATAAACGCAATATTTTTGTGCCCTTTTTATGTTAAAACAAAACAACATCAATAACAACAACAACAAATCATTAATGCTCAAAGCTCAAAATTCGAAAAAAATCATTGTATTTGGGAGCTCTTCAAGAAAATTTCCCCATTTGAAGAAAACGCATGAAATATTGATATAAAGGAAATCAATACAGGCAGAAGCAACTAACAACACAAAGAAAATACAATACAACATGAGCGACGTCGAGCCACTAGAGATTGCTCCTATCGAGCAGAAGGACGCACCAACACTAAAAGAGGCTCTGAAGGTGTGTCCGACCGCTGGACCACGCCCACTCACAATAGCTAAGTACAGGGCGAGACAGAGAGAGAGAGGGAGAGGGGGGAGGGGAAAAGCCCTCAAAAGAAGGAAGCTATTAAAAGAATTAATAAGGTGTAAGACGACCCCAGCATCCGAGAAGAAGGGATACCAACAGCTGTTGGAGGATATCATCAGGCAACTTCGCAAAAGTGCGGAGACGATAGTAAGAGTAAGGATAAAACAGTTAATGTGGTCAACAACGTAAAAGTCGTTGATCACACAGCTGATATCCACGCCCTGTGGGTTTTATTGCTAATATTGACTATTGTCAATTTAGCTCAATTTATCTTGACACTTTATGTCAAGCATGATAAAATTATTAAAAAAAGATACATGACAAGGCAAATAATTTAGGGAATAACTTAACCTAATCTATAATAATGCGCATAAAATACTAAGAGAAATAAAAAAAAAACTTTTAAAAAAATTTCTACAATTATTACAAATTTAAATTTTTTACAAAAAAAAAATGTTATAAAAACGATTATTTTCGTTCAATTATATCGATTTAAGAATTAGGAATGCTTATATTCTACAAAAGAATCTTTAAACGTAGGGTGTTAACGAAGTAAATAAGCACAAATAACTTCTTCAAACAAAAATTAAGATTGAAAGATGATGGACCAGTATATATAAAAAATTATTGAAGCCCGCATAGTTAAGTAGACGAAATACAGAAGAACGTAGGAAAATTGATTTCCGACGGGATTGTAGAACCATCTGTGTTGAGCAAAATTCTTTTCATGCCTGGACTTAATGTCAGGATTTCATCAAATTGAACTCGAAGAAAGTTCAAGAGACATAACGTCACTTTCAACGAGCAATGGCTCGCACCGCTTTACGCGATTGCCTTTTGGATTAAAAATAGCGACTTATTCGTTACAGAAAATGATGACAATTGCATTCTTCGGAAACTTCCCAAGCATTTCACTATATGGACGATTTTATAGTTATTGGTTGTTCCGAAAAACACATGCTTAAAAACCTGACAGATGATTTTGAGAAACGTAGGAAATACAACATAAAGTTGCATCTAGGAAAATGTTCATTTTTCATGCATGAGGTGATTTTTCTAGGTCACAAGTGCAGCGATAAGGAAACACTACCAGATGACAAGAAATTTGACGTCATCATGAATTACCCAGTCCCGTATGCTGCGGAAAGTGCTAGACGTTTTGTAGCATTCTGTAATACAGACGTTTTATTAAAAGCATCGCCGACTTTTTACGGCACATAACTAGATTATGGTTATCTATAGATTAAGATTCAAAGCACAACGTATTCGACGTCATAAACAATGACGAGGTACGTAAAGTAGTGACCTTGCATGTTTAAGATACTCTATGTTTCTTCAAACATGAAAAAAAAATTACTGTAAGATAGGATATTCACAATATATAAGTTAATATTCACTCGATTAGTTTTTAAAGAAACGTTGTGGCTTATTGAATATTCATTTATAGACTAACTTACAACTAGGACCTGAGTCCCTAATCTAGCTTCGGGTTGGTGACTGCGGCGCTGTCGTTAAGGGCAGCGACGTTGGCATCTGGCGACGGAGTTGACAGATCCCCCGGATCGGGTCATAATGTAAATAGTTTATTGAGAGCGGCTTGGTTGATGCTCACGGCGGTTTACTATTACGGCATAGCTTCAAGTGCTTTGTGCTATGTTAGTTTCAAGTGGTTTATGTTCTGTGATCGTTTCAAGGGTTCTATGCTGTCATCAGATTACTGTGTGCAGCAATGTGTGTTGGTCGGCAACTGTACTTAACTTGTACACTAATGAAATTCTTGACTTTCCAAAGGCTTGAAAAGCAGCCCGGTATATATGAAAAAAGTCAAATCAAAGTGGCACCGTGGAAAAATATCTTTGAACAAGTTTCAATAAATGATTTTAAAATACTGGGCAATAAATTATTAAAAACACACACGCTACTCAGCCCGTTGATTCTGGTTAAAAATAAAAGAGAAGCTTTTTTGTTTACGCATGACGATCCAATTCAAGGGGGTCATTTAGGCATTTCAAAAACCTTGGCCAAGGTGAGAAGAAATTATTACTGGAAAGGAATGACTAGATTCATTACTCAGTACGTACGTAAATACAAGAATTGTCAATAATCAAAAGTGATAAATAATACAAAGATTCCTCTAACAATAACTGAAACACCAATTAAAGCTTTCGACAAAGTAGTAGTAGACACTATTGGTCCACTACCAAAATCGGAAAACAGTAACGAATATATAGTAACACTCATTTGTGATTTAACAAAATATTTAGTTGCCATTCCTATTGCAAAAGCTTTTTCCAAATCTTTTATATTGAAGTACGGTCCAATGAAGACGTGCATTTCGGACATTGGAACTGGATACAAAAATTCAATAATACAAGATCGGTGCAAGTATTTGATATGTGAAATTTGAAACACGACGCCCTCTATGGTTCACAATTATTGTAAATACGAGCTTGTTTTTGACAAAGCCAGTAATCTGCCAAAACGTTTTATTAGCATAGACAATATAGAAGTAAAGAAACAAAATATAGACTAGAAATAGCTTATAAGAGAGCAAGATTAATGTTAGAAAAACATAGGCGAAAAAAAAAACATTTATGATCAGAGAGTTAGGATTATAGATATTTCAATAGGAAATAAAGTTTTACTTAAAATCAGGACCTAAGCTAGATTTTAAATATACGGTTCCATATACAATAACGAAAATAGAGGAAAATGACAACATTGTCATATCAGAAAAAAAAGAATTAAAAGCAAAAGGTACACAAGGATAGGCTTAAAATATATATATCCAATAAATAAAAAAAAAAAAAAAAAAAGCAAAATAAAATAAAACTTTTCAAATAAAATAATATATATATTTTTTTTAGTATGGCAATGCATAAGTACAGTAAGCTCATATAATTTTGATTTCGTTGCCCTTAGGCACATATTCAAAAAAAATATCCATACTACCCCATGAAAGAATCAAAAATTCAAATTAAAAAAAAAAAAAATAGTACACAATCAATGAAAATAAAATTCACAAAAAAAAAAACAAATAATTTGTTTTCTATATCTTATAAACATTAATTTTAATTTTGAGAAAACCAAATTTTTAATAACACCTTCATTATTATAAAAAATAATAGCGACTTACGCTATATGTAAAACAACTGCATTGTAGCACTTTGTTGTAACTCATATTTTTTTTTTTTTTTTTTTTTGACTTATTTAAGATCCGTCCGCAGGACAATAATTAAATTTCATGGGCTAACATTGGCAATGAGGTAATTTATTTTATTTTAGGGGAACTTATTCCCATGAAAGGTCGAGCGGATGGGTCCTCTGTAGTCTTCTGGAGGAGCTGCTGTTGTCCAAAAGATTTAGAGCTAGATTGTTGGAGTGCTCGTGGAGCCTTTTCATGTATTTGTTGCTCAATTTTGCAATAGTATCTTTTACCCAAGGGATCTCAAGGTAATTATGAATTTCAACATTGGTTTGAAAAATGTGGGCACTGGCAATAATGCGCAGGGCTTTGTTCTGCATTTTCTGTATTTGCAGTCGGTTGCTAGGACACGCAGTACCCCAAAGGTGGATTCCATAAGTCCATATGGGCTTGATTATTGTTTTATATATTAGTATTTTCGTGCTGAGAGGGAGGCGAGATCTTCTGCCAATCAGCCAGTAAAAACGCTTGAGTTTGCTTTCTGCTTGCTTTCTCTTATTCAAGATGTGGTCTCTCCAAGTGAGGCGGCGGTCTAGAATCATGCCAAGGTATTTGGGAGTCGTGCATCCGGGAATGACTGTGCCATCTAGATGGACAGGTGGGCAGCAGCCGGGTCTTAGTGAAAAGGTGGAATGCGTGGATTTCTCTGGGTTGACGACTATGTTCCACCTTGACAGCCAAGAGTTTAGGAGGTCAAGTTGCCTTTGCATAACTTCAGAGGCCTCACAAGGAGAACTGGCAAAGGTTAGAAAAGCAGTGTCATCTGCGTAGGTGGCGGTAAGCAAACGATCATCTGGAAGGAGTGGCATATCTGCTGCGTAGATAGAGTAGAGGACGGGCCCGAGCACACTTCCTTGGGGGACTCCAGCTCTTATAGCTCTGTCCATAGAATTGGCTTCTCCACACCTGACATAGAAGAACCTATCCTCCAAGTAGGATTTCAGCAGTGCAAAGAATGTATCGGGCAGGATACTCTTTAGTTTAAGAAGGAGGCCAACGTGCCAGACTCTATCAAACGCTTGTTTGATGTCAAGCATTACTGCACTGCAGTAGAGCTTCTCCTCGAAGGCCTTCAGGATCCCATCGACTATTCGGTGGCATTGCTCAGGAGTGCCGTGAAAACGCCTGAAGCCAAACTGGTGATCAGGGATCGACCTAGCCTCGTCCAGTACCAGCAATACTCTGCACAGAAATACCCTTTCAAGTATTTTGGAGAGTATCGTCAGTAAGCTGATCGGACGATAAGAGGCGAGATTGGCTTCAGGTTTTCCTGATTTATGGATCAGTATGATTTCAGCACGTTTCCAGGTCTTCGGAAAATGGCCGATTTGTAGGCACCTGTTAAATATTTTTGCAAGCAATTGTGTGCACTGGGCCGGGAGCATCTTAATTGATGTCGCGTCAATCCCATCGTGTCCTGGGGATTTGCTTGTCTTGGTGGCTGCAATTACCTCCTCTATTTCTTCTGCTGATGTTGGAGGAATGGGCTGACTGCGAGTGCTGGGCAGGTTGAGGAGTCTGAGAGTTTCCGATCTTTCATCCCCGGAGCAGCGCTCGAACGGGGTGAAGGTGCCATATAGATGTTTGGCAAACGCTTCAGCTCTATCGTTTTCACTCCGACACCAGGAACCGTTTGCATCCTTGACCAGAGCTGGTCTCTTGACTGGCCTCTGGATATGACGCGTGACATGCCAAAGGTTGTGCAAGGGATCTCCGGGTTTGAGATTCGTAAGGAAACAGTCCAAGGATCTTTTTCTCAAGTCAGCCAGGAGGGACTTTAGGTTTTTGGCGGCTCTGTTAAAAAGAGTTTTGTCCCTAGGGTTGCGAGAATTGAACCATACGCGCCTGAGCCTGCGCTTTTCGCTGACGAGAGTAGATATTTCGGCGTTCCACAGATGGAGGTCACGAGTGGGAACTCTGGGTGAGGTGTTGACCCTGGGCGAGGCAAAAACAGCAGCTTCGATAATGCTGGTATTTTTCCCCCACAGTCTCCTTCGGGGAGTTGTCCTAGCAGCAGGCACGTCGAAATAGAGAGTGACTGCACTGTGATCGGATAGCAGCTCCGGAGAGGATCGACAGACAATTTTGGTTGGGTCAATCCCACTAGAGATGGCAAAGTCCAAAAGGTCCGGACGTTTGCTTGGATCCGTAGGCCAGTATGTGGGCTCGCCTGAGTAGTGGCAGCTAAGTTTTTTACGCTGGATGCACTTGTAGAGCGTTCTCCCTTTGGGATTGGAAGCTCGAGAGCCCCACCATTCGTGCTTGGCATTGAAGTCTCCGCCTACGATAAACCTCGAGCCCAGGTTATCCAAGAAGAGTTTAAAATCTTCTTCACTCACATTTTGTCTTGGGGGGATGTAGGTGGCAGCGATTGTTATATCCCCTAGTGAGCTGGTCAGCCTGATTTGTGCGCATTGAATTTTTTCGTTCAGGACCGCAGGCAGTTCTACGTAGCGGATGCCACTGTGGATCAGCACTGCAGCTCCTCCGCATGCATTGCCGTTTGGTGAGTTGGCTATTATGAGGTCATACCCCTTTATTTGGAAGTATGACCTTGCTGTAAGGTGGGATTCAGCAATTAGGAGAACATCTATGTGGTTGGTTTTAATAAAGTGTTCCACCTCTAGCCTGTTGTGGCACAGGCCGTTCGCATTCCAAATGGTTATTTTTAAATTTACTTCGTGCATGATTTAACCAAGGAGGTGATCAAGACTGTCATCTGGCTGAAGATTTTTTCCAACATTTTCTCCATTAGGGCTTCCATTCGGGATGCCAATGCATTAAGCTGCGACTCCATGGCCGGTTCGCTTTGCGGGGGTGGAACTTGGGTGGGGGCAGCTGCACCTTTAACGATGTTTGCATAGCTAATGCTGTTGTTAGCAAGTGGTGTGTTCGAAGCGTTTGTTAGCCTTGTAGGGTTGAGGGTCGGGCGGCTAGGCTTGGGTGTGTTGAGTGCCTTGACCTTTTTATAGGCGCTACAACCTCTGTAAGATGCCGCATGATCACCTTTGCAGTGTAGGCAGGAAGCCGGTTCATCTTTGGGCTTGGTACATTCAGATGAATTGTGCCCTTCGCCGCACTTGACACATCAATGGTGCAGTTTGCAGTATCTTTGGGTGTGCCCAAACCCCTGGCAGCGGTAACATTGCAACACATCGTTGAACTTTAAAGGTGGTTCAACTGAGACCACCGAGTTGCAGAGGCGAGTGATTTTGAAGGCTTCTGCGTTGTTGCTCGACGGCTCTAAGTTCACAAAGAAGATGGGCATTGGTGTCTTTGTGATGCGGCTGATGGCATTGTGAAGGTCTCTGACGATGTGACCTTGCTCAGTCAGGGACGCCCTTAGGTCTGCCATGTCTATAGTCGGGTGCAAGCCTTTGATGACGATGCGGAAGGCACGTTCATCGCGAGGCTGAAAGGTCTGGTACCTAATGTTATGCTGGTCGAGTAACTGCTTCAACGCAGAGAAAGTGGCTTTATCTGGCATCATGACTCTGACCTTGTTCTCTTTGCAGGTCTTATATGAGAAATCTTTTGAGCTCTCACCAAGTATCCCCTTAATAGACTTGATGAGAGAACCGATATTGCCAACGTCGGGGATGAAGATTGGGGGGGGCTTGATGTGCCTAGGTTTGGGTTGCTTCTGAGTCGTGCCAGAAGGTTTGGGTTCCACTGCGTCTGTTAAAAGATCGGCATCTGTCTCAGAGTCTTCGTCTACGCTAGACAGCAGGGCAAAGGAGTTGTTGGCCAATTGGGATTTCGCGGCTGCGCGTGTGATGCCTGCTTATGAGGTCTGCGTGACATCTTGCGCTTCTTTTTATTTGTACCGGGTTCGAGGCGAGGGCTGCCGCTATCGCTGTCGCTGGAGACGTTAGGTATTTTGTCCGTCTTGGTGGTTTTTATTGATTTCTTGGGTGGCCTGTAGGTTTTGCTGCCACATGGGGACAATTGCCAGTCCATCCTTGGGGGGAAGGGGGAGCGGGGGGGCAAGAGCTAAATTACCTTGCTGACTGCCGTCAGCCAGGCGTGCTTGAAACCTAAACAACTGCCGATGTTGCTCGATTGCAGTTAGTTAAGATAACACAGGTCGTCCGTGTGTATTGGTGAGCGCGGCTTAGCACACGCACAGTTGCTTGCGTATTTGTCGCTGTTGTTGTTCGTGCGCAGGTTGAAATGCAGTGAGCACGATTATGCGATGCTGCTGGTGCTCACAGAGAGCGCGATCACGTGATGTTGCTGGTGCTCACAGAGGGCGCTAGTGAGAGGATTTACCGTAATTTCGGCTTACAATTGTCTGCTACGGAATAGGCACGTCTTAACTCCACTAGAGTTCAATCGCGACTGTAACTCATATGACCACTTATGCATAAGTTTCTTTTTTAGCTTGGTATTAATATATTTAAAATCTGCACTTGCGAGGCAATCGTTAAATTATTTGATGTACAATTCACGGCGAGATTTTACATAAGTGGCAGGCTAGTTGTTGTTGTTATTAGATGACGGGGGTACAAAGTCAGCCTTAGTTCCTGGGGAGGTCGAGCGGGTGAGTTCTTAGTAGACGTCTCGTAGTTAGGCTATTGTCCATAAGGTATAGGGCCAGGTTATTCGAGTGGTTTAACATCCTGGAGGTGTAGTTGTAGCTGATGTTAGCGATCTCCTCATGCACCCAAGGGACACCAAGCTGGCTGTGTATTATGGAGTTTTCATGCAACATATGTGCGTCACTTACACATCGTAGCCATTTATTTTGTATCCTTTGGACTATCTTTCGGTTGCTTTCACTAGCGGTACCTCATAGGTGTATTCCGTAGGCCTAAATTGGCTTGACAAGAGCTTTATAAGCCAGGAGCTTGATTTTTATTTTGATCTTGGACTTCCTGTCGATTAACCAGAACAGTTTTTTTAATTTATTGTCGCATTGCTTCTTTTTATTTAAAAGGTGGGCTCGCCTGGTGAGTCTTCTGTCTAAAGTCATTCCCAGATACTTTGGTGTTGGGCTGTCTGGAATGACAGAGCCAGAGAGTACTAAATACAAGAGGGGGTGATAGCTTAACAGCGAAATGTTAATGTTAAAAATAAAACCTCGAGATGGGCTCGGTAATATTAAAACATTAATCATATGTTAATTATGCAAATAACTCAAATAACAATACATAACAACAAAAAATTAGCCTCATAGCAAAGTATCTGTGTGATCATTTAGCTTCTCCTGTCCCTTTGGCCTTTGTAATTTACCTTTTAATTATGCAAATTTTTTTATTACCGAGCCAATCTCAGGGTTTATTATTTTTAACAGAAAGCTCGAGAGCTATCATTCACTCTTGTATTTGGTGCTTTGTGGACAGAGCCGTCTCAGGGTTAATTATTTTTAACAGAAAGCTCGAGAGCTATCATCCACTCTTGTATTTGGTGCTCTTTGTTCTAAATAGTTAGAGGGAGCAGCTAGTATGGGACGTAGGGCTGCATAACCGAACATACTAAATATTTTGCATTTTTTTTCAAAAGCCTGACTAAAATTGTACATATGTTTGTTTGGCTACCACGCATTTTTGGTAGCAAGTAAAAATACAAAGTATACAATTAACTAAAGTTTTATAATGTTAAAAACTACGAATTTTTGTTACAATAATATATAAACGCTCGAAAATGATATTTTTTCATGCGACACATTAATTGTTTTGTGTTTGATTTTCTGCCTTAGTTTAAACAAAGTATACGAGACTTTTTTTTGATTAGCTGCAAACTCCTATTCGTCTGCCATGAACTTTTACACACTAATAAAACTTGTGCTATGATCAATATATTTTGCTTTGGCACACATTTTTATGTAATGCCCTGGATGTTCAAATTATGATATTTTGATGTTAAAATAATAAAAAAAATGATAATAAATAATTGTAAATTTACTATATTCGATTTCTTTATGTTCGTAAGCTACATTGCAGTAGGCCACGCACACCAATGCTATACATGAATGCACATATGTACGATTGTGCCAAAGAATGCCTGTGTGCCATCATCTTTTATAGTTTTTGTTCCGTCTGTTGCCTTATACCATTATTATATAAAGACGTGGATTTAAACAAACAAAAACATACACAAATTTAACAAAAAATTTAAGAATGTATATAATAAAATGAATGAGTTCAAATGCATTGTTTCAATTTGCATTAATGGCAAGTGCTTATTTTGCATTCCTTCAAGCTGAGATTTGGAATGGTGCGAAACTGTTAGAATAAGCAATGACAATATTCATTGTATGTCTATGTATGTTTATGTATGCTTATTATTTATATGTTCAGTAAGTGTGCGTGTTTGACTTAAGTAAATGTACTAATGTCTGTCCCAAAATGTTCAGACATTAAGTAATATAATATACATACTTACATATGGTCCATAATGAGAATACACAAACATACACTGGCGCTGCAAAGAGCCAATTTTTGTATGCTGTGTGAAAGGCTGCTTTTCCACAAGCCCATTAATGCTACTGAGAATGCTGCCTGGAGAAAACAGATCAAAATAATGAATAATTTAAAATGCAGCAAACTTCTTATTTGTAACAAGCATTTCTCCGTTGATAATATCTTGACAAAAAATATTAAAGTATTACTAATCGAAATACATTTGTTATAAATAAGAAGTTGCTTCGTTATAATTGCTTAGAGGTAAAGGAAGCCTCCGATGACATTGCTTTGATCTGGCCAAGCTGCGAAAAATTTGGCAGAAACAAGAAACATTGGTAAAACAAATGTAACTCACTGATGAATAATAAGAAACTTCTGACAACAAGATATATTGAAAGTTAAAAATATCTGGTAGCACAGCAAAAAATTATATCTTAGTTGATATCGCCTATTGCATATACATACATATACATGTATGTACATATATATACATATTTGCAACCAAGTGCGGATAAATATGGCTTTATTAGCAACAACAATCCAATTTTCAATTTTTAGCAATATAATGATCCCAAACATAAGGAGATCAATGTGAGGACTTGGTTGTTGTATAATTGTGGCAACGTCATTGACACACCCACCCCATAGCCCTGACCTTCACCCTATCGAAACTTCGTGGACCTATTTAAAAAATAAGTGTCAAAAAGGCAACCAAAAAATAACCCAACTAAAAGATGCAATATTCCAAGAGTGGCAAAATATCCCCAATGAATATGACCTCCCAAATCTGATAAATTCTATGAAAAAACGCCTACACCAAGAGGTAACAGCTAAGGGAGGACATACTAAATATTAAAATTAATATAAGTTAGTAAAATTAAGTTAAATGTTAAGATTCACAGGATTATAATATTTTGTGTAAAGAATTTGTGAGCACGGGTTTTGTTGAATTATTGTTATTTTGATTTAATTATTGTTAATTTTTTTTTACTAATCAACTAAGAATATATCTTTATAAGTTGCTATAAAAAAAAATTTAATTATGTTAATTAAAATAATAACTTGGCATCGAATGTAAAAAATCGTATTTATTTTCAGTGTGTAAACAGTTTCTTGACAAACTGTATATGT
Organism: Zaprionus lineosus; assembly: GCA_035044505.1. Classification (NCBI taxonomy): domain Eukaryota; kingdom Metazoa; phylum Arthropoda; class Insecta; order Diptera; family Drosophilidae; genus Zaprionus; species Zaprionus lineosus. The sequence continues at coordinate 74,894 of JAWNNX010000595.1, read as the reverse complement.
ATATGTTGGCGCATATAATGTGAGTACATATGTGTTTGCACATGTATCAACGCACACTGTGTGTGTATGCAGTTATACTTTTCTGCGTGTTTCACCAGAATATTCTTTCAACATCAGAAGTGGGATCGGGCTCAGTGCCTTTTAACTCTTTTGAGCCTTGGAGAATTTTAATGGAAATACAAAATACTAATTTGATTGAAATAGTGAAAGCTATACAATCAACATCCGAAACAACAAATAAAAACATTGTAGTGCTACCTAAGTTCAATGCAGACCTTGATGGCGCCGATGTGTCGGCTTGGTGTTCGACAGTAAACATAATTTTGGCGGAAAATACCTTAAAAGGAAGTGCGTTGGTGATGGCTTTGAGTGCAGCGACGGAAGGTAGTGCCCCACAGTGGTTCTCGCAAATATGTTATCCTGACATTACTTGGGACGAATTTACAGAACTCTTTGTCCAGCGTTTTGCCAGTCTGGAAACACCAGCGGCTATGTTTTTGGCAATGCTAGCAAGTTGTCCTTCCGATGGTGAATGTCTTTCCAATTATGCTAGTCGCGTGATGACATCACTTATCATGAAATGGCGTGATATGGATGTGGAGGAAATTGCAGTTTCTGTAACGCTTGCTAAGATGGCGCACGTCGACAGCAGATTGCAGCGTCTAACCTTTACTTCAAATGTGTGCAAAAGAAGTGAACTACAAACGGAACTTAAAGCATTCACATTTAACAAAAGAAAGAAGCATCTGCAAGAAAAACTACCGTCATCTGATATAAAGCGCCAACAATTTTCAACAGTAAAATGCCATTTCTGTGGGAAATTAGGACATAAGATGATTGAATGCAGAGCTAAAAAGCAGCAAAATCTTTCGTTTCAAGATAGAAACAGTAGCAATGGCAGCTCATTTGGCCACCGTCAGAAAACTGATGTCGTCTGTTTTAAATGTGGAGAGCCTGGCCATATTGCAACACAGTGCAGTAAGAACAAAATGGACAAGGGCAAGGAAACGCATTTGACGAAACAATTAGATATTTGTGAAGTTGTGGATCTCAAGGGAGTGATGGTTCATCAAGGCGAGACGTTTATAACAACATTCGATTCTGGAGCGAAATGTTCATTGATTAAAGAAAAGATAAGTAGTAAATTTCAAAGTTAAAAGAATTAACAATGTAGTTATGTTAAAAGGTATTGTCAAAGACAGTATATGCAGTACATTGCAAATACTTACTAACGTAGACATTGATCATCATCACGCGATCTTTACCAATTGTTCCTCGAGCATTTCGATGGTCCGTGATAAATCAAATTCATGAATCAATTATGCATCTGGGATGGGAAAAGACTTTAGATAAAGCCTATGAATATTACTGGTTTGATAATATATCCAAGTATATTCGAAAGTTTGTTGAAAATTGCATTACTTGTAGAATGTTAAAGTCTTCGTCGGGCAAAGTTCAAGTTAGTCTTCATCCAATTCCTAAGAAAAATGTGCCTTGGCACATAATTCATATTGATATAACTGGAAAATTGAGTGGCAAGTCTGATCAGAAAGAGTATATCATCGTTCAAGTGGACGCCTTTACTAAGTTTGTTTATTTAACTCACACGCTTAAAATTGATGCTGAAAGTTGCATAAAAGCTGTTACATCAGCTATATCGTTGTTTGGAGTACCAAATCGCATAATAACAGATCAGGGTAGGTGTTTTGCCAGCACCAAATTTAGTGAGTTTTGTTCGCACCAGAAAAAATGTTTGCATTTAGTTGCGACCGGTGCAAGTAGAGCTAATGGACAAGTTGAACGCACTATGAGTACCTTAAAGAACTTATTAACTGCAGTAGAGACTAGCAGCCGGGTTTGGCAAGACGCTTTAGGTGAGGTTCAATTAGCTATAAACTGCACAGTTAATCGAGTGACAAAAGCAAGCCCCTTAGAATTATTTATTGGCAAAGTTGCTCGCCCGTTGGGGTTGCTTCCACCCTGTGACATGGTACAGGAGATTGATTTGGCAGAAGTACGAACAAAGGCGGTTCAAAATATTTCAGACGCAGCAGCATATAGAAAAACGCAGTTCGACAAAAATAAAGCTAGAGTAATTGGGCACAAGGTTGGAGATTATGTATTATTGAAAAACGAAGAAAGGCATCTGACAAAGTTAAACCCAAAGTTCAGGGGATCTTTTCAGGTAACAGAATTATTAGACGGTGATAGGTATATTCTCAGATCATTGACAAATAATAGAAAATATAAATATGCTCATGAAAATATAAGAAAGATGCCAGAGGGGCATGTACCAGTTGAATTTGAATGTGCTAAAGAAAGGGAATGAAATAATTGAAACTGTTGAAAGAGACAGTAGTGAAATAGTGGAAACTGTTGAAAGTGACAGTAGTGAAATAGTGGAAACTGTTGAAAGAGACAGTAGTAAAATAGTTGAAACTGTTGAAAGAGACAGTAGTGAAATAGTTGAAACTGTTGAAAGAGACAGTACAAATAGTTGTATTTTATTCTCTAAAACGTTTTTATGGGCTCTGTTGTGGACTTTAAGTATTTCTGCTACTTGTTCGTCTTCGATCGTGATGTCTACGACTTTAGACTGTGAGAAACGGATTTTATAATTACTGAAATGTAATGGGTAGATCTTTTGTAGTTTGCCCGTTATCTCTTAGGAGGTTTGAATTCCGTTGATCGCTGAAGGGCTTAAATAATTTTTTAATATTATTCGTCCTGAAATATCCCATGTCTGTGGTATGTCGAAAAAGAAATGCTAAACTTGTAATCTTTCTTGTCCGCCTTATAAATGAAGATTTGGTTCTTAAAGACGTTTATTGGAACTAACATACTGGGTTTGAGGTTGTGTGCCGAGCTCTCGTCACTGTGTTGAGTCGTGACTGAATTAAATTGATTAATCGGAATTCAAGAGAGAGCGTCTGCTACTACAATATCTTTACCAGGCTTGTAAAGCAATTCATAGTCGTACTCCTCTAAATGTGCTTTCCAGCGCTTGATTCTAGCATTACCGTTTCAGCTTCTTAGCGAATGTATAAGTGGCTGGTGGTCGATGAAAATTTTAACCTTGGATTTCCCATATAGGTAATTACGCAATGCTTTTAGGGCCCATATTATGGCGAACATTTCTTTTTCATTAGCTGCATAATTTTCTTCAGGCTTGGATAGTGTTTGAGATATAAAAGAGATTGGCTGATTGTTCTATGATAGGACTGTGCCAATTGCGTAGTTTGAAGCATCTGTTTTCCCAATGTGTTCTCCGAGAATGTCATCTAATGCTCGTTGGAATATTGATGGGCCGTTTTCAAGCCAATAGGGAGACGGGTGAATTCATATTCAGCATTATTCACCGAAAAGGCAGTATTTTCGATGTCTGAAGGCTTTAGTTTAATTTGGTGGAACCCACTCTTGAGGTCTAACACCGAGAAGAGTTTATTATTACCTAATTGAGCGAGAACTTCTTTTATTTCGGGAATTGGATATTTATCTGCTAATGTCACTTTATTTAACTTTCTATAATCAATAACAATTCTACACTTTTTTTCCTTTGAGTCATCCGGTTTTTTTGGTGGTTCACACAGATGAATTGTAGGGGATCGAGACGGTCGAATAATGCCATCTTCTACTAGCTCTGAGATTTGTTTATTCACCTCATCTTTGCGGGACATGGGGTATTGGTAAAATTTGGAATAGACGGGAGTTTCGTTAGTCGTCCGGATTTTCGCAGTCACTTTTGTGGCGTAGGTGAGTTTTTCGTCTGGTTTTGAAAAAAGTTTAGGGTATCTGTCAAGTAGGTTAGTTAGATATTGCGATAGGCTTTTTTGTAAATCATCTGTACGGGGTCTGGTAACATTGATAGCTTCTATTTTTCTGATCTGATATAAAGCGCCAACAATTTTCAACAGTAAAATGCCATTTCTGTGGGAAATTAGGACATAAGATGATTGAATGCAGAGCTAAAAAGCAGCAAAATCTTTCGTTTCAAGATAGAAACAGTAGCAATGGCAGCTCATTTGGCCACCGTCAGAAAACTGATGTCGTCTGTTTTAAATGTGGAGAGCCTGGCCATATTGCAACACAGTGCAGTAAGAACAAAATAGACTGTGAGAAACGGATTTTATAATTACTGAAATGTAATGGGTAGATCTTTTGTAGTTTGCCCGTTATCTCTTAGGAGGTTTGAATTCCGTTGATCGCTGAAGGGCTTAAATAATTTTTTAATATTATTCGTCCTCAAATATCCCATGTCTGTGGTATGTCGAAAAAGAAATGCTAAACTTGTAATCTTTCTTGTCCGCCTTATAAATGAAGATTTGGTTCTTAAAGACGTTTATTGGAACTAACATACTGGGTTTGAGGTTGTGTGCCGAGCTCTCGTCACTGTGTTGAGTCGTGACTGAATTAAATTGATTAATCGGAATTCAAGAGAGAGCGTCTGCTACTACAATATCTTTACCAGGCTTGTAAAGCAATTCATAGTCGTACTCCTCTAAATGTGCTTTCCAGCGCTTGATTCTAGCATTACCGTTCCAGCTTCTTAGCGAATGTATAAGTGGCTGGTGGTCGATGAAAATTTTAACCTTGGATTTCCCATATAGGTAATTACGCAATGCTTTTAGGGCCCATATTATGGCGAACATTTCTTTTTCATTAGCTGCATAATTTTCTTTAGGCTTGGATAGTGTTTGAGATATAAAAGAGATTGGCTGATTGTTCTATGATAGGACTGTGCCAATTGCGTAGTTTGAAGCATCTGTTTTCCCAATGTGTTCTCCGAGAATGTCATCTAATGCTCGTTGGAATATTGATGGGCCGTTTTCAAGCCAATAGGGAGACGGGTGAATTCATATTCAGCATTATTCACCGAAAAGGCAGTATTTTCGATGTCTGAAGGCTTTAGTTTAATTTGGTGGAACCCACTCTTGAGGTCTAACACCGAGAAGAGTTTGTTATTACCTAATTGAGCGAGAACTTCTTTTATTTCGGGAATTGGATATTTATCTGCTAATGTCACTTTATTTAACTTTCTATAATCAATAACAATTCTACACTTTTTTTCCTTTGAGTCATCCGGTTTTTTTGGTGGTTCACACAGATGAATTGTAGGGGATCGAGACGGTCGAATAATGCCATCTTCTACTAGCTCTGAGATTTGTTTATTCACCTCATCTTTGCGGGACATGGGGTATTGGTAAAATTTGGAATAGACGGGAGTTTCGTTAGTCGTCCGGATTTTCGCAGTCACTTTTGTGGCGTAGGTGAGTTTTTCGTCTGGTTTTGAAAAAAGTTTAGGGTATCTGTCAAGTAGGTTAGTTAGATATTGCGATAGGCTTTTTTGTAAATCATCTGTACGGGGTCTGGTAACATTGATAGCTTCTATTTTTTTCTCTTTAATCAAAATTCATCTATTGGTTTTAATCACAGAGTGTTAAACTACAAGAGTGGTTGATAGCTTAACAGCAAAATGTTAATGTTAAAAATAGAATCTTGAGATTGGCTCGGTAATATTAAAACATTAATCATACTTAAATTATGCAATTAATTCAAATAATTTTACATATCAACATAACATTATTCTCATAGCAAAGGTTCTGTGTGATTATTTACTTATTCCTGTGCCTTTGGCCTTTGTAATTTTCCTTTTAATTATGCATATTTTTTTACTACCGAGCCAATCTCAGGGTTTATTATTTTTAACAGAAAGCTCGAGAGCTATCATCCACTCTTGTATTTGGTGCTCTGTGGTTTTAATGGTCATGAAATTTTTATCTGTATGGATTACAGCTTGAAGTTCTTTTAGGCTATCATTACCTAGAATAGCATCAAAGGATTTTAATGTGGGTAACAGAAAGAATTTTATTGGAACATCATAGACGTTGAAAAGATTTGCTATTTTATAGTAGGTAATGTTGATGTTGCCTCCTACTGAGACAGCCTCGAAAGGTTTTAAGTTGGGTTTGGGGTTATCAACCAAATTCGGTCTTATGTAGTTCCTATTGGAACCAGTGTCTATTAGTATTTTTAGAATTTTTCCGCCCCTCACTGTTACCTCAAAATATGGTAAGGAGGAGCTGTTTCCTCTAAAAAATGAAGGTAAGTATCTAGTTCATAACAGAACTGTTTTTGGTAATCCTCTAGGGATGGACAGTAACTATTTTCGTTCTCATGGTCTTGTATTATTTGTTCGTAGTCCGTTATTGAAACGTCATTACTAGTTTCAATGTTAAAATTACGTTGTCATTTGAAGTCGTGCTGTACGGGGTAAGGGGGTCGTTTTCCTGTTTCGAAATTTGGTCTGTTTATATAATTTATTTGTTTTGATCTTACGCTGGGATCCACTTCCATTATTTCAGGCAGCGGTTTCTGTGCAACAGGTCGAGCTGGTGCAAATGTCTGCTGTGGAAAACTGTGTCTGTAGTCATTCCGTGGTGGTCGGTTCGATTGGTGCCGCGGAGGTGGTTGTCTATAAATCTGCTGTCCGTATTGAATATTAGCTCTGGGTGGTACAGGCGGTGGTTGATTGATCGTACTAAATGAAAGTGAAGTTCTAGGTATTGGTATAGGTTTTGGATTGTTGTTACTAAAGTTACTGGTATGTCCCCTAGAATTTGCATGGTTTGTCCTATAGTCCTGATTTTCTATTTTAAAGCATAAATGTAATGCTTAAGGTAGATCCTCAGGTTCCCTCATGCCTAGCATTCGCGAAAGGTCTCCTTTTAGACCTCTAATGAATGTATCCATAAACTTTCTTTAAGAGTTGTTCTTGGTCCCTCGTTAATTCCATGCAGCCAACCTTATTTATTAGAAGTAAGAGGTGGTTATAGATTGCCGAATGGAAGTCTATTATTGATTAGTTGCTCTCTTGTACTAATGTGGTTAACTGGTATTCAAGCTTAATAAAGTCTCGTTTATCTGCGTAATGATTAAAATTTTGATAAAGCTGTCCAATCTAAAGGGACGTTATAGGATTCTAATGCAAAGTCGGCTAGACCGATGATTTTGTTCCCGACTGTATGCAGTATTGCAAAATATTTGGATGGCCCTTCAGATGGGAGTAATTTTGTAAAACCCTATCTACATTTTTCTTCCAAGAACTAAAATGTTAATGTTCGCCTGAAAATTCCCTAATGCATTTAACTACGTGTCGATTGAATGTTTGTTAAGATAATAAAATTAAAAATATGAGTAACGTTTCCTTTTATTCGTTGTGAAAACCAGTAGCTGGTTTGTTCCTTTTATTCTTTAGGGTCCCTTGGGATTCGCAGGATTAGAATTTAAAATATACTACAACGTTAGTGAGATTTAGCTTTTATATTTTTGCAGTTTTTTTATTTGATTAAGGGAGAAATATATTATTCCTTATTTATATCATTAATTTTGTTAGTTTGACAATGTTTAATTTAAATTAACTTGACTTACAAAATTAACGTTTGTCCGGTCATCCTTCTCTGCGTCCGGATTTATCCTTTTTGGGTTCTTCGATTATTGATACACCCTATTGGAGATTCCGCGACAGACAGTGGGTATAGAAGTTATCCTGGGGACGTACCCTTCAGGATTTTTCAGCCTCACTTTTTTTTTATAATTTTTTCTTTATCTTTAATAGGGAAAAGGTGCTGCACACCAAATCAAAAAAATCGCACTTTTAACCACCGTGAGACAGTGGAAGTCTTTACACTGAACTTCGCACTTATCGTTCTCGTATCCTTTTAAGGCCCGACGAAGGATTGGAAAATTTTTCCACTACCCGCGTTTAAAGGACGTTTTGCTTTATCACGCGTCGTCAAGTCCCTGCTCGGGCCAGTTAAGTTTTTGATATTGTTATATTTGAAAAAATTTAACAAAGTCAATTTTTAAAACGTATTATTTATTCAGTTAAAATTGTAAGACTAAACTTTATACCAAATCTGGGTTCCCTATCTAACCTCTGTATGCTGGCAACGAAGTCCCACGTCGTGGCGGCGGTTTCAATTTTAGGTAATTAAAGATCTCCGTGTTCTAATTCCGTTTCGTCGGAATTGCTGCACGTTGATCGGCTCGTGCAGGAAGTTGTTCAGACGTTAGGCTTGCACTTTCTTGAATTGATGTGTAGATTAGGAGCTGGCTTGCACTTTCTTGTGTCAATGACTTTATCGAAGTGTGAGACCATTATAATTCGTTGTTAACTTACTTATATATGTAAATATATGAAATGTTGGAGTTGCGATAAGAAAAAAACTATTTTTATCGGTTTCCGAACTTCTCCTTATTAATTAATTCGCAAGTGAGCTCAGCGCTCTGTTTTATTTCGCCGCACAAAATCTTCTCGATATTTTAAGAGTACTTCGGTGGCACTCAAATACTACAGTGACTTAACTAGGTTGCTGTATTGTGAAAGCAAGTGCCACACAGTAATTATTATCTGTGAAGTAAAACTCTGTGAACTAAAGCTTCGCTGCCCGACGGCCACGACGTCGAAAGCTTAAGCAAACGGCTGTTGCTTGACCCTTCAAAGCTTTGCGTCTCGGCTTAAAATTTTGTAGTGCATAGTTTAAGGTTCGCTATGCCACCAACAAAGATAAACAAAACAGAACTTGACAAAGCTCTTAAGCAAGCGATCTTGAAAGCGCAAACTTCAGATGCGAACTTGGCAGAAGCAATAACCATGTCGGTACTGAAGGCTGAGATAAGTGCTATTTCGAGCGCAAATGAACCATTGTCGGATTCAAGCGACAAAAAGCAGCAGCGATTTCAAATAAAATAAATAAAACGAAAAAGCTTCCCGAACACTTCTCCCCATCTAGAGAGAAAAAATATGATACTAGCAAGAAGCCTCGAAGATAAGCCTCACTAGGTGTCATTACGTGGCTTTACGCTGCTGATGCCGATACATGCCGTAACACGGTCAAATAACTCGAGGATGAGCACTATGAATTTCACTGCTACCAATTGAAAGAGGACAGGCCATAAAGAGTATGCAATAAAGGCATGCGCAATGGTACTCTTCTCAGCCAAGTAAATGACAAATTAGGAAAACTTGGTCACAAGGTTCTCGATGTCCACACGCCCCAGAGACACAGCGAACCTGGCTGTCCCAATAACAAGAAAATAAATATGTTCCTTTTAATTAACGCCGCAGTGTCTAATAAAAAGCAGATCCAGGCGGTCAAATTATTATGCCACATGAGGGTCTGAATTGAACCTATGCGAATGTGCGCAGCCCTTGTGCAGTGTCATCGTTGCCAGCAATGTAGCAAATGTACAGGAAAGCACCCTGCTAGTAGTTCTGCTGGCCCACGAAGTGAGCCGTTCACCAGCTACAATTCTAGAGAACATCACCTTGCTAGTTGTTTAGGATGTGCTAAGCATCAGGTGTTCCTACAACGTTCGAGACCTACAACTGGCGTTGGTGACATTAGCGCAGTCACTGAGCGCTCGCAACCACTGGCGCTTACTGAAGGCAATCAGATAGCTACAAATCGAGGAAGTACGTCGTACGCTGATGACACTAAAAGGATCACTCACTACAATCCCAAACAACAGCAACACCGTCAACAACAGCAGCGTTTTGACAGAAGCCGCAGCCGACAAAGAGCTGACAGCTACTGAGAGCTGACCGTAATAATCAAAGAGTACTAAATACAAGAGTGGGTGATAGCTCTCGAGCTTTCTGTTAAAAATAATAAGCCCTGAGATTGGCTCGGTAATAAAAATAAATGCATAATTAAAAGGTAAATTACAAAGGCCAAAGGGACAGGAGAAGCTAAATGATCACACAGATCCTTTGCTATGAGGCTAATGTTTTGTTGTTATGTATTGGTTTTTGAGTTATTTGCATAATTAACATATGATTAATGTTTTAATCACAAAGCACCAAATACAAAAGTGGATGATAGCTAGATATTAGAACATTAATTATATGTAAATTATGCAAATAATTCAAATAATAATACAGAACAACAAAACCAGAGAGTACCAAATAGTATTTAGTACTCTTTGGTTTTAATATTACCGAGCCCATCTCGAGGTTTTATTTTTAACATTAACATTTCGCTGTTAAGCAATCACCCCCTCTTGTATTTGGTACTCTCTGGTAATAATATAGAAGCCATTCTGCAGACGCTTAAGAGTAGTATCCATTTCCTCCGTTTGCTGTAAGAGAAGCAAATGGATATCATGATGATGATTCTGAAGCAACAGCAGGAACAGACTCAGTAACAGTGGCAAAAATTTAATATGCTCACTGCTCTTAACGTGTCCAAATTATAAAATGATGCCTCTAAGCATCGCCGTGTGGGTGATGATGGCGTCTCCACGAAGCTGCCTGAGTTACGAAGCTTTTTGCAGCGATATGGCATAGATATACTCTTGCCAATCGAGACTCACTGCCGAGGCATCAAAACACCTAAGATATATGGCTTTCAGTCTAACCCAGCCAAACACCCAAGCACGGGCAACGTTAGAGGAGGAGCAGCAATATTAATAAAATCAAACATAGTCCACTTTCCGCTAATGCCAGTGGCTACAGAAAGAGTCCAGATCGCATCAGCAGCCATTAACACTGAGCTTCGTGTTGTCAACTTCGGAGCTATTTACTGTCCACCAAGATTTACCTGAACGACGGACGAGTTCTTCGATATCATTGATGGTCATGGTTCCAAATATGTAGTTGCTGAAGACTGGAATGCAATACACTGGCTATGGGTTGCTGACAGAAACAATCCAAAAGGCGTTGCATTAGCAAATCTAGCTTTGAACTCGCAACTAAGAACATTAGCCACAGGAAGAGCAACTAGTTTTTTGTATGCCAGAAGAGGGTCCCCGAGTTGCCTAGATTTTGCAATAACTCGAGGCATTCTTGGCGTCCATTCATCTATCCAGGCTATTGTTGAACTGAGTTCCGACCACTTGCCACTAGTTAAAACGCATGATGCTACGGAAACGGAGTATGCAGTTATGGAACGCCATATCTCGAAACACACAAACGGAGTTGTTTCAGTCGCTATTGCAGAAATCACTAGATATAAATGTTGAAATTCAAACTGACAAGGATATCGACGATCTCCTAAAAATCTTTATTGAGAAAATTACTGTCGCTGCATCTGTTGGTACGCACCAGTCGTCGCAACTAACTAGAGAGATCCGTCAGTTAATTTCGGAAAAAAGACGACTGCGTATCAGGTGGATGAGATCCCGCCATCCAGTGGACAAGGCAGCTTGGAATAGAGCGCAGACTATGCTGAGACGAACACTGGCTGATTTCCGATCAGAGTGGTTTGACCAAAGGCTCGCTAACAGTGGTACTGACAGAGATGCAATTTACTCCTTGTTGAAGACCACACGTGCTATAAAGAGAAGATGTCCCAGGACAGCGCCTCTGGTGGATGCAAATGGGTCATGGTGTCGGTCTGATGCCGAGCAGGCAGAGGCATTTGTCAAGCTCCTAGCTGGCAGATTTGTGCCCAATGACCTCACTTGTCAGCAACGAGAAAAAGAACTGATGGATACGCTTGACCATCCGCTGCAAATGGACATGCGAATCCAGCCGTTTGAACCAAGCGACGACAGCATTCTGGCAGAGCACCAGGCCATGACAAGATCTGCAATGCTACCTTAAAAGTACTTCCCGACCACGCAGTTCACAACCTGTTATTAATTTTTAATGCAATAGTGAGGCTCCAATACTTTCCAGCGCAGTGGAAATTGGGAATCTTATCAATGATTCACAAGCCTGGAAAGCCCGAAAGAGATCCCGCGTCTCACAGGCCGATCAGTCTTCTCCCTTCGACCTCGAAGGTGTTTGAAAGACTAACTGCGGCCAGGATTGTTACAACCATGGAGACGCAGGGAACAATTCCAGACCACCAGTACGAATTTAGAGCAGAATACAGCACCACTAAACAACTGCACAGAGTAGTCGACCAAGTCCTCCAAGCTTACGAAGACAATGAATATTGTAACGCATTGTTTTTAGACGTCAAAGAAGAATTTGATCGTGTGTGACACTTGGGGTTACTCGAAAAAATTAAGAACACACTGCCGGCGCCTTACTTCTTGCTTTTAAAATCATATATTACCAGCAGGAAATTTGTTGTGGGAGCTTCACGGCAATATCTACAAAATATGATATTAAAACAGGTGTACCTCAAGGAAGTGTATTGAGGCCATTGTTCTACACCCTGTATACTTCCGACATGCCTCAGCCCAACATTCAAATGAATATTCAGCCAAGTAAAATTATGTTGGCTACGTTTGCTAATAACGTATGCGTCACATATAGGGCGAATTTGTTGGTAGCAAAACACTCTTGGATGCTCGGCCCAAAAAGCAAGTTGTCCCTCAGCAACAAGGTGACAATATATAGACAAATAATTGCGCCAATTTGGGTATATAGCTGTCAAATATGGGGGCTTGCTTGCGATAGTCAAATTAAACAAATCCAAATGGCTCAAAACAAAGTGATCCAACTAATCACTGGATGCGAGTGGTACATTAAGAACAAAATGTTGCACAATGACTTAAACCTCGCCACAGTGTTCCAATCAATTTCCATTCAAGTTGTCATAATAATCGCTTTCGAAACCACGGCAACAGGTTGGCCAATAGACTGACAAAAACTCGCCCAGGACAACGTATCAATAGACGTAGATCCCATAGCCTTATAAGCCGTGTACCTAGCATAAGGATGACTTACATTCTTGAATTGTTATTAATATTATCATTATTATCATTGTTATTTAGTTATATAATTCATTATGCCTGGTTTATTTTCATTATGATTAAGCCTAATTAATCGATTAGCCGCAGCACAAATTAAAGCAGTATTGAGAAAATAAGGTGACAAAAGAATAACTTAATTTATTATCCAAAGGATTGGTACAAATAGTCTGCACAAGTTCAGATCAGAATTAGAACAGGTGCCTTAAGGCTAGCTTAGTGGTATTTATATCTTAACCTAACAAACGCAGCATGGTTGCAGCGTTTGTTTACAATTATTATTACCCTTTGATTGAAAGCTAATTTTCGGCGTTGAGTGATTTCTCTTTATTTCTTGATGGGGACAATTATGAAAAAATGCTGAATGATGCTCATCGCTTGCTTATTCAGAAAGTGCTGAATATCATGTGTTTATTCTATGTTTATTGCTTGCTTATTTAGACCGCTAAAATTTGTTTTTAGGATCTTTTTAGGATTTTGGCGTATAGGTATATGGGGTGGTAATAGGTGGACCAGGTTTTTTTTTTTTTTTTTTTTTTTTTTCCTTGTTACTCCTCCTGGGAGCTTAGGGCTTCTACAAGTTGTTTCCACCGGACTCTATTCGGTGCTGTTTTTGCTTCCCATGTTAACTGCGCCAGTCTGGTTGGTTCCATTAGAGTCCTTACGTTCCCTGGTCCAATTCGTGTCCGTTTCATAATGCGAAGGATCGTCATCGGATTGGGGGGGGTTGGTTTTGTTTCTTGTATTAGTTTCAGTAATCGTTTTTAATTTTTCAATTGATCCAGTGATTAGCCGGGTGCAATCTATCCCAGAGATGGGGCTGCCATCTGACGGCGTCCGGGAATGCCGTTTTTCGAACATGATATGTGTAATGGGTCCAGAAAAATCCATTAAACATATTATGCCGAAAAATTAACAGGTCATGAAATAACTTCCATGAGTGGGGCTCGAACCCACGACCCCTCGCTTAGGGAGCAGTTACACTACCCACTAGGCTAAGGAGCCCCCTGGACCAGGTATATAACTTTATATATAATGATATATATAACTATATATATAATGTAATGTTTGCGAGTTATTGTTTAATTAATATATATTATATATTTAATTTCCGAAGTCACCAAGGATTAACACAATTAGTCCATGCAGGGTCAGATCGCAGTTACAACTTAAGGCTGGCTTAGGAGTATTTATATCTGATTCAAAAAAAGGCTGCGGCGTCGCGACGTTTGTTTACAATTGTTATCTTATATTTACAAAGGCTGCGGCGGGGCGATTATATACAATTTTTATGGCGAACTATGCCTTTTCCGGGTGTTGCAAGACTGCTCTCTATCTCTTGCTGCAGACAGTTATTAATACGTGATTATTTTGCTGTATGAGCATACCTGTTTGTGGGCGTATAGGAATGTTGAAGTGGTCCGTGGTGGAACGGTTGAGTGGATATGGATATATTACTATATATATAAGTTAGCATAAGAATACAAGAACATATGATCTAATTTTTATAAGGTTACTTTGTATCCATACTTCCTTTCCCTTTTTTAGCGCCTGCCCGAGTTCAAAAGACTGAACAGCTTCCGGCAAAATAAATCTTGTTAAAAAAATAAAAGAAAAAAAACGATAATTAAGTTATGCTCAAAAGAATGCCACGCGGCATAAAAAACCCTTGGACAGGTTAACGAACGAGTGTCAACGCACCCAACGTGATCAACGGAGGCATCAAGCGACGTGATTACCGTAAGCACGGAACGACGATACCATCGCCTGATACAGCGAAGCAATAGAGCCGACAATCGAGGCTACGATAAAGCTCATAAATGGGACCTATTATACACCCATTCTGTAGATGGAATTTGTTTGTCCTAAATTAGCACGAAAGCAGAGCAGACGGTCCTTGAAAATAAATAAATTATAAACTGGTGCCCGAGGGGCGACCCTGCAGACCAAAAAACGCGCGAAGTACCCGTAAGCTGCAGTGGAATACCGAATTAAATTATATAAAAATTTATAAACACAAGCTTATAAAACGAACAATCAGCAGCAACAATAGTGAAAAAAAAGCAAAGTGGTTCCGAATAAAAGAAAAAACCAAAAAATAACAAATAACAAAAGTAATCCGTAAAGTGCCTAGTGTATTTTTTTTACCGGTAAGACTAAGTAAAATAAATGGCAACAAACTTAAACCAAAAATATATTAACAGCAAAAGTAATAGCACAAAATAAGTAAAACTCTAACGCTGCTCACATTTAACTACGACATACAACAACAAACACCAGAAACTTCACCAACCGATGCTACAATATACGACGAAACGACACATCATCATCAAATAAATAAGCAATGGGACATTAATCATTAAAAATATCACAAAAAATAAGAATATCAAAAATGATATCACTAGTACAGCCAACTAGTATAACCAACTCCAACCTTGCGATTCTCAAGGGGCCCTCAAAGGTAGAAGGAGCAGGCCAGCCACTGGCCTTTACAGAGAAAAATTTTTTGTAAAACCATAAGACAAAAAAAAAATGGACAAAAAAGGAAAAAATAAAAAATAAAATAAAATGAAAAACAAAGTAGAAAGTAGGTAAATTATCAAATTAAAACTTGTCTGTAATAACTTTTTCTGTAGGATCTCTAGCCGTAAGAGCACAACCTTTTTATAACCTAAGATTATTACCTTCAGAACTTAGTAAAGACAGGGCAAATCGCGGTCCAAAGATGAAAGAAGAGGTCACGGAAGCCCTTGAGAGCCTAAATTTCGGTTTCAACGAGGCAGCAGCTCGCGCCCGACCTTCATGGAGCAATGCTAGGATCAACCTCGAAATAAGGGAGATTAATGGAAAAATAACAAGGGAAGTACTATCGGCTGACAAAGAAACACAAAGCTGGAAGATATCCCCATAGTAAGGCCGACAGAACAGAGACCACACATACCAGAAGTGGTTCAACTAATTAGGGAGTTTTTTGGAGACCGGGTAACGTTCGGTTTCTGAAAGAAGAACGCCGACCGATTCAAAAAGTTATCCGACGGACAAAAGGGCACTCACGAGTATTATTTACTAACTATTTACTACTATATATAATAAGGTATTCGAAGAGGCTGACACCGTATTGGAGTCATATAGCACCCCCATGAACTGGACGCTGATAAAATAGACATTAAGACTCTGAAGTACCAACTATTTTCTATATATCTAGGCAGAATTTGCATCCAAGAATTCCATCAAAGAGTGTAACGTCAGCTGTCTCTGATACTAAACCAGATTGGCATTCAGGAACAGTCTCCCGAAATTAATGAAGCGCAAACAACAAGCTTTCGCAAATAAAGCCCTCGATACATTCGTTAGGAGAATAAATGGTGACTTACCGCGACTTTAAGCCATTAAAGAGCCAGATTTAAAGAACAACCGCCCAATCAACAGGTTCACAGAAGTTCCCATACTTAACAACCGACTCCCAGACTTAGACAACCCACACAGAGCTACAACGCCTCCAGACAAGAACGTCATAAATATAGCGATGCATCACCTCGACCGGGACAAAAAAAACACGAACCAGACAAAGGGACATGACTCAATCTTACCGAACGCGAACAGACACCAGAATGGCGCCCGAGCAGCAGACAGCTGCCGTCGCAAAGGCTTTAGAGTCAATTCCATATAGCTACGGGTACCCCATAAAATCCAAGAGGGAGGGGAGTAGAAGAGAACGCATACTATGAAGAAGCAGCAGGAGAAAAAATAGCGGACTCGCGATCGACATTAAAACACGAAATAAGGAGAGCAGACGCATCCGACCTTTGTTTTTAAGGCTGAGTGGTTACTCCCTACCATAATTCTGCTGTAAGGCCTGGTACGGGACCTGATTGACACAGGCTCAAGCCAGATTTATATAATATATAATATAAGTTGAGTTTATTATTATTTTTTTATTTTAAAAAAATTAACAAGTCCATTTTTAAATTGGGTATCGTTTATTCAGTTGTAAATTTTAGACTAATCTTAATACTAGGTCTGGGTTCCCCATCTAACCTCTGTGCGCTGGCAGCGAAGTCCAACGTCGTGGCGGCAGTTCCAATTCCAGGTAATCAAAGAGCTGCGTGTGCTAATTGAACACCTGCGCTTCATTGCAATTGGTGCACGTTGATCGGCTCGTGGAGAAAGTGGTGCAGACGCTAGGCTTGCACTTTCCTGAATCGATGTGCAGATGCTAGGCTTGCACTTTCTTGTGTCAATGACTTTACTGAAGTGTGGAAAGTCATTGACCATCATAATTCGTTGTTAACTTATATATAATTGCATCGTCGGATTCGTTACAAAAAATAAACCCGTTTCCAAGCAACCTCGGTGGAAGGAAGTATAAATTTTACGCACCATACACAGGTAGCTCTTTTCGGCAATAACAACCTACCAATTAAATTCTTTCTTCTACACGCATTAACAACATTCCATAGCATTCTCGGGAACGACACCCCAAAAGCAGATAGAAGCTACCAAATTAAAATCAGGCAACTTAAAATACAATCGGTAAACAATATTATAACTAGAGTAAGGACCGAACATATGAGCGATTATCAAAAGAGGATAATTGGGAACCTCCTTCAATCACATCAAAAACTATTCTCGGACCCCAACCGAAAATTGACCTACCCCACCAACATAGTTGGAGATATAAGGACCACCTCCGATACGCAAATCTATAGCAAACACTACCCATACCATAAAAAAAAATGAAAAATCTACTCAGTCCATCTGACAATTTTAAAAATTAGGTTTACCCAAATAAAATGGTAACAAATGTAACATCGGAAAACGAACAGAACGTAAACATAATTAACGAAAGGGGCTCATAGAAACGCCACGGAAAACAAATCCCAAATCCTTAATTTTTCTTTTCCAAAATGCAACATAAAATACAAACTATAGCGAAGAACTTCGAAACGTGTTAAGTAGTGAAATACGACATACATCCGAGTCGGATTCCAATACAGATAACGCCAATCCCAAGTTACCCTGGACAGATAGTTCACATCGACATACATATATTCAACGGAAAGTAATGCCCACAGCAAGAAATAATGAACGCGTACGGAATTCCAAGTATTTATGGACAACGAAAAGTCTCTCAATGCATATATGTCGGCTAGCAACGGCGAAGTCAAACGGTTTCACTCAACCCTTAGCGAAATTATAAGTAGCCTATAAAAAGATATAGGGGAAATAATCCTAAAAGCGGTAAAATCCTATAACGAGTCAATACACTCAACTACAAAGAAGAAGCCAATAGAAATCTTCTTTGCGTACCCAAAAACCAGCGACCCAAAAAAAATAGCAGATGAAAGGGCAAAAATAAGTGATAGAATAACAATAAAATATAAAAAGATAAAGAGTGCCATAATAGAAAAAAAAACTGTATTAGAATATATAACACGGAAGAAGTAGTTCACGTAAAAATTAATAGAAGATTGGGATCAAAATCATCGCCGAGGTGTAAAAAAGAAATAGTTTTCGAGGCAAAAACACAACAATAATTACTCAATCCGGAACAACAATCCATTAAAGCCACCACCAAAAATTAAGAGAGATCCTTATTGCATCCGATGACATTTGCATATAATGGGTTTACTAGAACATAAAATCTAGGACAATTAAGCTACGCGGGATAAACAACCCTTGGACGGGTCATCGAATGGGTGTCAACGCACCCAACGCAGTCAAGTGTCAATTGACGCGATTACCGTAAGCATGGAACGGCGGTAGCATCGCCTGATACAGCGTAGCAACAGAGCCGACGCTGACGGGGGAGGCCGCGCCGACGCTCAAAGATGGGATCTATTATTCAGCCATTCTGTAACCAGAATTAGTTAGTCCTAAATTAGCACGAAAACAGAGCCGACGCCCTTTGAAAATAAATTGATTATTAACTTATATATATAAAAATAATATTTGTGTTAAAAAGACAAAATAATTTTATTGTTTTATTACATTTGTCGGATTATGATACATGGCTTGACTGTTATCACTTTTATTTTTCACATACAAAGCACATACAAGTTTTGCTCGTTTCCGGGCCGCAATCTAGACTACGTCTTCGCCAAACGCTGAGCACAATTCTATCTCACAACTTCTACTTTTCACCCAAAGTAGCAAGTCCTTGTCTCTGTCTTTCTCCTATATATTGCGACCCACGAGGTGTCTGACACTCAGAAACGTTTCCTCTATTCCTGTTACTAAACTTTTCTTTCTTTTATATGCCCAGCGCAAACAAGCACATGCCAAAGTACCGTTCTATGTCCCGCCAGAACTTTGCTTTTGGCTGCACGCCAACACGGCCTTCCTTACAAATCTCCACTTAACTAAACAAATCAAGATATACTAATTACATTTTTAATTAAATATTGTCATTTTTAACTGCAAACAATTCATTGTTTACGTTACTTAGCTTTCTTGTTCAATTTCAATTCAACATTGCCGGGCAAATTTATGCACCAGATCATCATGACCTCTGCCATAACACTTCTTGTCAATGACAGCTGCTATACACCAGATCGTCTTTACCCCCACCATCACACTTCTGCTCCCTGGAAGACAGCTGTTATACTGCGCTCAACTCTTCCCCTTAGGACACAAATGCACATTCAAAAGTGCCGCCTAGGAGCTCTCCTCCATATTGAGACTCATCATAATTTTGGAATTCTTTGTTCGTTATTTACTTGTTTGTTTGGAAGCGCTTTTATTATTATTTATTATTATTGATTTTTATTCAAACCGATCTCCGTCTAATATTTTATTTCCTTGAAACAGGCCCTTAAATTTGGAATCAAGTTTTGTTTTGTGACGTTTTTCAATTCACAACAACACGTGATCACCTACGTTATATGGCCGGGCCGCTTTTGTTATTAATAGCTCTAAAGTAACTCTATTTATAAAGCAATTTAAAGCGAACTGAATATCTTGAAATGCATCCTGCCAAGAACATTCACTGACTTCTACGGCCGTAAGCATAGCTTCTATCGTGCTCATAACACGTTCCATCTGTCCATTGACTCGACTGACGCCTGTTTATTTGTTGAGCAAAATTCATGGAATTTGTTACTGGCGAAACTTCTGCCTTAATCAGCGATGATACGACTGGGAGTTCCAAGAAAAGATATACCTTACTTTACAGCTTTAATGCAGCTAAATTATTCCAAGGCTAAATTAAGAGTGTGATAGAAGCAAACAAGCTTAGTGAACGCAACTATTTGAGCAATAATATATTCCTTCAAAACATTCTTTTCACTAAACTCGCCACTTATATTAAAGTGGATGGTATGCCAAGGTATATCAACCTTAGGTATATGGTCAAATTCCATTTGAACCTTTCCTAAAGCGGGCTTAGACAGTTTGCAGGTTATGCAATTTTCGAAAAACTTTCTGACATACTTAGACATGTGTTTAATCCAGAACTGTTCATAATCCTTGTCTAAAGTTTTCTACTATTTTAAATGCATCATAGCCTCATGCACATGATTTATGACTAACGCCTTAGGTGGTATCGACAAAAATCGTGTCATAGTATTACGTTGTATCTTGCGATATAATAGACCACATCTAATTTCATAAGTTTTTAGTTGACGCATAATTTTCATTGTGCTATTGTCTCATTTATGTTCAGCTATCAACCAATTATTCGTTATTGTTGCTAGATCTACTCGAACCTCAGCTGTTTTATGGTTGAAACCGTAGGAATCGGGTATCGAGTCAAATAAATTACTATGATCCATTTGGCTACCCTTTCAATATACAACACTAAAGTCAAATGCCTGCTTATATGCTCAGCAACGTGCCTTAGGTCGGGTAGCTTTTAATTTAATGAATGTAAATAATGTATAAAATGTTTCATTGCATTATAAACAGCTAATGTTTCTTGCCCATACGAATGGTATTTAGCATCTGCTGCTGTTGTACGTTTAATAAAATATTCAACTACTCTACGTTTTTTTATTTATCCTATGCATTAGTATTGCGCCATACCCATCTGCACTGGCAAATGTAATGTTCAGGGTCGAAAATTGTCAGCGCGGTGTCACATGATTTTTTGTCGAATCTGCTCATGCTCCTTTCTCCAAACAAATGTTTAAAGTTTGGAGGTCTGTTCTGAAAATGAATGTCAAATCTATGAATTGCCTTAACTCCGTCGTAGTGGTTGGTGGTGGCAACACAGAAAGAGCTTCTATCCTTCTAGGATTCGGTTTAATTTCACCATCTATTATGTAGAATCCCAGATACTCTATTCTTTACATTAAATTTAAAACCTGCCTCTGATAGAACTTTCAACCCTGAGTTTATTGTTTCATATTTGCTAATATCAACACATCATCTATGTAGACTACTGGGTAAGAACAGGCTAAGTTTTCCAGAGCTCGCACTATGGCACGTTGAAAAACATAAGACGCATTTTGTAACCCAAATGGCATGGTCAGAAATTCAAACTGACCCTCTGGAGTCACAAATGATGTTGTTTCTATAGAATTAGAGTGAATTGGTGTCTGACAAAATCCGCTGGCCATGTTGCCATGTAGAAAAAAATATTTTCCGCAACGCAAGCAAGCTATCTGATCTGATCAAAAATCATTGCACCATCGGAATTGAATTTGGACAGTGTCACATGCAAGGCTTTTGCGTATAATGCCGGGGCTCTTGGTGCCTGTATGGTTCGTAATATTTCCATATTTCCTTGTGGCGAGGCCGATCCCACTTCCGAAGTCGAAATAAGGATAAATGACTTGACTTTAGTTACTTTTATTTCTCACATACAAAGCACAGCAAGTTCTGCTCGTTTCTGGGTCGCAATCTAGTGTAACCATCCGCCAAACGCCGAGCACAATTCTATTTCACTACTTCTACTTTTCACTCAAAGTAGCAATTATTTTGCGAATTCAACTAATAAAATTCATGAAAATATGCAATAGTACATTAAACTTACTAGTAATGCTTTGTTTTATATAAATTATTTGTTAAATATTTTTAACCGTGTTTTTTTCCTTGTTAACAAGCGCAGCACTATATTTCAATGAACAGTAGAATTCGATTCCATATGTCAAAGATTGCCAATAACTAAGCTTACGGATGTAAACTTAACAGGAGATTTTCGTTATTCTCTTTCACACATTCCATTCTAAGTAACTATACATTTTTGCTTAATTGCTTAATTAACTGGAAGTATTGGAAACAAGGACTTTTTTTAATGTTGCACTATTATTTTGACGAAACCCACTGTTGTACATACAGTTTGTCAAACAATTGTAAGCAAAATGAAAAAATGCATGAAACTTCGTATTTACTGGCTTATTCCGCCCATCTTTATTAACTTAAGTAAAAACTTTTTTTTAAAATATAATTTTAGATAGCCATTAGTATTCAATTCAACAAACAAAAACTCATAAAATTCTTAGGAAATTGTCTAATTAAATGGAAAAGCGGAATTCTATCACACAGACTGTCAAACAATTGTTTGCAAAATGTAATTTTAAGCCGAAAAAGGGATGATAATGATGAATTTGGGTATCAATAAATCAAAAATATGATTAGTTTAGTGCGAAGAATATCCAAATAAAACACCTTTGGACGAAATACATTTCCACATCATTTTAGATAATTTCCCAAGTTTCACTGTGGGACTTATACTCTTGGGGGGCCATCGTGATAATAAACCATTATCCTAGTCTTATCACAAAAAAATAACGGCATCCTAGTACTCACTTAGCCCTCTTAAGTGTTCAGTCTATTCTGCTAGCTATTCTGGACGAATATTTGTACTTCTGACGAACCTGTCGAACGGTCTGATGTGATACCTGCTTATCGTAACCGGTTTTTAACTTCTGTGACAATTCCTTAGGCAGATTTTCGGGCTTGCAAAAACAGACTTCAGAATGCTCGACTCATCTTTTTTATTAAACTTAGCCGGTCTTCCACCCAGAAAGATTTGATTCTAGTCCATTTTCAGTGTCAAAACGTTGTAAATTGTCCGCAAATTTATATTAAACATTTCGGATAGTTTTTTTAGCAGTTTAAATTATTTACTAAATTTTCACTACCTCGTTTTCTTTGTATTTTAACATTGGACTATTTGTACAGTAGTACCCATGTCCAACTATTGTTTTTTAATGAAATCAAAGCACAAGATAGTAAACAACCACGCAGTAAAGGAAATTGAAAAAATGTATTACAGTAAAATTTGTATCATCAGTTTTTCGACTTAAGCTTACATTTTGCAAACAATTGTTTGACACTCTGAATGTAATAGAATTCTGTTTTTCCATTTAAATACACTTTCCTAATAATTTTATAATTTTTTTTTTGTGGAAATGAGCACTAATAGTTCTCTAAAATCATAACCAAAAAAATTTTTTATTTTAGTTAATAAACGTGGGCGAAATTAGCCAATCAACGCAAAGTTTCATGCATTTTTTCATTTGCAAACAATTGTTTGACAAACTGTATATAATAAATAAAAAAAAATGTCTTTTTTTCAGCACATTTAGTACTTTCAGCATCGGTTGTGAATTGCGGTCGGAACTTTATTTTGAATTCAGCTGTTGCAAAACAAAGCAAAGACAATTGCTTAAATTAGTACGTGCGGTATAATCTATATCTATATATGATGTCTTCATTCTCTTCGCTTTTCTCTAAATCCAAACCAAGTTTCGTTAATTTCATCGGTCGAATCCGACAACCTTCACTATATTTGGTTGTTGCGCAAGCTTAGTGAACTCCTGATTCAATTAATCTAATCTTTGCCGAGCCCATCTCGATGCTGTATTTTCGAAATTTCGCTGTTTCGCTATCACCATCTCTATAATAACTTATATTACATTGGCAGGAACGTGGTGACTGTGATCTAACACCCAAGAGCGGGTAAGGTTTCATCTCGACGTGGAACTGCGTTATGCAACCGACTGCCGTGAAATTAAAGAAAAGAGGTTTAAGATAGGCCTCGCTTTATGCTTAAGATTTCATGACATGACAGTAGTGACATCATTTGGCACCCGCCTCAAATTTTTCCAAGGGGGAACGTTGGTTGGCGTTTGTTATGCTCGACATTGTGAGATTAAGCCATCGCGGCAGAAGCTTACGTAAAACATTTTTGACTTTCATTACTTTGGTAGGGAGTAGAACCGAGCCACCCGCTTGCTATTTTATCGTTCTACCACTTCAATTTTTATATTTTTACTAATGCAGTTAAAATATTTTTGTGTAAGTTCTGACGTTCAGCTATAGTTTAATTTGTGTTAATATTTATCTATTATTAATATATATTTAGTTTTTTCAACTTAATTTTGTCGTTTTAAATTTATTTTTGGTTGAAACAAGTTATTTCCAAAAGTAAATCGTGATCTTACAAATTAATCCATATAATTAAAATCAATGCAAAACATTAACACTCAACCTATGAGAAGTTTGCTAATTTTTAGTGAGGAATCTAATTATTGCAAATGAAGAATTACATATGTATATCAACTTATATAAAAAGAAGTTTTTATTAAGAGATCTGTACTAATTATGGGTTGGGAATCGTTGTTACTTAGTTGTATGATTTTTATGTAGTTAAAGTAGGAGATTGACAAGATTAGACGATTTCTCATTAATGAAAGAAATATTGTTTCAATTTAATTTTTTATGATTAAATCTTTTAATATTTGGTTAAATAAAATTAAACTATTCAGTTACATTATAACTTCTTCAACCTACAGGAGGTTTCGTTACTATGATGATTTTATTATTTAAAAGTTAATATACAAAAGTATAATTTTTAAAATGTTTTTGTTTAAATCATAAATGACAGACCTTACAATATACAGAGTACATTTATTATTATTATGTAAATACATTAACTTAATTTGCAGTTTCGCAAGCGTCAACCCAGTCATTATAAACATCAATGGGCTCAGAAAGAAAGTTTATTCCAGTTTGGAAATCTTCAAGACACACACGACATGTTATTTTGGCTGAGTTTCTTCCTTTATCCCTAAAATATTTTTTATACAAATTTTTGTAACAAATTATTGGATGAATATTTACATTTTCACTTCACATGATTTCTCGTGGTTACAAAATGGACAGTTAAATTGCTGATCTAATGGTTCGATGTTTTTTCGTTTGGGTGGTGGTTTTCTTTTGGATTTGCGTCGTCCCATCTTTTGGTACTTATCTTTGACGTTAAAATGTAATTTGTTATAATAATTTCGTTAATTTCGTTGTTCTATAGAAAATAATTTATTTTGTTTATCTTTCAATTTTGGTATATCAAAGCTAAGATAGTTTCCGATAATACAAGTTTTTCGATATGTATTGTAAATTCATTCATTGTAAACATACACAATTGAAGGTACACATAGTTTTTATTTAATCATTAAAATGTACTAATTTAGTTATTTATGGTGTTTTTTACACATAAGCAAAAATTTAAGTTACTATCCTTTGACATTGCCTATCAACTCATCGAAACCTATAAAATAAGCTCAATTTGTACAGAATTCAAATGAGAAATCAAAAAATATCGATAAATTGCCAAATAAATTGCAAGCTGTGATTGTTAATAACATGTTTAAAATCATATTGTAGTTTAAATTTTGTATTGTTTATTCTTGCTCTATTAATCATCACAATTTTGAATAACACACGAAAATTTTTTACCGTGATGACAAGATGTTATGTTCAAAAAAATCAACCACATATGTATGTTTATTAAAATAAAATTTCCCCTTAATTATTGTTAAATAAAATTTAAAAAAACACATACATATATATAAGAAGTAGGAGATTACTGCGAAGGTGGCAACCCCTTATGTCGGTCAGCTGTTGGAATACGCAATTAACTTCCAATATAACTATTAACTATTATTACATTTGGGGGTTCAACCGTGCCAGAACTTTGCAAATTGAAACTGAGCAGAACTTTGCAAATTGGAACTTTGCAAATAATAACGAAGATGCAAAGAAGTCCGAAAAATACACGGCCAGAAACACAAAGAAGAGCGATGACAAGCAACGAAGGAGAGGTAGAAGGCGGTGTGAGCAGCCGGCTGAAAGCAGGAGAGGGAGCGAAGTTCGAGAGGCCACTCCGGGACACTCAGGAAAGTGTGCAGCAGATGATGCAATTGCTGACGCTAAAAATCAGAGCGGACTAAATTAAGCAGAATGAGCCAGTGGTGTCGGTAAAAGGATTTTCAAGAATCATACCAGATTTCGACGGGAACAAAATAGATCAAGAATTTTGAGCAAAACGCGGACGCCTATGGGCTAAGCGAAAAGCAAAAATACGTGAGTCATATCATAAAGGGCCTGAATATTCGGAGCGATTAAAAATATAAAATGCTGAAGTGCGAAAAATATGAATAGCTCAAAAGAAGATATGAAAACTACGAGAGCACAAAGGAAGAAGATGCACAACAACGACCAGAAGCAGCAAAAGAGAGGAAACAGTAGTGGCGAAAATAAAAGTTACAGTGATAAACAGAGGTTTTGTTTCAATTGCGGCTCATCGGACGACCGGCGTCGGAACTGCAAGACAGAAACAAAGTGCTTTAAATGCAACGAGACTGGACACACTTCAAGAAATTGCGAACGTGATGTAAAGATGGTGAATGTGGTGACAGTCGCTTCCAGATGTAACAACATTAGAATTAACGAGGTAGATATTGTGTGTCTGATTGACACCGGTGCAGAAAATAATAAAAAGATCAATTTTTAAAAGGTTCCCTTGCGCTGTCCTCAACAGATGTGAAATGGTGCAGTAGGGCCTGGGTAAGAACACTATGATACCGTGGGGTGTGATGGAAGGCACCGTGCACGTGGATGGCATTGTGCAACAACAAAAATTTTGTGTAGTGCTAGATGAAAAAATCGAATATGACGCACTACTGGGATATGACTTCATATCATATATATATATATCATATATGCTGCCTAACAATGGATGACAACGGATTTCATTTTTCACCCCGACCAGTTGCAGTAAACGTGGCTGATATAAACATGATAAGGATCGACGACGGTACGGAAGCGGATATCAATGCTCCTGTGCAGTTTAAACCGCTGGTGCCAGCATCACAGCCTTTAAGTTGTCCTGTAACGCCAGCTATTCGAATTAAACAAAAGAAGCAAAATACCTTAGAAAAAGACTTGAGTCCAGCAAGAAAACGTCGTAAAATTAGTGAGAAAGTTCTGTTGAAGAAGCCCTTGAGTCCAAGAAGACGACAAAATGATGATGATCGATTTCCACCAAGGAGATGACGGGATTCAGATCAGAGCCCACCAAGGTGTCATCAAATAAGGAAGCACAGCTCTAATCAAAGTCCGCCGAGAAGACATCGTTCAAATAGCAGAGACCGAAGAAAAGCACCGTTCTCAAGGACGCAAAGGAGTCGAAGTTGCGACTAGTCACCGACACGACGTTCAAAGAAAGAAGAACGTTCTACGCTGTCCCCGCCTCGAGACCGCAAAAGTCACTGGGCCAAAGTGGAACGCAGCAGAACTCCATCCCCACCGCCAACACACAAGCCGATTTCACAATCAATGCAAACGTTAGATGGGAAAAAAGCAGGATTACAAGACGCGAAGTCCCTTAAAATGGAAACGGCCGCTTCGAGGTCAGGAAAGCTGCGCAATGTGAGCATCCGAATTGTACAAACACAAATGCAGACAATATAAAACTATAGAGGTTCGTGGAAGATAACGAGGAGTGTTTGTCGTCTGGGACAGACGACAGTAAGGATGGCCGAGTGTAAGAAGTAGGGTAGCTGCGAGGGTAGCAACCCCTTATATCGGTCAGCATCGGCTGGAAGTGTCTCGTTGGAAGTTGTTGTGGGCAGGGACTGCAGCAGAGGCGAGCATTCGCGCGATACCAGGAAGAGGATTAAGTTGTCAAAGAGAAAAAGTCGAGGAGTACAATCAGCTGTTGGAATACACAATTAACTTTCAATATAACTATTAACTATTATTACATGTATATATGTCGGTATAATGGGATATGGAACCGCGCTTGCTTTATCCATGGCTTATTTTATTAAAATTCACAAATGCAATTTCTGCAGCTAATGATGGAGCACAGCAATTTGCCAGACTACTTTTTCGGCGGATATTCTCTTGTTGAGTACCCGAGCTTCTGCTCCCCTTTCCATCAACACTTCGTGCCGTTCTCTTCATAGACTCCAAACTTCTTTTTCGGCGGATATTCTCCTGTTAAGTACCTGAGCTTCTGCTCCCCTTTCCATC
Source organism: Zaprionus lineosus (assembly GCA_035044505.1). NCBI lineage: Eukaryota > Metazoa > Arthropoda > Insecta > Diptera > Drosophilidae > Zaprionus > Zaprionus lineosus. The sequence continues at coordinate 46,925 of JAWNNX010000595.1, read as the reverse complement.
AACACTTTGTGCCGTTTTCTTCATATTTATTGTATTTTCAGCTATGCACTCTACGCCGCCGAAGAACAGCTGGCACCATGCTTACCTGAGTTCACCTCATGTGATGCTCTGTCATTTTAGCAGAATGTGACATTTACATTGATTACATCTAAAATTAACATTTTTAATTAAGTATACTACGACATATACAACAATTTTTTGCAAAATGATGAAACCCATGAAACATCGTGTTTATTGGCTTATTCCGTTCATGCTTATTTACTATAACAAATATTTTTTTTAATACGTCTTAACATAACTATTAGTAATCAATGCCATAACAAAAAATTCTTTAAATTCTCAGGAAATAGTAAAATTACATAGGTAAGTAAAATTCTTACATATTTAGTCCATAAAATATTTGCAGAGACAATTCACATAAGAGTAATTGTTTGCAAAATGTGAACACAAGCCGATACTAGGATTACCTGTACTATATTTCTTCGAATTTCCTTTACTGCGTGGTTCTTTACTGTCTTGTGCTTTAATTTGAATAAAAAACAATAGTTGTCCAACTGCTGCACAAATACTGGCACTCTTCATTAATAATTCTCTTTAATATGGCTTTATTAGAAACGCTCCATTAAATTATATAATATAAGCTTAATAAATGATCAATAAATACTTGTACATATTTTAATTTAACATATCAAAAGTTTGAATGTATGCAATTTAAATTATGTTTAAAAGTATTCTTTCAAACCAAAAACAACAAGGAATTACAGGATTTACCTACCTGATGTGATTAGTTAAAATCTTATATACATAAATAGTTACTCATTTATAAAATTAAACCTTATTCTAAGCGCTTTTCAAGGATTTTGACTCCTACTTATTTATTATTATAAAGAACTTATTGTGTTTAAAAAAATGTTACTTATATAGGGAGAGGAAAATAAATAAAGAAGATGGCAAGACATATATATATCGTCTACTAGTTTTATTTCATTGTTAACTTAAATTGTATAAGATAATGTTAAAAGCTTCAATGTCATTGATACGTAATTCCATTTTAACGTACTCTACCAAAAAGCATTGATACAATATCAATATCAATGCTCTTTGGGTGGAAAGAATAAGCTTTGTTTATTTAACTAATAGTCTTAACTAGTTGCGGGTCTCGAATTACATAATTTCTTTCATTAATCGGGAACCTGCGATACGCCTGCGTGCTGGAATTTACAGCTTTTCCTTTTGATCATGATTTAATGATGCTTTTTCACCTATTTTAAAATCGGGCTACGCGCAGCCGAGAAGAGTGCAAGTCTTTTCTGACATGGAGCCGCCTCCAGCAACAATCCAGTCCAGGTCGATCTTTTGCAGAATGGGTCACCTTAGCGACATTTGCACTATGTAGTAAATCAACTAGTAGAAACTTGTAGAACTCAGGATCCACGAGTTGAATTTGTGAAGGAATATACCATTTCGAAGGATCTACGTTGACTCAAGGCTGTTACTCGGTAATATTTGAGTCGATTAGGGCTTCAGGATCAGCGGAATAGTGTCATGATTGATGTCATTATAGAAATTTAGGAACCACTGCCAAGAAGCGCACGGCAGATAATTCATGATCCCGGTGGTCTTTAATTTGCACGGCAGCCGTAGCCAAAAGCAAGTGTGTTGTATCAGACTTATAAGCCAATAACATACATAAAGCAAATCTTCAGTTTGGTTGCGCCGTGAAATTTCTGGACTTCCTATCCTCGAGCTAGTCGACTTTGGCAGATAATGCAGAAGCTTACGTAGAGAGAGTTGTGGCTTCATGATAAAGTAGGCTGTGGTGCCGGCGGCCACAAAACTGACAATGACACACAACTTTGCGCAGTATAACCTTGTGTCAAGCAAACTAAATAGACACGTAGTTTCCTTGCTCTGTACAGCCGATTAGTTGGTGAGAAACTACCGAATAGTTTATATTCGCAAATGTTGTGCCCGGGGATACTGCAGCACAAACAGGAGTTATAATCCACGGTGGTAGTTAAAAATGATTTTATGTGGTGTTAGCCGCTGCCCTAACTTCCTTTTATTTAAGACTTATTTGGCTGTCTTGGAGCCGAGTGCTCAGAAATCTAAAGTCCAGAAATGCTAATAATTGCTCCAACGATGGGATGGCTTTGGACGAAAAGGAATAATGCCAAATCTCCTGGGTAACATGATTCACATTTTGCAATATAAAATAATTAATTACTGCGTTTGAAATCTGTCCAACAGTCGCCAGCGTTTGTTACGCACGTAAATGGTATACAAAGCTTTCAGAGAGTATACGTAAAATTGCTGCTGAAACAGCTGTAACTTTGGAGCGCTCTAGGATCTCATTCATATGGGGCTAAAAGATGTTGTTGTTAAAGCGCCCGTCGAGTAGCTCCAAAGCTACGCCAAAATTACTGCTAGATAATTCGAATGTTTTTATGGAATTTAGAACAAGACCCCTAAGGCTGCCAGTGTATCTTACTAGATTGGAATAGATATAAATGAATAAGATGCCAAACCACAGGTAAACTTGTGATAAAACATACATTGTGCTTGCGCCTTTCTTCATTATTGTATCATTAGATTTTGAGGAGTCCAAGTCTACCACCTCGCCGACACTGAGATCGCTACATGTCGACCACTACTTACCCAATTGTCGGCGTTGAGGTTCTGACGGTTTAAACCATAACTTTCTAAATTTTAGAATACTTTGAATTCTGAACTCCACCCAAACATTTGAACACTACTGCCAGGGGTAAACAATGTGTTGATTCTTGGGAATAGTTGCTCACCATTGAACCGACGCTTATTAGAATGATGTTTGGTACGGGTAGCAACACTTGCACTTTTATTATAAGATGTCTGTACGTGAATACGGTAATTATTAACGCAATTTCACAAGAATATATATAGTTAATTTATTAAGAGATTCCCCGTTATTAATGATGTATCACTGCTTAATAACTCTATATTGTAACTTTCATTTCTTATATAGTATAGATCACCCTGCTACAGTAACTTATAAAGCTAAAATATCGTTAATCACAATTAGGGAAGCCATTTGTGCAGTGATGGAGCAAGCGTTACATAAGATCAAAGTCGGTAAAAAAAATCCCCTTAAAATGCTTCAACAGAACTTTAGGATTAAGATAAGATTAACCAGCGATAATTAATTCTGTATAAGTGATTATTACCGATTTTTCGACTCAGCCAAGATTGTTAATAGATTCACTTTTAAAATCGAAATGCAGCCTTAACATCGAGATCATTCGACACATTGCATGTGCTATGCAGAGAGTACCAAATACAAGAGGGGCTGATAGCTTAACAGCGAAATGTTAATGTTTAAAATAAAACCTCGAGATGGCCTCGGTAATATTAAAACATTAATCATATGTTAATTATGCAAATAACTCAAAAAATAATAAATTACAAAACATTATTCTCATAGGAAAGGATCTGTGCGATCATTTAGCTGCTCCTGTCCCTTTGGCCTTTGTAATTTACCTTTTGATTATGCATATTTTTATATTAACGAGCCAATCTCGGTGGTTATTATTTTTAAGAGAAAGCTCGAGAGCTACCACCCACTTTTGTATTTAGTACTCTCTAATAAGAGTCTACATTAAGTATTATGCTTTAAAAATTTAAAAATTTGCGTTGTTTTTTAAGAACTTAAAAATCAAAGAACATTGGTACAACAAAAGATGAATTAGGAAAACTCGCGAAAAAACCAGAAGCCGCGTAAGCTCGGTGCGGAATGGAACAAAGAAATGAAAAGAAAGACAATCGTTGCGCGCGTTGATATTTTGTCTCCTTCTAACTTAGGCAGTTTGCTGCTTGACTTATATTTTGTCTTCTTTCAAGAAAAATGGGTAAATCACGGGCTCGCTTAAAATTTACCTACTGCCAGTGCCGGCATAGCACTCACTAATGTAGTTCCTTCCTATTGCTACACAGCAAAGAGCATTGATACAACTATTGATGAATAAGGGGGTGGAACGATGAAAATGAAATTGAAAACCGTGCGCCGACTTAAGCTCGGTGGGACAAAGTCAAAACGAAACGAAAAATCAAAAGCAAAAATGTTAACAAGATACATAAAAATATACTTTGTCTTCTGCCATTGGCTAATCCTCGCCTATTCTGTGTTTTGATCCGTATTCTGTTTACATTTCAGCATTTTGATCACCCTCTTCAAGAATGTATTCCAACTAGGGTGTGATAAGCTACCACATATTATTAATTAGGAACAAAAGCAATATTTTGGAAGATCAACTTTCTATTTAATTTATCATTGTTTAAGAAGCAATCCCACTGATGATTCCAAATTTTTATAGTTTGTGAAATGAATGCTGTGCACCTATCAATAGTATGTACAGGGTATAGTTTAGCACATACTTATTTTCAATGGTACCGCTCATGTGTAAAATGTAAGTTTAGCCTCGAAAGACAAAAATTAAAATTTGGGAAGCACTAATACTAGCAAATACGCCGCTGTGTCATACACGCAAGTGCAATAGTGTGAAGATCAGTGGCAGGCCAAATATGACTAGAAAAATTGAATTGAAGTAAAATTTTGTCAAAGTTATGCCAGGCAAAGAACTTTTCGTCTGCGAGTCGCACACTACCATTAGGCACTCGTATTATAGGAGCTTAATGTGTTGGTATTAGAATCAGAGTCTGACGAAGAAGTTCTTGCAGCTGTGGCAAATCGACAATTTGTGAAAATTTGTGAGACCAGCAAATTCATTCTTGAGGCCAAATATGATTTTGAATAATTATTGACTACTAGTGCGGATTTAAATTTAAGTGCGGTACCATTGAAAATAAGTATGTGCTAAACTACACCCTGTACATACTATTGATAGGTGCACAGCATTCATTTCACAAACTATAAAAATTTGGAATAATCAGTGGGATTGCTTCTTAAACAATGATAAATTAAATAGAAAGTTGATCTTCCAAAATATTGCTTTTGTCCCTAATTAATAATATGTGGTAGCTTATCACACCCTAGTTGGAATACATTCTTGAAGAGGGTGATCAAAATGCTGAAATGTCAACAGAATACGGATCAAAACACAGAATTGGCGAGGATTAGCCAATGGCAGAAGGCAAAGAATATTTTGCTGTATCTTGTTTACGTTTTTGCGTTTGATTTGTCTTTTCGTTTTGACTTTGCTCTACCGAGCTTGTAGCGGTTTGCCGTTTTCAATTACATTTCCATCGTTCCACCCCTTAATTCATCTCGAGTTGTATCTATGCTCTTTGTTAAATATAATTTATTTCAACTTTTTCTAATATTTAAAAATATTTCTGACATGTAGTTGTTGTTTATTAAATATATAATATTTATTTATTAATTAATACATAATAATTTAAGTGTTGTAAACGTAAATATTGCCCATTTATGCTTTTGCTCTCCAGTACGTTGACTAAAAATAATCTTGAATTGATTTTTAATGTAGGATTAGTAAATAAACATTTTGATGTTATAGATAATTTTTAAAACAATCTAAAATAATTTCTTTATCCAACGTAATAATTATTATAGTCCTTATTCGTGCGATAAAAAACTGGACGATTGTTTCTTGGTTGAATTGTACGATAGTTGTTCAATATAAAACTTCCTTTGGAGTCATGAAGCTGCCATAATTTGGATGCTTCATTTAAGCTTAACGGTATAGGCTGTGCAAACACTGTCCAAGTTACAGCTTCATTACATTCCGGAGTAGTCAAAGATCCTTTGTAAGAATAAAAGTTACTGGTGTTTAAATCGCCTAACAATTGATCAAGCGAAATAGTGCTTGGTAGTTGCACATTGTTTTGGTAGCTTGTGATTTTTGGAAGCTCGGCAAAAATTTTTCTTATACCTGGATAGACACGACCAGGATTCTTAAAAATATATTTGATATTTATTAATAAAGCAGTGTTTTCTCTACATCTAGGTACTTACCTGAACTAATTTAAACATAATGCCCAGCACAGCTAAACCATCTGAATGTCTTAAGGCGTCTGATAAGTCGCTGTAACGTATGTTCCTATGTACAATATGCATTTCAATATCGTAACGTATTTTATCTATCACATGTTCAGCTCCGCCAGATGTCGGTGATCCCCAATGAAAATGTACGCCCTCCGCAACATATTGCCCTTTCAGCAGTCCACCAGATATAAAAGGCTTCTGGCCATTAAGAGTTTTGGGTATGCTTATATCAACTTAAATTTGGGAAAAACTTTGTTTGTTTTACATGAAAATAAAAAAATCATAAGATCTTTGTATACCTGTGTGTCCATTATTGACCAATGTGAGGGGACGAGCAAATTTTACATCGTAGTTGCCAAAATAAATTCTTGGAAGCGGCATGATTATTGACTAATAAAAGATTTATGTTAATTATCTCTTTTTATATTATAGTTTGTATTTATGTTTATAATTGTGTCCCATTCGAGAATGCTTTGTTTACTTGCTAACTATATTTGTATATATGTATATACATATATATACATAAAATATCGGCTACTTTTTTATACATATATAATAAATAAATTAATAAATATGTATATATATATATATATATATATATATATATATATTTATTTATTAATTTTTTATATATGTATAAAAAAGTAACCGATTTTTTATTTAAAGCAACATAATTTTTTTACTATAATTTCATATAAATTGGGTATAGCAATTTAATTCCAATAATTTAGAGAAAAATACAAACAAATAAAATTTGAAAAATATTTTACCCATATCTTAAAAATAATATACCTTGAATTTAATGCAGTACAGAAAACTGTTTTATTTCATATTCTTACGTTTTTGATGGACAAATTTATTGGCGTTTGTCTTAAACCTGTTGCACAAGTTCCTTCCCAATCTATACCATGTTGATCGTGGTTCCACTTTGGTGAGTTGCTACTGATATCTAAACGAAAAATATTAAAAATTATTTTACAATATCCTACACAAAAATCATAATAAGGAACATTTATAATTAGAAAGTGTAATAAAGGTAAAATTTATAATTTTCTACCATTTATTGGTGGCTGGTAAGCAAGAGGTAGTAGCAGAAAGAGTTTTTGAAAAATACTCGAAGGCATTGCCGTTATAATCTTCCTTTTACTTTACTGCTTACGATTGTTATAATAATATAAAAAATTCTGATTATGCTTGATGAATCTCCTTTAGAGTCTCTAGCACAAATGAAGCACTTATAAAAATGCAGCTTTACTTTTATACATTAGATAAATATGTCACACCCGTCGCCAATGGCACACATTCCATATTATTCTTCTTTTTAATTTAAATCTTGTAGTAGCTTCTATTATGTTGTAGTAATAACTTGTATAATTTAACATAAGAAATCTTGATTTATTTTTTTAATGCTTTCAAAAATATTATAATTTTTAACAAAGTTTTATCTTCTTAGAATATAGTAACTTTCTTTAAATTAATTTTAATATATTCACGGTATGTTATCAGTATTTACGATTATAGATATTTTATTCATTAATGTAACGGACTTGAACGCTTACAGAAATATGTAAATGGTTCATTTGCATGTTATTGATATTCATTAACGTTTAATTTGATGGTAACTATAGTAAATCGAGGTTCGAAAATTAAATAAACCCAAATATTCGGTAAGTCTCGCTAACGTTTTTTACTCTTAAATATTAAATAATTTAACAATCAATTCTAATATGGTTACTTATTAGATTCACTCAGCCTTCCAAAACTTTCTAAAAGTTTATGAGTGTAGAATTTTTAAGTAAAAATATATTGATGAGTGAGTACAAACCCAATTGAGTTCCAATTGCTAACACGGAAATAAAAAAATTGGCTAATATTGGTTGTATTAAATATATAATATATATTAAATATCAGCACTGAGGTGTTATGTTGAAACTAATTAATTTAAAAAGACCCCAAGATAGTCAGCACTTACCCTAGATAATGGGAGAAAAATAATCATAGAAATCATTATACCTTTAAGTTATTTCTTTGACGACGTTACTAAGCAACCGAATGTTAATGACTTATTTTAAAAGCAAATAGGAAAGATCTTAAACTTTAAAGCTGATCTGCTGATTTTATTCAGTAAATTTTTTATTTTTTTTGGCCCTGGCATCTTATATCGAGGCTTAAACAACCCAACCCATAAATAAACCTAATTGTAAAGAAATTCCAAACTATTTACTGAACGGATGATACTCAACACATAATGCTCATAGCGGCTGATCAATTTACGGCATCTAGTGCTATTTTAATCTTTTAATCTTGTGTGTGGAAACCCTTTTCATTTAATTTGAAAATTCCAAAAATATTGACAATATGCGTTATGAGAACCATCCCTATTAGACCTTGGCTTCAATTGATTAACGTGACATTGAAAATAACAAGTTCTGACTTATACTGTCGATTTATCGTTCTATGGCTTCACTCATCGTACCCAATTCTGAACATCATCTTATTGCTTGGTAACCAAGCTTTTTTGGTAACAATTAAATAATATAATATTTATATTTATTGAACATTATTATTATTATTGTTAACTACGAGATATGTTTAAGCAATATTTTGGCACTATTAGTTTCCGCGACAAGAAAACATAATTGGGCGTGAGAGCTGCGGAAGGATAGAAGAGAGTAACTATACTACAATGTGACATTTACTATATGCACCCACGCAGAAGGCGTGAATACATGCACTAAAAGCTATAGACAGTACACTCGTCAGCAAATTTCATATGTGGGTCATACAGGGAATACATTCAATTAGAAGTTCGTCGCTTTGGGCACTCTCTCAACGTTGCGTGACCAAGCACTTATCTTTTAAAGTATACCTCTTTGATTTTATTTCCTATCGTCGTTTTAAATGATCACTCTGGAAGTTCATTCGAAGCTGAATAGAATGCAGCGTTGGTAAGGATGTCCTTGATTCTCCCAGAAAATTTTCTTGAAATTATCAGATGTAAGTATGGTTTTTAATCGCTTACTAACGTTGTAAGGGTAATCCTCAATTGCGAATATAAATACGGCAGCTGTATTGCAGTGCTTGATAATATCTGTGCTACAAATAAATATTGCAAATATGCGTGTACGCAAATATGCACCATATAGAATCAAAAATTTTGAAAATAGAGAGTCCACTAGCTGCTTGTCAACAACGGTGTTATGCGGGATAAGACGCAATATCTATCATACAAATAGAAGAGATTGTTGAAACCTGTATGATATGTTCGCCGATACTGGTCCAATGGTACTGTCTAACTTACTGTATTATATGTACGAAGCCCCAATAGCTATCATGAAGAACTTTAATAATTGGCTGCTGAAGATAACGAGAAATAACAATGCGATTAGTGTCCGTGCAACTACATTTTAACTGTGAATGCTATTTTTCGATTATAAGGTAAATGACATTTAACTCTTAGTCTTGCATCTTTCTTCCGATGATTCATAACAATATCAAAATTTCGAGGGAAAAGTTGCTGCGATGTCTTTAATTTAAATATAGTTTTTGTTTATGCATTTTGACCAAATTCATATGTTTGGTTATGCACCCGAAGTGCCATACCGGCTGCTCCCCCCAACAAATTAACATAAGAGATTTTATAATATAAAAAAAAGGTGCTCCCGCGCCAACTCTGCAGGCAGATAGTACTAAATACAAGAGGGGGTGATAGCTTAATAGCGAAATGTTAATGTTAAAAATAAAACCTCGAGATGGGCTCGGTAATATTATGACATAAATCATATGTTAATTATGCAAATAACTCAAATAACAATACATAACAACAAAACATTAGCCTCATAGCAAAGGATCTGTGTGATCATTTAGCTTCTCCTGTCCCTTTGGCCTTTGTATTTAGTACTCTTTGACTCCACTACTAAATTTATATTATCTTTGTATATATGATTTTCTAATTGCCAATAGAACATGTCAACATGTAAACACAAAACGATTCGAGCTCACTACGAAAATCAAATATATGAAATTACAGGTCATTGTTCCTGCTCGCATGAAAATTCAGTGGTGTTGATATTTTATGTCTTTTTAAGTTGGAAAATTGTCTGACACACACGCACTTATGTGTTTCCTTCTTAATGCTACAAGATTTAGTTTTGTTTAGTATGGATGTGCGTAAACAGGAAACATAAAAAAAGCCAATTTTTGCTATAAGTGTTAGGCACACTCTAAGATGACTTCAAAGAGAATTTAATTAAAATAATTTAAATTGGGAAATAAATGTTTATAGAGTATTATAATTACAATTGCATTTTAAAATACTTCTAGTATTGGGATGCCTCAGAAGGAAATAATAGAAATGAAACTCCTTTACATTGTCAAATGATCAAGCTAGTCAAGTCTGGCAAGTGTCTGCTTAGCTCTTATATCAAAAATTGTTTTGCTTCATATTTCTTGAGCTCGCATACTAACAAATAGGTTGTGTAGCAATAGGAAGGAACTACATAAGTGTGTGCTGTGCCGGCACTGGCAGTAGGTAGAACATTTTAAGCGAGCCCTTGCTTTACCCTTTCTTAAATATCAAATATCAGTCAAGTGACAAGCTGCCTAATTTGGAAGAAGACAAAATACCAACACAGTTGACTTTGCACTGACGGTCAACGAATGTCTATATTTTCATTTTTTTTTGTTCCATTCCGCACCGAGCTAACGCGGCTTCTGGTCTTTTCGCGAGTTTTCTTAATTCATCTCTAGTTCATCTCTATCAATGCTCTTTGAGATGACTTGACTAATTAAATAGTTTGAAAAACATAATAAATATCGCTAATTTCGTAGTTGCTGTAATATTTTTAAAATCATAATAATTTAAAAATATTAATTTCCCAAAGCATTATTTTAATTTCAATGTAAGTGTCTTTAATTAATTTTTGAATAAATCCATTTAGCCTACATGTATAACTACCAAATATCATGTTTGACCACAGCAGTGAGAAATTCTTCGTCCGACTCCGATTCTAACACCAATGCACTAAGATTCTATAATAGTGTTTGTTTGACTAACAGACAAAAAGCTCTGCGCTTGACGTAGCTTTGAGAATAATTTACTATAATAAAATGTTTCTAGTCGGTTTTGGCCTGCCGCTGAAAAATATACTATTGAACTTGCGCATACAATGCTTCGACGCAATTATCAGTATTTGTACTTCCCGAAATATTAGACCTGACTTTCGACGAATGCCAAATTTAATTTATGTGCATTGCGAAAAAATAGTTGGTAAATTTAACTACGGATAGATGCACAGTATTCATTTTTCAATTTGTAGATAAATGGAATAGTCAATGGGATTGATCCAAATTGAAGTGGATCTTCGAAAAGATTGTTTTCGTTCGTCATAAGAACATGTGGTGACATCACAGAGGCTGTATTTTTAGTAGATTGTGATAATTTGAAATGGGAGTGTTGATTTTGATTTGTGCCCATGATGTCTTTTATAAAATGATTGCCTTTTATTTTTGTGAGCCGGCAAGTATATGATGGAATCTTGGGTTTAAGTATAAACAAGCGTCGAGGCCAACATTAGATTCTAATTTTGTGGTTCATGCTTTCATACTTTCAATAAGCGTTTCTCCAATTGTATATATAATGGAATCTTTATATGAAGCGCTTGTTGCTAAGATCTGGTTAGTAGACAGCTTGCAAACCAACATAAAAATTTCCGTAGTGCAATTATTCTTGTTGAAACTGCACTAGAGTTTTTTTTAGTGGAGCCACAATAGTAACATTTTCAATAAGGTTTAATAAACTTTTCGCTTTATAAAGTTGGTCGACCATATTATAAGTTGATCCCCATCTAGTTCGACAATCCAATTTTGGTAAATAAAAATATATTAAATCAAATAAATCACGGTAATCATTTGATAGCTTCTGAATGTATTTGGTAAGATTGCGACAGGTTAATAAATACTCAGAAATATTTAAATTTTTTGTAACTTCAAGTGCTTATTTTGTATTTCACCCACATGTAAAGTTTCTGTTTTTTTGAAAAGATTGATTTGCTCCTTGTTCTCGGTGTTCTCTTCAATACAGGCTTCGTCTATATATCATCGCTCATATGCATTTCTGATAAAATTGTTGAAGTTTTTATCATATTGGCCCCGTTATCCGGTGTAATTGATACAATTTGGCTTAGTGTTATTTCGTAATTGTTCAAAACGAAAATAATATCACGTGCAAGATGTTTGGGTGTACTTGACCAGCTCCTTTGAGTTCCACCATTCCAATAACTCGCGATTTTATTTCATTTGAGCTGATGAATTGAGCACTGATTCCGAATAGATTCCGACTAAACCGCGTTGCACTATCTATTTTTAAAGACAGCAGTCGATTTTTACATTCTTGATGTATTTCAAGTCTAATATTCACTGCAACGTGTTTTGGTACAGCGTTGCACTTGCTTCCATTTAATATAAAGATTTTTCCACACTTGTATTTAAGACCTTGCAAATGGGGTCAATTATATTGCGCATACTATTAAAATTAAGCACATTGAACGGAACGATGTCTTTAGTGACAAGACCAACGTAAGACCGGATTGAAATATTTGTATTTATAGGAACTTTATTTAGTTGACGCGTAATGATTTTTTTGGGATCCATGCAACCAGAATCATTTTCTTGCTGTTCAGGTCGGATGTCATGCACTATTAAATGTTTTTTTAAATTAAAAACACGATCGTTTTTCTAAAATTCGAGAATATGCATTTAATTTATTATCATTTTCTTTAAAATACACAAAAGTTCCAAAATTGTTTTCATAAAGCGCATTCTTGCGACAAGTAAATAATAACGGTGCGTAAGAATCAGAAGATAGCAAAAACAGAAACAAAAAAACAAACACACGCGAGATGCATAGCACTTGAAAAATATCATTTGATCTGCTCTCATCTCGCCCTCATCTTTTTATTACCTCTACGGCTACGCAGAGCAGAGAATTTCGATTTTTGCTTTTGCTGTTGCTATAGTTTATCACGCGACGAAATTGCGAGCAGAGCAGAGCTTACACTTTTTCGTGGTTCTGCTGTAACTCTGCTCCGCTCTGTTCAAAGTGAGACCGATATCAATAGCATAGCAATATTTTTATAAATCTTACTGGTACGGAGTAGTTTTTGGAAACACTGCTTTGTATAGGTGAGCTAGCTTTGGCATGTCGTTTTCAATTAAATTTTTACGATTTCACCCCTTAATTCAACACTAAATGTATTCATTTTCTTTGAGGACCAACGTTACCACAACAAAACTAATTTACCAAACAGAAAAAGAAATAATAATTCAGTTTAGTTTCAGAAGTAATATATAATTCATATAATTCAGTTTATATTTTATGATATGAGTTTGAGATGAGTTTGCTCCTGGCACGCTATTAGAGATTATTTCGTGCCCTTATGTTATCTTTCTTTGCTTATACGGTCATACGTAGACACAATTTTCAATAGGTAAGTCAGTACGACTAGCGAATATTAGAAGGTACACCTAAACAAAACGTATTCCAAGATAACATCGTTAGTCCAAAATCATGCCATAAGCTCATCGTGTCGGACAACGTTTTATAAGTATTAAATTAAATATTTGGAAGAAAGAATAGAAGTGCACTGACATTGCAATGTTTCTTTTCTTATATATTAATTGCTTAATAAGTTATTTTTGATTTGTAATCTTCTATTGGAAAAAGCAAATGAGAATATCACGTCAGGGTCATAAAACGTTAGAATATTTTAATAATAGTTTTATTGTTAGTTTTGTAACCATTATAATAAAAGAAAATATTTATTTATTTTTGTTTTATTGTTAATTTTGTAATCATTATAATAAACGAAATTTGAAAAAATCATTTATTTTGATACGAGTATACGATTATACATATTATATCATATAGATTTAATAGGAAACACGTGATAACAAATAGAAAAGTACTTTTTAGATTTTTATGATAAAACATTTAAAGTAATAGCAAAATATACCCATGAATCTATTTGAAGAGTATATACTAATTGTAATAGAGTGTCCTGCAGATTGTTAATAAGCCCCTTACCATCTCTTTAAGCCCCTTAGAAAACACCAATATCGTCCAGGTGCTTGTTTGGTAAAACAAACAAGCTTGAAGGTACATTTGCCCTGCTTAGTCATCTGTTACTGCAACTCGAGCATCAATGCTATTATCGTCACTTTCCAAAGATCCGGTTAGCTTACTTTTATTCTATTTGTTACATGACTGATGCAGGTGTTCCAGACGTATTATCATTGCCATAGCTATTTAGAAACATTTATATGTCTGTCTTTCTTACTAAAATAAAGATAGTTGATTACCATACAAATTTTACTTATTACGCTACCTGGGTGCATGAAGCATTATGTTAAGTAATCATTATTGAAGTTTTAATATCACTTGGGTAACAATCGATTGGAAGCTCTGACTGAATAACACAATCTTCCAAATAAGCTTTATAACCAGACGTTGCTGACCTCGACGTGATCTTTGTAGTTAATAAGACATCACTTAATACAATTTATATTTGAAAATATTAAAAACATGGCTTCAATAAAATTAATCGCGAATCTTCTTCTCGCCCGTATTCCCGTTTCTATTAGATAGGCAATCAAAAATTTGGTGCTCTATATTTGGTTTCGTCGCTTTCGCCCGCCGTTGTCTTTCTTTTGCTTTTCAATTTGCTTATGCGTCTCTCTCTCAAACTTGGAGAAAGGTGTGTCTTATCTTTTCTTATAGCATTGTGCGTTTTAGAATCGTCTGTCTTTGCACTATTATAATTACTTGCGCTCTGCTTTTCGTAAGACAAAACAACGTGCACTTGTTTGGTTGCGCTGGTTTTCGTGCAGTTGTGTGCAAAAGCTCAAGCAATTGTCTAAACTTGATTCATTTTTTAAGCTAGTGTTGAGAAAATCAGCTTGACATACAGTACATTAAGTAATCATCATGCTGACTCACATTTTCAAGCAAAACTGATTGGAATATTGCAGCCCAAAACCAAATCCAAATATATAAATACTTATATTCGTAAAGAGTATCCAGCACGTCAGAAGTACAAATCAGACTACGCATAGAAACGCTTTGTAAAATGGAGGAGAAGTCATTTTCTGTCAGAAATGCACCTTAAAGTGCCCCTTGGATACTAGTACATTGGATAAATTGATAAGTTAAGAGCTCGATGCACCTGTTCTAACTGTTATATTAAAAGTTATTGGTGCCATTTTTTGAGTGTCATTATGGTTTAGTTAAATTATCTTCTTATATAATAGAATACTTTGTTTATATAATAAATATATACTATTTTTAATACTGCGCGATCCCAGTGTTTTAAACCTCCTCTTGAATTACTCCAAGCAACGGACACGCCAATGCACAAATGGTGTACTTTATTTTAAAGTTTGTTAATGTGATAACAACAGTAGTTTTCATATAGCGATACCATAAATATAAGCAGTTGCTGGGGTCATTGCTCTCAGTGCAGAAAATTTGCGATACGTGCATCAGCAAATTGCTTAGATAACTTTTCAAATACCAATCAATTCCTCTTACCAGTTTAAAGTTTTTCACACTTTGAGAAATCTAAATTGCACGCTTGCATAGAGCGTAGTGGACGATACATAAGTTGGTGAATATAAAAGCAAGACACAATTTCATCGTGGTGTTTCAAGCCGTTGGAACGACACGTTATTTGCCATTTAAAAACCTCAAAATGACTAAAAACTACTTACAAAATTACTTACAATATAATTGTTTAAACAAATAAATTATAATCGGTGATCCATTTATGGCTACGTCTACGTATGGATAACATAACGTCTAGATCACCAAATGTTAACTTACCAAGATTTTTTGATAGCAGGAATACTGTTGGCTATATAATCAGGTTTTCACAAATAAAGGCGAATTCATTATGAAGAGTATTCAAATATTTCAATATATAAATAAAGAAACCCTTGATTTGTTTTAAGGAGCGTTGTGGGATATTCAAGATCCATTTTAAGACTAACTTAAAACTAGGATATAATTTCCTAATCTAGCTGTGTGTTGGCGACTGGCAGCGATGTAAGCATCTGGCGTCGGATTTGGTTGAATTTAAAGTTGTATCAGAGAATTTGAGTGGTTGTACCAGAGGGATCGAAATTTCGTTTCCTCCGGGTTGTACCTTATCTTCTAACAGCATAGCTTGGAGTTTCAAGTGTCTTGTGCTGTGATCGTTTTTAGTGTGCCAAACAAAATAGATATGCTACATATGCATTGTGATGTGTAAGATTACTTGTAAAATAGCAATATAAATATTTCGCCACTGCTCATGGTTGTTTTAAGTTTACTCAACGATTCTTCTATGCGGATGTCACTTCGTGACGACACTTCTATGAGCCTGCCACTCCTTGACGACTTATACTTAGTGAAAGACTACTACTACTGCTGTGACTGACTACGAAATCTCTTAAAACTTTAAAAAAACCTAAATCTTTTTCAGCACTTTATCACCCTTAGTCTTCTTCATCGTAAAAAGCTTCACAAATTTTAAAAAGCTGTCCATATTTGTATTGCTCCAACGTAGGGTAAATCGGTGTTGGTCATCTTACCTGGTCGTCGAAGTTATTGGATGCCACTAGTCAAGTGCTAATTATCTTTTTGAACCATTTAAGTAATCAGATTGCCATAAATTAGACTTCCCTTGATATTCCATATGTTAAACACTAGTTTTTCTTTTTATAAGAATCCGCATATCCGATGACGCCACTAACATCAGCATAGCCCCCTTTAATTTGCCATAAGTACTCACAAGCTCCAACTCCAGAATCAATTGAAATATTCCGGTCATTTTTGTGCGCGAGTTACAGATTTAACCACATACACAGTTGTTGACTCACTATTACCCAAATACTTTCACGGTTTATGTATGCAAGGTGAAACAATTGTACACTGTGCAAAGGGCTAACCCCATAAATAAAAGAAAAGCAGTTCAAATCTAAGCTTGGAATGGCCCTTGCAAGGATACACGTCACACACAGAACTTGGCCGACTAAAGATCACAGGAAGCTATAATTGTGAACTCGTGCGTTCACATCACATGGGCGTTCTTATTATACTAGACTACTGACACCGATTTCCCATTGAAGTCCGATATGGTTAACGAAAAGCCCTTTACCGCCATCCTGGTTTACTTTGCTTAATATCGGCTACCTGAATTTCTACCTTTAGTAGCACAATCATTTGGTTGTACAAAAGGTTTTGACAATATACTGAAACTTCTGTGGACTGTTTTTAGGTTATTTCCTATGCAGCACTCACTCTTGAACGACTTCTAGCGAGTTAAAGGACCAATACCGCCCCACTAGTAAACACCACACTCTACTAAACCTCTAACATGTTTCAACAAAAAAGGGTTTTCAACTTCGCAACGTCTTGCTTTTTCTTACATTTAGCTTTCCTCACCTTTATCTGTCCAAGGAAGTATTTGCTTGCTTCTTCTAGTTACAAAATGTGTAAAACTATATATATTTTAGAACTCATGGCAACAAAAGTTCAAACCATTTATTTATTATTACAACCGTTGTAATCGTAATAAAAAGACAGAAACATCAAATACCTCACGTTGATTTCCACTTTTGAAAACCATCCCAATTATAAACTCGGACCCCACTTCAACTTAATAATGAAACAAGGTAGTATTTCCGGTAACGCACTTGCCCCATCGACCCCAACCGTGAGAGAGTTCGCCAACCTAACTACGTCCATTAGCTTTACTGACATTTTGCAAGTGTATATCCAAAATTAAAAGAAAACTGTCTACAAACATTTCTAATAGTAAGCAAGCTTATCGCGTTGCTGTCTTGAAAGGAACAGTGTACTGCGAGATTTGCTTAAACGGCTTTACCTCCGGGCACCACTAAGGAAAGAACCCAAAAAACTTCTTTTTATGACAACAAACGACAGCATACAACCAACGAACCAAACGAGTAATATAACCGTTATAAAATCGCATCTCGAAATAGTCGTAACGATTCAAAAATTCGAAATGCACCCTATTTGAACCCCAACTCGTCCTGGAGTGGCAGATCTGAAGAAAATAACAATAATATCCCTTTCTCTACCGCGAAACAACCTCACCACAACCTCCATATTAATGTAGAAGATACCGGCAATGATAATCCGAAAACAAATCAAAAATTTCGAAGAAAAGCTTTCAGCGATCAACAGGGTATATTACCTCTAAAGCTCACATGTTCTTATACACTACTTCAAAAATAACCAAAATAAACTCGGAACCATTTAAATTCTTGATTGACACAGGCTTTACGTATTTACTTTTTGATTTGAACTCCATTCTCCGATTACCATTAAAACAGCATTAAAAAAATGTAAGATTTATTGAAACCTCACTATCCTCTTGCCAGTATAATTTAAATCTAAAGACTCACTAAATCTCCTACCCGTCTTCTTTCGACAGGCTTAATTTAATGAATTACTTGCTAAGAAAACTGAACTATAATAGTAACATATACATATATAATAATTCAATGTACTTCAACTAAAAACCCTAAACACAAATGTTCTCATTTCACTATATAATGCATTCCATATCACCGCTTTCACAAAAATTATTAAAATATATAAATAACATATACCTCCAGTCACAATAATAACACACTTTAAAGTGTATATGTTTCACGTTATATTTTATTTTATATTCACCTTATGAAAAATATGAACCGTCTATTTGCTTCTATGCTTATCTACATATATTTCTATGGAACCTTTTTTGGCTATTATTGTAAATTACAAGATTTTGCAAAGTTGACAAAACTATTTGCAAAACAATTTAAGGCACAAAAGCAATCAACGTAGGCAATGAATTTGTTAATACATTTTAATATTGCAACGTGTCGCCTATCAAATAACCCAACTCTCTTCTACCCTGATTTAGAGAAGGCTTTCGTGGTAACCACAGATGCTAGCATTTTCGCTGTAGGAGCCTTGTTATCGCATGGCACTTTAGCAAACGCTAAACCAGTGTGTTACTCAAGCACATCTCAGTCCGATGTTGAAACAAATTATTCAATAATTCATAAAAAGTTGTTAACAACAATTTGGCCAGTCATATATTTAATGCCCTATTTGTTTGAGTCTAAATTTACTAATATTACCGATCACAAACCATTAATCTGGCTCATAAGTTTCAATGATCAAAATTTAATAATAATAATCACTTTTATAATACCAATTTATATAGTTCATGAAAAGGGTTCCTGTCATTGCCGATGAATTAAGCTAAACTGACCATTCTTTAAACCATATCGAAATTTCAATTATTACCAAAGACGATCAAACAACATCTTCAGTACATTACGATACCTATGATAAGCCTTTTAACGGCTTGAGCAAACAAATCTACTTCAATTCTATCCGAGTCCCTGTTCTTTTTAAATTTGAAATAAGAAAAGAATATTAGTGACCATTATACGACTTTAATTATATTGCAAGAGTTTTTAAAATCTATCTCAAATCTAACAAAAATTTTTAATAATTAAGTTCAGCTTATACCTTCTAGAAATAATATCACCAGTCAAATAAGTAAATTATATACTTACCCATCAAAGGTATCAATGAAACATTTTTTTTCTTAAAACAAGATATATGTATATTTTCTATACATAAAGTCTAAATTACCCGAAATTATAAGCCATTGTTTACATTTATATTTATCCATTTATATTTATACTATTACCGGTAAGACATAATAATAATCTAACAATTTGCATAAACATAATTAAAACACGGAAACACTTCTTTAGCCAACACTCCCAGGAAATTGGTTTTTCTTCAGGGAGCTAAATTTATTAATAACTTATTTAATAGCTTCTGTGAACAGTTTAATTAAACTTTTCAATAAAAACAATTAATTGATATTTATTATTGAGATATCAATTGTAAAAACTTAAAATTATAAATTATTCTTCCGCCACTAAACAAAACAAAAAATTTGGTAAGTACCTAGTTTATAATAAAAATGAAAATAAACAAATTAATCCCAAATGCCCGAGAATAGGTGAACAATTCTTATGATGCTGCAACCTGACTAGTATCTTGCCAAAAACTGATGTATGCATAGACATAGACAAACAAAACTGTCACAATGAAACTGCTAAGTCCTAGACTACACATGGACCAATTGCAAGCATCAAAGAAGATAATCACCGCAAATGCCAAACTGACACAATACACCTCAACAAACTACATCCTACTCTATTTAGCATCCTAATTTCAAACATCGCTCGAGTAATTGGCTCTCTGTACTTGTGGTACGACCTTGTACCGCACATGTTCGATTCCATTTGACTCGATGACCTCCTTAAATGCATTTAATGATGAACGTTGCACCTCTAACCGAAATTAGCCTAATTGGTTTACCAAATACACTTGACCACTTATAAAACTTTTCATGGGCATGTTGACTTCATCAAAGTTGATATCAGCAGTTTGGACGCGGCGTGACTGGCAGCATAATCACAGTCGCCATTGGCTTCTACTCTAATATCGTCTTTCTCATCGACATACACAATGTCGTCTTCAACGACATCGGCATTGAAATCGGCATCATCTGCATCAGCATCCAAATCCGCATAAAATTTGTTATCGATTTTGGCATAACCATCAACGTTGGCATCGGCATTTTTAAGGTCATTACTTACATTCACTACTTTTTTTTCATTTAAATCCCCATCGGATTTCATATTTTCATTAACATCCTCATCGGTCGAAAACTCAATGACAAATTTATTAATGAACAATTCACATTTATCAGAATCCTTATTGCAGTCTACAACTGCACTTCTGTTTTTAAAATTTTGTTTTAACTCCCTTCCAACGTGTTTCTGGTCAACAGTTTACTGGGCATTTCGACACTAATGAAGGTCTGCTTGAACTCTCTTAGCAGGGCCCACAACAATTTGGCCTATGTGCTTACGAAATCTAACTCAGGTCAACGTTATGTGCGCGCTTACATATTTCTTTATCTCGTTCAATGCATACGCGTTCGCTTTTTGCTCTAAGATAGGGAGCAATTTTATTACTGACACCGATGTCCCAACGAGGTCCGGCTTAACTTTTCGACATCTCTGGTTTACTGAATTACTGAATTTGCACTCTCTTCCGAGTGTTTCGGACTGTCCTCTGTATTTTCGTTATATCCATTGCTTTCTTTCTTACCTTAGTCGCACAGCTCAATTCAATTATGCTCACCTGACTCTACATTTTCGTTCTTGTTTATTTATGTTCGATTGAGCCCCCAAATGTAAGATAATGTGTAGGTTTTGTAGGTAACTAATGTGTTAAATCAACTGCAACTGGTTGCTTTAAGGTTATTTTCTATGCAGCTTTGATTCCTTGACAACTTCTAGGGAGTGAAAAAACAGTTCTACTGTTGTCACTTCTTAACAATTTGAACTAATTGAAAGGACCAATTCTGCGGCTTTAATTGTCTACATAAGGTCTTACAACTGTCAACGACTGAAGATATGTGTTACCACCTTTTCTTGCCAACGACTGAAAAAAAGAGGCTGCCACCTTTTCTTGCCAACGAATTAAAAGGGAGCTGCATCCTTCGCAAAGAGCTACTTACAAAGTGTTGTTACTACTTGGCCAAAATCTGAAACCTTCTCAATATCGAAATATATCGAGGCAGATTAGGCAATAGCTTCCGAACTTTCAGTTAAAAATAATAAGCCCTGAGACTGGCTCGATAATAAAAAAATATGCATAATTAAAAGGTAAATTACAAAGGCCAAAGGGACAGGAGAAGCTAAATGATCACACAGATACTTTGCTATGAAGCTAATGTTTTGTTGTTATGTATTATTATTTGAATTATTTGCATAACTTACATATGATTTATGTCATAATATTACCGAGCCCATCTCGAGGCTGTATTTTTAACATTTCGCTGTTAAGCTATTATCCCTCTTGTGTTTCGTTCTCTCTGCTGCGATGTCTTAATTCACTAAAAACTTTATTTTGAGTGCCATTGTGGTTCATGTTATAGATAAATTCATTGATATAACATTTCTTGTTGTGGTCATACCACAAGACAAAAACTTATATAACTGTTTCGAAGCTATATAACTTTTTAAATTGCCCGTAAAACGTTGTAATATAAAATCACGTATGCTAATCTCACTTAAAGAAATTAATTTCTTCTCTTTACTTTACTTTTTTTCGGATAAATTTTAATTTTATACAACAGACACATAGATGAACTTAATTGCTTGTGCTTGTCCAGAAATGCCAAACTTCTTCAAGGTGATAAACTCCGTACAACTTGTTAGCAATTAAAAACAGTCCTTTAAAGAGCAATCGTTGGTAATGACAGGACCAGACATTACTTACCATCAAGAAACTACAATCAATATTGTCAAGTCGTTATTCAGCAGCAGAGAACAAACAGTTTTCAGCCCTTGTAAAACTCAGTTAAAAATTTTTAATTTTACTACTTTAAATATACACAAGGAAGAAACATTGTAGGAACGACTTTTCCAACATAATCTTATTCAATTTGATATTACCCAAATTGATATTTGTACATATATACCAACCTTTAATCAACATCAAAATTATTTGTATGATCGAAATGACCAGACTGTTAATTACAACATAGTCATATTGAAACTATGTGATTTAGGATACACCCTCGACAATATAAAAATATTTTTGAGAAAGCAATTGATGTGAAACTTGCATTTTCGAATTTTAACTGGCGACAACATGCCTTTCTGATACTAAACTAATAAAGAATTGTTGAAAAGTATTAAATGTCAAGCGATTGATTTAACTGAGAGTATATACTTAAAATTCTACAAGCTGCTTTAATTTATTTCGATAAACGAACCAATAACACATACATATAGCATAAGTTAAATTCCTAGATTTAAAAGAATAATTTTATAAAAATGTCATTGTCTTGCTACCTCAAATTTTTAAAAAACGATATAAACAGTTTCATAAGTGCGTTGATTGCTTGTAACTTAATATATTAATAGATATATAGGTAAGCCTAAACGATATAATTTAACGGATTTTCATTACTATCTTTGTGATTGGTAATTATTTTGGAATTTTTCTCGTTTCTCAAAGTTTCTTTTAAATACCAAAACATTTCTCTTTGAATTTATTTATTTGGCTTGTCATTGAATGCTTTTAACTATTACAAATTTTAGTCATTTATGTGTTGACGACGAATATTACGTTGTTTTTCAAACCACATTTCCATTTCCTCCAGTACTTTAGGTGTGTATCGCACAACAAGTTTAACTGCACCGACCGCTTGCTTTAATAATTCCACCGCTCTCTCATGATTTTCACCTTCAACGGACTGCAAATAAAAAATAAAAAAATAAAAACTCAATAATTTTATTATACGAATATTTAGGGAAAATAATATTCGAATTTTACAAGTATTAAATTTAATTGAAAAGTAAATATTTATAAATTAATGTATTAATTTAAATCGAACCCCTTACATACTTCTTATCTTTAAATAATATTTATAATGAAGTATTTGGAAATTGGTATTCATACATATTTATTGATAATTCATTTTTATTTTAATTTATGCGAAGGTAGCAGAATAATTATGGCCATAAAAGGCTAAGATTTTTTTTTTATGGGCATACACTAAAAACTCAACTTAATTATCCGCTAGCAAAAACTAAACATTTTCTTCGTTTTCTGTAAATATTTTTGTATCAACACATACTTAAAGCGGTAGAGGTATTTTCGCAATTTTTAAATATTTTACCTCAATTTTGTGTGATAAAGCCTATCATAGGGAATTTCAGCGAATTATATAGTTTCGGGCTAATCCAACGAAGAATCGAATAAGCAAAACGCCTTCATAATCAGTTGGATACATTAAGTATACTTGCATTTAAATCAAATACAGTACAGAATAGTTAGTGCACAGAGCACTCAGGGTTTATTATTTTTAACAGAAAGCTCGAGAACTATCATCCACTCTTGTATTTGGTACTCGTTGATCTCTTATATAAAGAGAGTTGCAGGGAGCAGCTGGTATGGCACATAGGGCTGCATAACCAAACATACTCCCCCCGTTGGAAGCTGTTTTTGTCGTAGGGTTCGGCGTCTTCCACATCTTGCCGGAGAAGAGACATCAACTTTGCTTAATGTTAGCGTTCCAAACGTGCGCGTGCACTGTTTGCCTCTGCTCGATTTTGGCAAAGCGCTTTCAAAGATTCTCAGAATTTGTTGTTGTTTCGGCTGCATTCAGAGCTATAGGCTGCTTCATGCATAGCAACAGCCGCCACGTAAATGGACGTGTTGTGTCATCATGCAGAGCAGCAGCGATTTACTTCGAAGCGTATGGCTTTCGCCATCGACATCCGGACGATACATTGACCCCAATAGCCTTCACTACATCTTCTTGTGTCACAGGTAACTACTCATTGCGTTGAAGCTAATGCAAGCAAGCAATATGGTCAACAGCTGATACGTTGCCTCTGCGACAGTTTCACGTTCATCTGACAGTTGACGCAATCTGTTGAGACGATAACACGATATATACGCAAACGATAATATGTTCATCACACCAAGTCCTTTAGTTAACACTCAAATGAGAGACGCGCGGTTCAAGATGTTTCTACTAAGAAGCATGTTGTCGTTTCATTGGTATAGCCGTATTTCCAGTGTGATGACTTTTCCTTTACTGTGATACATTGGACAAAATATTGTAGTAGTAGTTTCCCCTATGATTTGACTTTGCAGACTAAAACAGTTGTTCCAGAAGCGTACCATGTGCTATTAGGAAATAGCGTCCGGCACGAGCAGCCGACACCATGTGGCTCTTTAAGTTGGTAAGAATCTCCATTATGATCCGTTGAGATGTTCGTATACACTTGGGCAAATAGAGCAGGTTATGCTCCGAAGCCAGCTGATCTATTGCAATTTTGCTGCGCAACGCAGCTTGTCGACGACACAAATAAAAAAGGGGTGCGGGGTACACAAGGCCAAAGCTCTAATATCATCTTCGCTGTTCGTAGGCATCACATCAAATGAGGGATGCGCGACGTGCAGGAGCCACAGCAGGAAGAGATAAGATAAAAGTTTTATATTAAAGAAATCATCAACCATCAAATGAACTTTTCCAGTAGCCCTTCTTTATTTAAAAGAAGATTAATTTTTATTATAATATGTTATATACTCTACTATATATAGGCGCTGTGAATCGTGCTCCGGTTCCAACGAGTTGTACACAACGAGTGTCTGCACAGCCGCAGCCACAAGGAAGCTACCCAATTTGGCAGCTTCGGCTGATCAAGCTGGCAGAAGAGAGGCAGCCGATATGACCCGCCCGAACATGCGGTCTCGGTTGCAGTCGCTTTGGCCACTGGAAAGAGTGGGTACTCAAACACTTGCAGTCGACAATAGCACTCTTTTGGCTGCTTCGACTGCAAGAGCATTCGCGCCGGAGTACCTATTACAACAGCGCTCTTATATGTATGTTCTAGGGAGGGAGCAGCCGGTATGGAAAGTAGGGCTGCATAACCAAACACTAACATTACCCTTTCAACTTTCTAGTCTATATAATAAGTTTATGAAAAGCGAAATATAAAAGCACTATTAATAGACATACTTTAACAACGTGCAATCAGTAACACAACAGCCGTGTAAAATTGTTGCACTGCGTTACGGGCATTAATATTTACAATACTAACCTTTTTTTTTTTTTATATTTTTATTTTAAAGCATACTACGAGGTTTCTCTTTGTTACCTTTTTTGTTTTTTGGTGCTCTCTGCCTTTAATATAAAAAGTTTTATATTAAAAATCACGTCGGGGTCAGCAATGTTTGGCTACTAAGCTTTTTCAGTAGCCTTCCTTTTATTTAAAGAAAATGAAACTATGTTATTTAGTATTTTATTATATTATTTGACACGACAGTATTGTATGAATTCAGTGGGTGCGCGCCTCCTTTTGCAACTCCATTTTCAGCACTTCTGCACCTCTCGAGCTTCAACGATAAAATGTCTGCCAGCCTGCAGCCACGTGGAAGCTACCCTTTTGGCAGCTTCGGCTGATCGGTCTGGCAGAAGAGAGGCAGCCGACATAAAACCGCCTGAACATGCGATTGCGGCTGCAGTCCCTTTCACTTAGGAGGAAGATGGTCAGAAGAGCGATCTTACAGTCGCCGGCAGCGCCCTTGTGGCTGCTTCGACTGCAAGGGTTGGCGCGGGAGCACTTATTCACATTACATTACACTACATTACATTGCATTACAATCTCTTATAATAAGAGAGAGTTGGAGGGAGCAGCTGGTATGGCACATAGGGATGCACAACCAAACATCAGGTATACACGTATTTAATTTTTTGTTCAGTTTCTTTTGGAGATAGTCCTATTTTAAAAAAATCAATTTCGTACAAGGTTTTTGTGTGTTCAGCTTTAGAGACTACACATTTTCATTTTTGTTCGTTTAGTATATTATTTTCCTAAGACAACAACTTATTCACATTATCTTTAATTTATCTCCAGTAAAATTTCTATATAAATCTATAATCTAATAGTTTTTATGTTGTTTAGCTTAAAATGAAAAAAAAAAGCCCGTGAATAGCCTATGAATTATTTAGTAGTATCAGTTACTAAGAACAAATGCAGAAGCAGATCCAGTGCAAATAATAACTGAATTTAATACAACTTGAACTATTTTTGTTAGTATTTCAGCAACAACATAAAGCATATGGCATTGCCAAATTATGCGAATATTATATTTTCCGAAAATGAATTAATTCATTTGTATGCATTGCTCTGTCCCTGGGGTATCATACGATCGCACGTTTGTTTTTCAACGGCCGCAAAAAGTAGCAAAACTCTTTTAAATCGTTTCAAAAATCATTTTTTGGCAGTGGGCCACACATAAAATTGCTCGCTTCTAAGATGTAAAAATTAGATTGGTATGTGTTTGTCACAGGCCAGACACAATGTGCCTTGTTGCAAAACTTCATACAAAATTAAAACAAAACGACCAAGAATTGAACAAAGCTTATGACAGCGTGCGATAGGGAAGGCGCAATGCTTTGTTCCTTTTTGTTCCTATAGTCGGCAATGCCCGACAACTTAACATTGCGCTCAGTACTGAATGAGTTGTTACTCATATGAGTTTCTCCAAATGCGCTTGATTATTTTCACCCATAAATCCTCTATGTTATTTTTTTAACAGGTCAAAAATGTCCATTTTTATGTCTATGGGTAAGTTGTCTCTGCAGAAGTAACAGTAAATGTGCACTTCATCCTTTGTCCTATTATTATTACCGTCAATTATTATTACTGTCAACCACTGGGAAAAATATATCAAATAAATTCTTTTTCTATCATAAATTATTCTACTTTAAAATATCAAGCAATTACCGACAGTAAATTAATAAATGTATAAAATCACAGCTTAAAGAAATTAATTAGTCACGAACCATTCAAAAAGTTGCGAGTCCTTGCTCAAGAGCTCTCTTACATGGCCAATGTTTAAGTCTTAAATAAATTCTAAGTATAAGTATAAGTATAAAAATTGTAAGTGTAAATCAGAACAATTACGTAATCTGTTAGTGTGCGTGTATTTGTCTAAAAATCATAATTAGTTTCGCGTTACAAAAAGAAATTTTTTTTTTTATGTTTTGCCTTGTTTAGTTAGTTATCATATTATTGTATTGTACGAGATAACATAGATTGGGATGCTTCCCCTATCGCCAATCTGCATTATAACACAGTTATCATACAGAAAACTGATCACTGAAAACTCTGATCATCTCAAAAAATGAAAAAATTTAAATATTTGTCAGGTTTCAATATTTACCTAGCTCCTTGAAATTTTCTAAGAGACCATTTTATTCTGCTTTTCGATTTGCATCAGCATACTGTTATAAAAACATTTGCTTATATATATAAAAAACTTAAATCTGTGTAAAAATTTAATTTTTTTAATACATAATGTATCATTTAAATTAATTTAGGGCAACGCCATTCAATTAGGCTTATATTAAAATCGTATATTACATATGGATACTTAGGCTTTTTGAAATTAAAGTATTCAATTTATAACAAAATTTTAAGACGTACCACGCTATTAACAGAAAGTAACTGGTCACCTCTTTTTAGTCCACCATGTCTATCTGCCACTCCACCAGGAATTATTCTTGAAATATAAATGGGGGAATTCTGTTCTTTGCCTCCCATTACGTTAAAGCCCAATCCTGGAAAATTTAATCACAGAAATAATTTTAGTTATTAACTATTAACTATGATCCTTATAAAGTATTGAATGTATCAATGTCAACGAATTAATTTTATTTTATAGTTTTATTATAAACACAATAAAAGAGATAAACTTCAATTGTAGTATTTTCACTTAATCATATATAAAAAAATTATGTATTAAACAGAACACCAATTTCAATGTTGTATTTGCTGTCTTAAACTAAAAGACTCAAAGAGCATTGATACAACTAGAGATGAATTAAGGGGTGGAACGATGGAAATGAAATTGAAAACGGCGAGCCCCCACAAGCTCGGTAGAGCAAAGTCAAAACGAAAAGACAAATCAAAAGCAAAAATGTAAGCAAGATACAGCAAAATATTCCATTGGCTAATTCTTGCCTATTCTCTGTTTTGATCCGTATTCTGTTGACATTTCAGCATTTTGATCACCCTCTTCAAGAATATATTCAATTTAGGGTGTGATATGTTATCTCATTTTATTAAATAGAGACAAAAGCAATATTTTCGAAGATCCACTTTATATTCAATTTATCAATGTAATAAAATTAATCCCACTGTTTGTTCCCATTTTCTAAAGGTCGTGAAATTAATGCTGTGCACCTATCAATAGTATGTACAGGGTGTAGTTTAATACATACTTATTTTCAAAGGTACCGCACTTGAGTAAACTGTAAGTTTAGCGTCGAGAGACAAAAATTAAAATTTGGGAAGCACTAATTCAAGCAAATTCGCCGCTTTGTCATACACGCAAGTGCAATAGTGTGAAGATCAGCGGCAGGCCAAATATGACTAGAAAAATTAAACTGAATTAATATTTTGTCAAAGTTATGCCAGGCAAAAAACTTTTCGTCTGCGAGTCACACACACACTACCATTAGGCGCTCGTATTATAGGAGCTTTATGCATTGGTATTAAAATTAGAGTCTGACGAAGAAGTTCTTGCAGCTGTGGCAAATTGGCAGTTTCTGAAATTTTGTTAGACCAGCAAATGCAATCATGAGGCCAAATATGATATTGAACAATTATTGACTACTTAACGTTGCAACATATTTATTTTGGAAATAATTAAAGATCCCTATAGCCCTATACATATATTAAAATCATTTAAATTGAAAAATAAATATTTATAGATTATTATAATTATATTATAATTATAATTACATTTGAAAATACTTCAAGTATTGGGGTGCCTCAGAAGGAAATAATAGATATTAAACTCCTTTACATTGTCAAATGATTATTTTATTTTCTTTGCTTCATTCCATTGCGAGCTAATGAAACTCCTCCCTACAGCAAATAAGCCGATGTATCATATACGCAAGTGCTATAGTGCGTAGCTCAGCGACTGGCCAAATGTGAATTGTATAAATGCTCTTTGTATAAGTTAGCATAACCATGTAAGAATCCAAGCCACAAAGTACGGTGAACGGTGAACGCATCAGCCGATGTAATATCACAAACGCAGAATGACGATATCTAAGTACTACAACCGAGCACACTTATATAATCAATTAAAATGAGTAATATTGAAATTATTGAATATTCGTATTATTGCACCTCGTTAAAGCTCAATCTTTTTCCAGGCATTTTTATAAATCAATAATACAAAGTTATACCACAAAATATTGAAAATAAATGAAATAAATGCAAAACTAGTGCAGCATTAGTCACCTCTCCAAGCATAATTAACGTGAAGTACCGTTTTTTCTAAGAATTTGCGTAACGCCGAAGTCAAAAGCAAAGTGTGTAAAGAGTTTCTTGACAAAAAAAATGACAATAGTAAATACAAAAGAGATAATATGTAGAAATTTAATAGTGTTAAGGAAATAATTAATTAATTGATATTTAAATTGTTATTAACATTATTAAATTTAAAGAGGATTATTGCGCAACTTAATTTTAAATTAATCTGTTCAGTTACCAAGCGTTTTTGGTAACAGTTAAAAAACTATAATTTTTATATTATTTACCTTTAATTTTCTTTACACAACGAGTTATGATCATAAAGCATTTCGACATGATTATTAACTATAATCTCTTAATTCTAACTTAAATCTAAGTAGAGAGATAGCGCCGCAAAATTTTTTTGATGGCGCGTAACCAAACATCATCAAAAAATTTAACAGACGAAAGGTATTAATATATAATTTTGTGTTCCTGTTTGGCTATGCAGCCCTACTCTCCAAACCGGCTGCTCCCTCCCTAGGATATGTAGATTAAGGGCGCTGCTGTAATAGGTGCTCCGGCGCGCATGCACTTGCAGTCGAAGCAGCCAAAAGGGCGCTATTGTCGACTGCAAGTGATGAGTACCCACTCTTTCCAGTGGTCAAAGCGACTGCAGCCGAGACCGCATTTTTGGGGCGGTCATATCGGCTGCCTCTCTTCTGCCAGCTTGATCAGCCGAAGCTGCCAAATTGGGTAGCTTCCATGTGGCTGCGGCTGAGCAGACACTTCTTGAGTACGAGTCATAGCAACCGGAGCACCATCACAGCGCCTCTCTAGCAAGGTGTAAAATATATTGTAAAATTAAATAATTATAATCTTCTTTCAATAAAGAAGGGCTACTGAAAAAGCTCAGTAGCCAAACATTTGGTGACCCCGACGTGATTTTTCTTTAATATAAAACTTTTATATTATAGGGTTACGAAAATTGCATAATCGCATGGTACAAGCGAACCACGCGCCTGCGCACGCGTTATAATTATTGTTGTTGTAAGTGTAGGAATGTTGCTCAGTTTTTGAACTCTTCGCTACAAAGCGACAACTTTGAGCCGCTAGCTTCAAATTACTGTTCAGATTTGTTGGTGTTAAACCGCAAATTGAACAGTATTTTGAAGCTGCTGCTTTACAGTTGTCGTTCTTGAACATTGTTCAAACCTGAACCAACATACTTACATTTACTAAGCAATGATAAAATAAATAAATTAAAAAATAAATAAATGAATAAGCTGTGTGACGTCTGCACAGTGCTTATCGCTCTTTGCTGTGGCTCCCGCACGTCGCGCACCCCTCGTTTGATGCGACACCTACAAACGGCGAAAACGTTTTGGTTGCTGTCGATTGTGCACCCCGCACCCCTTCGAGTTCGATCGTCCACAAGGTGCTTATCGCTTTCTGCTGTGGCTCCCGCACGTCGCGCATCCCCCATTTTATGCGATGCCTACGAACAGCGAAGATGAGATCCGTGCTTTGGTTTTGTGTACCCCGCACCCCTCCAATAGTTGTGACGTCCAAAAGGTGCTTATCTGTTTGCTGTGATTTGCGCACGTCGCGCATCCCCCATTTGATGCGGCGCCTACGAACGGCGAAGATGATATTTGTGCATTGGCTTTGTGTACCCCGCACCCCTTTTTTATTTATGTCGTCGACAAGCTGCGTAATGCAGCAAAATTGCAATGGATCAGCTGGTTTCGAAGCATCACCTGCGCTGTTTGCCCAAGTATATATGAAGCAATTGTAATCGTTTTGATAAAAACAATGTTATACATGTTAGTGATTGTTTAAAGCCCCTCAACGGATACTACACCAAACTGGAGTAGGTCGAAAGCTTACAGCTTCCAACGGGGGGAGTATGTTTGGTTATGCAGCCCTACTCTCCAAACCGGCTGCTCCCTCCCTAGAATATGTAGATTAAGGGCGCTGCTGTAATAGGTGCTCCGGCGCGCATGCACTTGCAGTCGAAGCAGCCAAAAGGCTGCAAGTGATGAGTACCCACTCTTTCCAGTGGCCAAAGCGACTGCAGCCGAGACCGCATGTTCGGGCGGTCATATCGGCTGCCTCTCTTCTGCCAGCTTGATCAGCCGAAGCTGCCAAATTGGGTAGCTTCCATGTGGCTGCGGCTGAGCAGACACTTCTTGAGTACGAGTCATAGCAACCGGAGCACCATCACAGCGCCTCTCTAGCAAGGTGTAAAATATATTGTAAAATTAAATAATTATAATCTTCTTTCAATAAAGAAGGGCTACTGAAAAAGCTCAGTAGCCAAACAGTTCCGTTGGTCAAAATAAAATTACAATACTTGGTGTATTACACATATTTGTAAGTAAAGAACTTCCTTATTTGAAGTAGATTTGATAAAAATCCAGTAAGAAAAGCATACAGATGTATTTAAGCCGGCAGTTGGTATATTAAGAATAACAGTAAATGATCTAATGTTCATTATCTAAAGCCAGAAGTTATGCCGAAATTCTAAAAAAGTGTGCAAATTCCATTTCTGTGAATGGCGATTTTTATATTGAATTCTAATCAACTAATTTCATTGTGCTTTACACCAAGTCAAGTGCGTCCTTAAGAATCTAAGGAGACTGTAAAAGAGTAAAAACGGTCAACCAAAAAAAAAAAAAAAAAGAGAGAAAATGATTACCGAAAAAAAACTATTATAAGCTTAATTTTAAACAATTATAATATTAAAATAAATTTAACATTGTGGTACTTCATTAGTTTTAGAAACAAAATACTTTAAAAATAAAAGTTTATAATCTATATCCATACACATACATATATCTATGTATGTATATGTCGCATATTGGTTCTAATACTCAAATTATAAGGTATTATGCCAATTCTTGTATTTGTCTTAATTCGCTATAATTTCTCTTTGCTATATTGCTATGTACGTTTTATTGGTCTTTATGCGTCTCTACTGTCACGAGTGTGGCAGATAACGGTAAGAGGTCTTGTATCTTCCTTACGTAGTCTGACCATAGGCATTGGTGTAGATCAGTGAAAAGTAAAGAAGTATAGTATTTAATAATACTATAATACTCAGAACTCTACACTGTTTCTCTGTATTGAATTATACAGACTAATTATTGTAAGTAGTAATCGAACATAATCAACATCCACGCTTAGCAGAATTTTGTCATCGTACCAGACGGTGAAAAAGAGTACAACGAGCTGTTTGTCGACCGACAGCACGGACTTTAAATTGTCCAGTAAAGCTACTTCCTTTTCACCACCAACCATGTCTTCATTTTCTTGCCGAAGTTGAAGTGAAGGCAGTTAGAATGATGGATTAGAGAGGGTATCAAGATTAAATTAAACTTCGCCAGCCGAGTAGTGGTAGTGGCGAAAAAAGACAGATGTTTCGCATTGGCATTGACTTTTGTCAATTGCGTTCGGTGGTCTTGCAAGACCGCCTTTCAGTGCCCGTGATGGAAGACCGACTGGAAAAACTGTAGGATGCAAAAATATACATTGTGATGGATGTGGAGAGAGACTTTTTTTATGTCTCGATCCAGGAAGAATATAAGAAATTAAGGCGTTTATTAAGAAAGGGGGAATATCAGAGTTTTATAGGGCGCCGATTGACTTCTGTAACTTGCCCGCCGTGTTCTAACGGTCCATAAACACTGTAGTTTAAAACCTCATGAGCTGTGATGTATTGCAGTAGTATTTGAATGACAATCATTTACGCACAGACCAAAGAAGAGTGCCTTCAAAAGTTGATAATAGTGTTTGAGGTGGCGGCGATGTACAATTTGCGCACAAATTGGAAGAAGCGCCATTTCCTGCAAACAAGATGAAGCATGTGGACTTCCTCAGCCCTCAAACTCACGATATTTAAAATCGGCGCAGAGCAGGAATCCGTTAGTGCAGAAGTCATATGAGGAGCCTACGTAATCAGTCACTTGCAGTATGAAATCCGATGCACACAATTGAAGAACGGTTTTAAACACCTCTCATTCGGAGAACAAAGTCATCTAGGTAATCAATGCAAAAATGTCGGTAAGCCGGCGAACCTCTCAGATAGAGGTGCAGCGTTTACGACGAATATTTATTAGTCGGAGGAGTTTATTAAGATAAACAAAATTGAAAAGCTGCTGCCCACGGCTGAAGTTGCAAGGTATAATGAATAAAGAGAACGCGTGAATAGAACCATACTCTTGGTTATCTCGAATATGTTGGGTAAAAAGCTTGTGAAGATTGTACCACAAGTATTGAGACCCATAAGTTCGAGCGCTCATATGTCAACTGCGAGGAGCTGCTGCTTGGAATTAAAATTTAGAACCGAGTAGACGATAATTCTGGATGAAGAAATGGTGGAAGGCCTCGATAGAAAAAAAAGATCGATTATAGCTGGGGAGCTAATAACGGGACTTCCATAAAAAAAAAAGCAAAGTTGATCTTGGGTGAAAGGCATGCAACTTAGTGGCAGTGAAGCAAACAAGCGGAAAACGTCGAAAAGACACGGCCGCTTTAAGGTCAGAAAAACTGCGCTGTGGATGGGACTGAATTACACAAGCACTAACACTGAAAACATCAAATTTTTGAGGTTCATAGAAAAACAGCTGATGGATTTCTGTCGTTTGGATTAAATAGTTGTGAATGCCGAATTAAGAAGTAGCAGGGCGTACTCACAGAAGAAAAAGCTGAAGCTGTCAGTTCTCAGATGCCCCCAAGAAGCTACAGCCGCATTAAGAAATCGTCGTAGAGCAGCAAACATCCGTCA
Organism: Zaprionus lineosus; assembly: GCA_035044505.1. Taxonomy (NCBI): domain Eukaryota; kingdom Metazoa; phylum Arthropoda; class Insecta; order Diptera; family Drosophilidae; genus Zaprionus; species Zaprionus lineosus. Next base: position 12,156 of record JAWNNX010000595.1, on the reverse strand, counting down.
GCAGTTGCAAATTACCAATAACTTTTATATTATTATTTACTATCTTAATAACCTACGCATCTTTCACATATTTCAGCTTTCACAAATTATCTAAATTACAATACAATATATTGTACAAAACAGGTGTTCTATACATTAAATAATAAATCTAATTTTAAACATTCTATTTAATTTTAAAATTTAGTAGGTAATTAAAATTCAACCGACACGATATGATTACTCCTAAGCATATGATCACGAAGCAACAATTTATATTAAAAACACGCCTAAACTTCAAAGGGAAATTATAATATTCATGTTTAATCACCTGTCTTTATTGGAAGAAAAAAGAACTTTAGAACTTTAAAGGGCTATCATGCTTTATATGAAATCACGGTAAATGATTTAGATTCACGTAGATAAAAGTTTCATGGATAGACAGCTTCCGCTGCTTATATTGAACATTATATATATATTCAAATATTTGCTGTCAACCATGCACCTGCATGGGTTATCTCGATGAATATTTAATATGCAAGAACCGTCTTGTGTATATTACAGGGATGAACGAAGCATTAGTTGAAAGACAACATTAAATCTTTATAATTTTACAATAGAGAAGGTACCTCTTTTATTGTATGGGCCATCGAACCAAGATGTTCTTTCTTTGGTTAAAATTTTTAAATCGTTAGCGATCACAAACTTAAAGTCTGATGAGATAGAATGAAATAACCTAAAACAACACTTGAAACACAGTTCTCGGTTAACACTCAAGAAGTGCAGACGACCGCGCAACAACCACGCAAGCATAATCTTTTTTATCGGAATTACTTATTTTCAGTCTTTTTCGCTGCTTTCACGTTGTTTATCCGTTTGCTCTACTGCACTTTTGTACAATATCTTTTTCTTCTTTTATATGCTTCTGGGCATTTGAATCTTAGGAATAATCAGCTGATGATCCCCAAACCAAGAAAATACAATCTTTCCACAAATCAATAGTCCCTTTTCCTGCGTTACAAGAATTACAACTCCCAAACCCAAAATATGTTATAGCATAGTCCGTCGAGCCAAACAAAATTCTAAGACTACTCCTGATTCGCCATTCATCGTGCTATAAAACTGATTAGCAAAGGTGTGATCCATATCACAACTGCCGGACGGCAACCTTCTCGTATTAACTAAAGAAATTGTTACGGCAAATAAATTTGTTTACAACTAAATATTTACTAAATATCTGTCATAGTATATATCTAAAGGAACCACTGTGTTAATAATATTTCGGAGGAAGAAATGAAAAAAGGAGCTATCTTCACAAGGAGTCACTGGAGCTTAAAAATTCACAATGGCACATGATGGAACTGCAAAACACACCGTCGTAGTTATTCTTACCTTCAACGTATACCACATTCCCGATTCTTTTGAGGTTTCTTGATATAAAGTTACGGTTAGGCCATATACTCAAAACCCAATGCAATGCAAAAGCTGTCAGCTAAAAGAAACTTTCAAACTCGAAACGGTATAACTTCAGATTCTAAACGTCCCTCAAAACATAAAAAAAATTAGCGGCAAAACAATAAAAGGACGATAATGTAAACAACAAAAACAATAGTAATCCTAATACAACTGTACACACACTCTTCCATTAGTATATATAGCATATCTCCTTACAACACAGTCTTAACTGTATTAAACAAAGCACGAAAAAACAAAATCAATACAATCTTACCTATTTTACTCACTCACTGACCTTAGCGTGGCTGACGAACCACACTCTTAATTTCTCTCTTAACCTTTTATCTTTGTCGCCGTGCGAACGACGTTTTTCATAAAAAAGTATTTTTTTCAAAATAATATAAACATAAGTATTGTTTTTAGTCAATTAAAGTTTTGCATTGAGTTTGTACGCATACTTTTTCTGACAAGTGTATAAACCTCGTTTAAGTGTTTATATACATATAAATATGTATTCTAGGGTCAAATCACAAAGCACCAAATACAAGAGTGGATGATAGCTCTCGAGCTTTCTGTTAAAAATAATAAACCCTGAGATTGGCTCGGTAATAAAAAAGTTTGCATAATTAAAAGGTAAAAGGCCAAAGGGACAGGAGAAGCTAAATGATCACACAGATCCTTTGCTATGAGGCTAATGTTTTGTTGTTATGTATTGTTATTTGAGTTATTTGCATAATTAACATATGATTAATGTTTTAATATTACCGAGCCCATCTCGAGGTTTTATTTTTAACATTAACATTTCGCTGTTAAGCTATCACCCCCTCTTGTATTTAGTACTCTCAGGGTCAAATACTGCCAAAAATTGACGAAATTTATAAAATTTTTACCAAATGACCAAATAAATAATCACAACTTTTAAGAAAAATCGTAAAAAATCGTGTCAGTTTCGTCGTGTATACATACATGTACATACGTATGCACATATACAAATGTAAATGTACATATATAATATATAAAATATAATAAACATTAGCAATATCTGAAAATTATTTTAAAAATCATAATATAAGCATATATATACTTATATATATATTTATATATATACTTATATATATGTTTATATATATACTTATATATATATTTATATATATACTTATATATATATTTATATATATACTTATATGTATATTTATATATATACTTATATATATATTTATATATATACTTATATATATATTTATGTAAATACTTATATATATATTTATGTATATACATATATTATGTTTATATTTATCGGTTCTCGTATACAAATACCTTCCTCAGTCTTCGGTAACTCCACAACTCGAGGATGAGCGTGCCCTTCACTCGCAGCAAAAGCTGCAACAGTTGCTTTAGCTGTGGCTGACGCACGAACGTCGTGTGAGCCTTGAATATCTACCGTTTCATAAACATGTTCATAAACTTCTCGAACTGAATTTAAGAAATCAGAACTAAGAACCTTTTGCAATGCTGCGAGTTTTGTTGTTGGAAAATCTCCACTTGTTTGAAGTTTATCTATAAGTTCAATCGATCTTTTTACATCTGTAATTACAATCTTTACATTAATTTTATATAATATTTTTAGATTATGACTACCTCTCGCTAAAGTTAAGGGGTCCGAAACTTCTCCCATGATAATTTTTTAACAGCAGTAACAATTTTTTATATTCTACGCTTGGACCAATAATTCGAGAATCTATCGACACCGATAACGAACAGTGTACAAAATTCCGTGTACACAATAACAATCATTGCATTCTAAAACATATAGCATCATATGTGGAATTCGCGGTATTGATACCAGTAATTCTTTTAAATAAATCAACAACCACATAATATAAAATAAGACCAGAAAATATTACCCCTAACATAAATTTCAATATATTAACTTTTGATACAATTTTCAAGTTGAATTTTTATATACATATGTATATATACTTTAGCAGCTTTAACATAAATAATTTTATAAAACATATATGAAGAAACTAAATCTCTTCATTTTTAACCCGTATAATATAACAATTAACAGAAAGGAAAACTGTCATGCTTCACATACATATATGTACAGGTCACATATGCATATGTACATATTTTGCAAAGACTAAGTTAAGATGATACTAATAATTGGTAACAGAAAATAATTAAGAAAGTTCATATTTATTCTTAAAAAAAATTTCAAATCAAGTTCAGATAAAGGGTTATTGGTTTTTACACAATGTCTTAAATTAAGATTAGTAGAATCAAAACATTTTTATTTATACAAATAATTCCATATTGGGGGAAAGTTTAAAAAAATACATTATATTTGAATGCTGCGTTTAACGCAATTTTCGATTCATACTTTCAGTCAATAAATTTCAAAAACTAATATCTTTAAAATTATAAGATGTCGCTATCCTTCATAGAAAATTGTTGAGCATTCAAATGAATATAAAAAATTTAACAGGTTTTTATTCATATAAATCTACATTTGCGATGTTAGGTCATCAAAACGATTTGCATTGCTTGGTATCTAATATGCCATTAAATATTATACTTCAGCGATAAAAAATTGGGAGTTAAATAAGCAAAAAACATATATATGATGGTACCCAAAACTTTGAGCTTTGAACTTTGAGAACGCCATTAACGCAACTAAAGCGCCTCACTTATTGCTGCATGACCATATATCCAATATCAGTTGGAAGACCGGCTTTATATACCATTCAACATATTGGCCCATTAAGCTTACTTAGTTTAATTTTCATCAGCTGTGTTGACTTTTAAATCTGAATAAGTTAATATTTATTACTGTTAAAAAAGCATATACAATTTTTTGAAACCAACAGAGCTAAAATATAAGCAACAAATTAATAAGTAGAGAGGACTTTATTTAAAAATAGAGAAAGCACCCAAATTATACATCCTACAACGATTATAAACTGTAAATATATGTGAAGAAACGCACCTGAAAGATTTTGCTATACTAGATGCGTACAAGCAATCAATTTCCGACACATGCCCAGATAAAAGGGAAGAATGCTTGCACATATAATTATAAACACTAATCTCTCATATACAATTTATAATAGCTGACTATAGGAGCTCGCGTCATTTACGGAACCCTAACTACCACCTTAATTGTCTATGACCAGTTCGTACCGTTAGAAAGAACCTGTTTCATATACCATACTGCTTATTTGGTCATAAATAAGCAACCTATTTTTCTTACCAGCAGCTGTGTTGATATTCGAATCCGAAGTACCTAAATTTGATCACTGTTAAAAGAGCATATAGAATTATTTAACACCAACAAGGCTAATATATAAGCAACAAATTATTTAGTTGAAAAAAAATTATTTGAAATTAGAAGAAGCACCCAAATTATGCATCCTTAGACGATTATAAACTGTAACTATATGTGAAGTAAAGCATCTGAGAGATTTTGATATAGTCATACAATATGTGCAAACTTTCGATTCACAAACCCTAGTATGAGGCAATAATGATTGTCAAATGAAATGTAACTACAGGCGTTTTTTCATTGAATTTATCAGCTTTGGGAAGTCATAATCAGTGGGAATACTTTGCCACTCTTGCAATATTGCATCTTTTAGTTGTTTTTTGTTTTTGGGTTGCCTTTTAGAAACTTTTTTTTTTAAATGGGCCCACAAATTCTCTATTGGGTTTAGGTCAGGGCTCTGGGGTTGTGTGTCAATGACCTTTCCACAATTATATAACAACCATGTCCTCACATTTATCTCCTTATGCTTAGGGTCATTATCTTGACAAAATATAAAAATTGGCTTGTTGTTGCTAATTAAACCAAATTTAGCCGCACTTGGTTGCAATTTTGATTTCAAAATTTGGAGATATTGTTGGGCATTCATTGTATTTTCAATGAATGCAATTTCGCCGACTCCTCGACTCGAAATGCATCCCCAAATGATCACCGAAAGTTTTCCAAATTTAACTGTTGAAAATATATTTTTTTCTCCAATGCAGTTAATGGCTTACGCCACACTCACGATGGACCATCATTATAATATAGCATAATTTTGGTCTCATCACAGAATATGACGTCATTCCAGTAATCATTTGGCCGATTTAATATATTTAAAGCGAATGTATAGCGCTTTTCTATGTTGGTCGCTGAAAGCAACGGTTTCTTCCTGGCAGCTCTAGATGTATACCCATGCCGTAGTATTGCTTGACGAATGGTTTCGTGCGAAACAACCAATTGGCATTGCTCCTCGACCTCCTTGGCAACTGATCTGACAGAAATTTGGGGATTTTGGAAAACTATTCGCTTGATAAAGCGGTCTGTTCTCTTATCAATTTTTTTTTTTTGCGGCCACCTCCACTCTTGCGTTCGAGCCTCCCTAAATTTTTAGCGCGGTTAATTACAGTATATATTGTTTTTCGAGACACAGTAAATATCTCAACCAATTCTTGCACCGATTTTCCCAATTGGTGATTATAAAAGATCAATTGGACCTCGTTAAAACCTAATCTCTTTCCAGGCATTTTTATAACTCAATAATGTTAGGTTAGACCACAAAATATTCCAAATGAATGAAATAAATGCAAAACTAGTCTAGCATAATTCATCTCACCAAGCATAATTAACGGTGAAGTACTGTTTTTCCTAAGAATTTGCGTTATGCCGAAGTCAAAAGCGAAGTGTGTAAAGAGTTTCTTGACAGTGTCAAATATGTGTAAACACGGTTTTCGTTGAATTTTTGTTATTTGTTTTTAATTATTGTTAATTTTTCTTTTGTTAATCAACTAAGAATATATGTCTTTATAAGTTACCATCAAAAACATTTAATTATGTTGATTAAAAGTTATGTTTTTCGCATCGAAAGTAAAAATATCGTATTTTTTTTCAATGTGTAAACAATTTGTTGACAAACTGTATTTAAAGGGAAAATATAAACACCTTGTAAGTAGCTGGGAAGACTCATGAATAATATTTTAATATTTTTATATTATTAAACTTCATGTGCTCTAGTATTTAAAGCTAGTATTTGGTATTTTGCTTGAGATTATATTTTATTGTACTTAGGAGTACGGTTACTTTGGTTAATTGCCACGTGTGTTAATATAAATACAGCGCATAAAAATGAACACAATTTTAAACGGTTGGTTTAGTGAAATTCAAAATGACTTATGGCCTGGACAATCATTTTCCTTAAAAGTAAAACAGGTTTTACACAAGGAGGTGTCGGATTTTCAAGATATTGAAATAGTTGATACGTAAGCTAAATTTACTTCCATTTTGTTTTAAAACTTTATAATATAATCATTCTTATTTTACAAAAATAGGAGAAATTACTATAAATAAGTATATATTCAACCATATCAGTAAAAAATCAAGAAATGTGTTAAGTAACATACAAACTGTATCCGTAATCCGTATATGACGGAGAAAACAGATCAGTATAATCATTGATAGTATATTTTAAATAGTTTATTGTTAGGTTTTCATACAAAAGACTGGCTACGCTTTTTTGGTGCGATTTTGTTAACCTTTAATCCCAAAGAGCATTGATACAACTAGAGATGAATTAAGAAAACTGGCGAAAAACCCAGGAGCCGTTTAAGCTCGGTGCGGAATGGAACAAAGAAACGAAAATAAAGACAATCGTTGCCCGTCGGCGCAAAGTCAATTTCGTTGATATTTTGTCTCCTTCTAACTTAGGCAGTTTGCTGTTTGACTTATATTTTGTCTTCTTTCAAGAAGAATGGGTAAAGCACGGGCTCGCTTAAAATTTTCTACCTACTGCCAGTGCCGGACATAGCACACACTAATGTAGTTCCTTCCTATTGCTACACAGCGTCTTTGTTAGTATGCGAGTACGATACAAGAAATTTTAAGCAAAACAATATTTGCTACAAGTGCAAAGCAGACACTTGCCAGACTTGACTAGCTTGATCATTTGACAATTTAAAGGAGTTTAATGTCTATTATTTCCTTCTGAGGCATCCCAATACTAGAAGTATTTTAAAATGTAATTGTAATTATAATACTCTATAAATATTTATTTCCCAATTTAAATGATTTTAATATATAGGGCCGATTGCAAATGAGTGCTGTGCACCTATCAATAGTATGTAAAGGGTGTAGTTTAACAGATACTTATTTATCAGAGGTTCGACACGACACTTGGGTAAAATCATAAGTTCAGCCACGACAAGAAGCGAGATATACTAAAATTTGGGAAGCACTTATTCATAGCAATATTCGCCGCTTTGTCACACACGCAAGTGCAGTACGTGTGAAGTATCAGCGGAAGGCCAAATATGACTAGAAAAATTGAACTTTGGAGTAAACTTCATGTCAACAGGTATGCCAGGCAAAGAACTTTCGTCTGCGAGTCGCACACACACAATACCATTAGGCGCTCGTACTATAGGAGCTTAATCTGTTGGTATTAGTAATTAGAGTCTGACGAAGAAGTTCTTGCAGCTGTAGAATATATCGACAATTTGTGAGATTTTGTGAGACCTAGCAAATTCATTAACTGAGGTCAAATATGATATTGAACAATTATTGACTACTTAACGTTGCAACATATTTATTTAGGAAATAATTAAAGATCCCTATAGCGCTATATATTAAAATCATTTAAATTGGGAAATAAATATTTATAGATTATTATAATTATAAATACATTTTAAAATACTTCTAGTATTGGGATGCCTCAGAAGGAAATGATACACATTAAACTCCTTTAGATTGTCAAATGATCAAGCTAGTCAAGTCTGGCAAGTGTCTGCTTTGCACTTGTATCAAAAATTGTTTTGCTTAATATTTCTTGAGCTCGCATACAAATACAAGAAGGCTGTGTAGCAATACGAAGGAAATACATTAGTGTGTGCTATGCCGGCACTGGCAGTAGGTAGAAAATTTTAAGCGAGCCCGTGCTTTACCCATTCTTCTTGAAAGAAGACAAAATATAAGTTAAGCAGCAAACTGCCTAAGTTAGAAGGAGACAAAATATCAACGAAATTGACTTTGCGCCCGACGGGCAACGATTGTCTTTATTTTCGTTTCTTTGTTCCATTCCGCACCGAGCTTACGCGGCTCCTGGTTTTTTCGCGAGTTTTCTTAATTCATATCTAGTTGTATCAATGCTTGTTGAGTTGCCAAGCTTTTTTGGCAACTGTTATTTATAATAATAGTATACACGACAGTTTTCGACACGACAGTTTGCTTAATAGTTCGAGACGAGAAGAGGAAAAGTTATACTACAAATGTGCCTTATATACTATATGCACGCACACCGAAAAATGAGTGTGTGAGTACATGTACTAAAATATAGAGAATTTACTCTCTGGAGTACTTCATGAACAGGGTGTTCTATAAACATCGCTTGGTTTAACGCATTGCAATATTGCATAACCAAACAATGCTCATTGCCTAATACTTAGAAAAGCTTAAGCTAAGCGTGATCCCGTTACAAAGTTCGGTAGGTAGTTTTGTTTTTATATTCAAGTATTATTATTTTTTTTTAGTTTAGTTGACAATAAATTGGTGCGAAAACGTGGTTGACATACATGTCAGTGCATGATATATACATACATATACAGATACAACTTATTTAGTGTGAGTTGTCTCTGCATATGTATGTATATGTCGGCGCGCGGCTTCAAGCGAAGTACTGGCGTCTCATGGATGAGACGCAATACGGTACTTTGGCTTGTGCTTGCCTGCACGAGGCATTAGAAAAGGGTACAAAGCATAGTAACAGAAATAGATCCGTTACTAGTGAGGTCTGATCGTTGGTCGCAATACGTGGAAGAAAGGCAGTAGCAAGGAATTTGCTACTTATAGTGAAGAGCAGAAGTTGTGCTATAAAAGAGGGCTCTGCCTTGACTGAGAGGGCAATCTGAATTGTGACGCGATAACGATCAGAACTCGCTGTGCTTCAATACTTAAAGTGTTAACTAAATTAGTATAATGAATCATAATCCGACACATACATATTTTGTACATTTTTTTATATTAGGGCTTTTTTTTTCTTACAGAGAAACATATGGAAGATGTTTAATTTTAGATGGAATTATTCAGTGTACTACCAGAGATGAGTTTTCGTACCAAGAAATGATATCATTTTTACCGTTATGTTCTCATCCAAACCCAGAGAAAGTTCTTATTGTTGGTGGTGGGGATGGTGGTGTTGCACGAGAAGTTGTAAAGCATCCTCTTGTTAAGGAAGTTCATCAAGTGGAAATTGATAATCGAGTTGTTCAACTATCTAAGGAGTATCTACCTACAATGGCATGTGGCTTTAAAAATCCAAAAGTAAAACTAACAATCGGCGATGGCTTTGAGTACATGAAAAATCATATAAGTGAATTTGATGTGATAATAACAGACAGCTCAGATCCAGTTGGACCAGCAACTAGCTTATTCCAAGAAAGCTATTATGAATTACTGAAGAAAGCTTTAAAAGAAGATGGAATTGTATGCTCTCAAGCTGGCAGTTTTTGGTTAGATTTAAACCATATAAAAAAAACTATGAAAGGATGCAGTTTACATTTTCCCAAGGTATCCTATGCGTTAACATCTATTCCATCTTATCCCTGTGGTCATATTGGGTTTCTGATAGCATCTTTAAATAAAAGCAGCATTCTTGGAGAACCCGTTCAACGGTTGGATAAGATTGAAATAGATTCTTTAAATCTAAAATATTATTCAAGTAAAGTACATTCTGCGGCTTTCACGTTACCCCGTTGGGTTGAAAAGCAGTTATATGAATGAAATCACATTTTTTGTTATAATTATAATGAAATTATATAAAATTTTCTTTCTCATGCCGCAATTAATTTTTTAATATCATACAAGATGTGCCTTTAAATTTTAGAGTTAAATAAATAAAGTACTAACTATGGCAAATTTGTGGGTGCTTATTTATTAATGTTAAAAGTTATCTCCTTTTTTCTAAATACACTCATACACTTGATAATAAAAAACCAATATAAATGAGTGGGAACGAACCTTAGAGCGTCGATGCACAGATTTAAAATAGCTTTAACATCTACATTGGGTGCTCAAAAATACCTTCACCTTGCTGAACGAAAAATAGTCACATGGTAATTTAGGCGAAGGTGTACAAATACCTTATAATACTAAGATAAAATTGGATTAATTGCTTATCAAGTTTAACCCTTTGTGAATAATGATCAAATCTTATAAACAAAGCAATACAGTCTATACTTTTTACTATTCTTAGCAGGATAATCTGGGTGCTGGATTTCCGGGCATATTCAATTCGGATCTTTCATCTTTGGGGCCGTACTAATTACTTATCGCATTACGAGCAAAAATTTTGAATTTTCTCGACACTTGCAACAATGCTGATAAAGAATATATATTATGTTATTATTATAAAGAATATATTTGAAATTATTAATATTCTTTTTGGCATATTTAATGATGCCTTTTGAATGTTTAATCCAAAGCGACTGTTTGGTTATGCAGCCCTATTTCCCATACCGGCTGCTCCCTCCCTGGAACATATAAAAGAGCTGTGGTAATAGGTGCTCCGGCCAAAGCGACTGCAGTCGAGATCGAGCCGAAGCTGCCAAATTGGGTAACTTCCTTGTGGCTGTGGCTGACACACTGAGCAGACACTCGTTGGGTACAACTCATTGGAACCGGAGCACGATTCACAGCGCCTATATATAGTAGAGTAGTATAACATATTATAATAAAAATTAATCTTCTTTTAAATAAAGAAGGGCTACTGAAAAAGTTCAGTAGCCAAACAGCGACTTTAATCAAGCACACATTTTCCCAACGACCGGCCAAAATACAATGAACTGAATCTTGGCTCAGATTTGATAAATTCACGCACAATTTCCATATTTCGAACGTTTACTGAAGATTTAAGCCAGTCTGAACGATCGTCTACATTTACGTCTTGCCGGCCCTCATTAAAAAATATGCAAGTTATATTTATTGGTACGAAATAAACAGTTATCGCCAAAAACTTATTTCAATAACTCATGAGAATCGATACAAGTTTTAACAATGTTTGGCTATGCAGTACTACATAACATACCGGCTGCTCCCTCCAATTATTAAGAATATAAGAGATTTATAAATTAATATAAAAAGTGCTTCCGTGCCAGCTTTGCAGTCGAAGCAGCCAATTCAAGCACTATCGGCGACTGCAGAGAGTACCAAATACAAGAGGGGGTGATAGCTTAACAGCGAAATGTTAATTTTAAAAAATAAAACCTCGAGATGGGCTCGGTAATATTAAAACATTAATCATATGTTAATTATGCAAATAACTCAAATAACAATACATAACAACAAAACATTAGCCTCATAGCAAAGGATCTGTGTGATCATTTAGCTTCTCCTGTCCCTTTGGCCTTTTACCTTTTAATTATGCAAACTTTTTTATTACCGAGCCAATCTCAGGGTTTATTATTTTTAACAGAAAGCTCGAGAGCTATCATCCACTCTTGTATTTGGTGCTCTCTGGACGACTGCCAATTGGCTCTCCTGAACATGATATTTCTCTCCTTAAGGCAAGAAACTGCAGCCAAAGCCTCCAATTCGGGCGGTATTGTATCGTCTGCCTCTTTTCTGCCAGCTGAAACAGCCGAAGATGCCAATTCGGGTAGATTCCTTGTGGCTGCGTGTTGGGCAGACACTTATCATTAGATCTTGGGACAACCATG
>JAWNNX010000594.1:0-107500 GCA_035044505.1 Zaprionus lineosus | reverse complement strand
CGACGGACTGTGACCAGCCGAATGGTCGTCGTTGATGTGTCCCGATCGATGTGGTTGGCGTTGGTGTAGGCGTAGGCGTGGGTGTGGGCGTGGGCGTGGGCGTGACTGTTGACTGGATCATGGGCAAGGGCATGGGCATTACCGTGGGCGTGGGCGTGGGCATTGGTGTGACTATTGGCTGGACCAGAGCACTGACCACGGCCAGTGGCTCTGCATCAGCATCGACATCGACATCACGAGGACGCGGCACCTCAGCGCTTCGAATGCTGCGCACGTCCAGATCGTAGCTGGAGGAGGGGCTGTTGCCGCCACCATCGGACTCCAGGCTCTCGAAGATGGTGCCGCGCCTATAGTCGAGTGCGTCACCGCCCCACGGCAGCGAATCGCAGCTGGTGCGCTTGGCCTCCAGATTGCGTCGTCGAATGGCCTGCTCATCTAGGGAGCGTTCCTTGGACAACACGCCGCGCTTGCGGAAGCCGGCGGCGGCCGAGGCGCGACGCCCGCGGCGACTCAAGGGCGGCAGCTGCAGGCCGTGCTCAGAGGCCGGTCCTCCCCCTGCCGTCATTGCGCCGCCAAAGGGCTCGCCCAGCCGTGCGCCAAGCGCCTGAGGCGTCAGCGCGCCGCCCATCTCGGCCAGGCTGAGGCCAAGTGATTGCTGCTGCTGCTGGTTAAAGTACTGCACCGTCTGACGACGGGCACCGGCACCGGCACCAGCGGCAGCAGCACCTGTTGCAGCTGCAGCTCCAGATATGAAGCCAGCTCCAGCGTCAGCGCTGGCACCACCACCAGTGGGGCCACTGGGGGCCAGGTTCAGGTTGGTGGCAGCGCTGCTTGTGAGACTGGGGCTGGGGAACTTCTTATCCAGCGATGGTGTGCTATAGATGAAGTTCTTGGGCAGGGACTTGACCTTGGCTAGAGGTCGCGGGGGCGCAGCCGCCTTACTTTGCGCCTCCGCCAGCTGCTGGCAGAGCTTCTGCTCCTGCGCGAACTCCTGTTCGCGCACCAGCTCGCGCTCCAGCTCCACTTCCATATCGAGCTCATCTTCCATTTGCTTGTGGCTCTCCTCGAGGTGTTTCATCAGTACAGCCACGACGACGTTCACTAAAACGAATTGCGCCATAAGAACGAATATCACAAAGAATATGGGAGCAATAACCGAGCTGACGCAGCAATTGCGGACGCAATCGGCCGCGTCATCGCAATTATTCCTCAGCGTGTCCTTCATGATGCCGTTCCAGTTGTCGCCAGTCGCTACGCGAAACAATGTGAGGAAAGCCATGCCAAAGTTGGCGAAGTGCGCGTGCTCGCCCAGGCCCTGGCAGGGTATCTCGTCGGAGCACTCCAGCCGCCCGAACAGTTCCACGCCCAGCGCCGCGAAGATGAAGAATAGCAGAAAGAAGAGCAGTCCCAGGTTGCCCACCTGTGGCAGTGCCTGCATCACGGTGTCCAGCAGTGCGCGGATTCCTTTGGCCATTTTGAGCAGCTTCAGCACTCGGGCGATGCGGAGGACACGCATAACCCGGATAATGGTGGGATTTATTGGTATGATGTTCGTCTCCAGCTCCTCCAGTACGATGCCCACAATAGAGAGCAAAACGATGCCAACGTCCAGTTGATTCCATCGATCCTTCAGATAGAGCCGCCAGCCCAGAGCGACCAGCTTCATGTTGGCCTCCAGGATGAACACGGCCGTAAAGAAGTAGTTGAAGATCTTAAGAGCATACTGCAGCGCCTTGGGCATCTTGTAGTACTCCATTGCCATGGTGACCACATTGAGACCAATCACTGCCGCAATTGCCAGATCAAAGTACTTCGATGTAACCACATTGTGGACGAACATCCGGGTGGGTGAGTAGTTGGTGTAGTACGGCGGCTCGTGCATCCGGCGACGTTTCTTTTCCATTTGGAGGGCTCGCTTGGCCGCGCGGCGTATCTTCTCCTCCTTCTCCTGCTCCTCGCGACATCGGTGGAAGTTCTCGACGACCACGCCCACAAACATGTTGAGCACAAAGAATCCCACAAGCAGTATGAAGGCAATGAAGTAGAGCAGTCGCCACTCGTTGTAGTTGACAATCGGCTGCTGGTCCACGCCGACGGCATCGAGACCGGTGTACATGATGTTCACCCAACCGTCGCGGGAGCTGAGCACAAAGAGGGACATCAGAGCCTTTCCCAGATCATCGAAGTTGTATTTGCGGTTGGTCCAGACGTTTCCAGGTATGCGCCGGCACTCGTCCGCCGTCCGGACGTTCTTGATGTTTTCGCCCTCGCAGTAGAAGAAGGTCCCCTTGAACAGCTGCACGCCCAGGATGCCGAAGATTATGAAGAAGGTGCAACAGATCAGCACGATGTTCCCAATGGGACGCAGGGACGATAAGAGCGTTTGAACGACTAGTTTCAGACCCGGGGCGCGGTTGATCACTCGCAGCGGCCGCAGGGAGCGAAGTAGCCGAAACACCTGCGAACAAAGTTGCGGGAGTTAGGATCAAGGACAATAAAGGCTGCTTCATAATGTGGATATAATCAAACATCATTGATCGGTCGCCGCCAGTGGGCGCCACTGTCGATAACCGAACAGAAACTGAAACGAAGGAACGAACATGACAAAAGCAAAGCCATAATGTGGTTCGATTAATGGAAATGGAAATGGCATGGGAATGGGAATGAAGATGGAATGGAATGGAATGGGAAATGGTGAGTGGGGAGTGGTCAGTGGTCAGTGGTCAGTGGTTAACGGATGCGAGGGGAAAAGCTGAAAATACTAAATAACAACTACGAGCGGGAAGGCAACAGGCCGTGGGTGTGGGGAGATGATTTATTGTGTGGTGGATCGGATCTGTAGAGGAATTTGCCAGACTTTTAGATAGATATATATATATATTTTTATATATATAATTATATATATATTTATATATATTTGTATTATAAAATCAACCCATAGCATCCCTTACAGATCTGATGAGCACCGAGTCTGAGTTGGAGTTGGATGTAGAGAGTGCGAGCAGATGCAGAGGGTGGGGAGTGGTGAATTGTGAGTGGTGAGTGGTGAGAGGTGAGAGGTGTCGTTTTGGGGAATGCAAGTATTACGGATTATCATGTATATACAACATTATATATGGATGTGAGCCAACAATTTACTTTGGGAAGGTCTCTAAACACACACAGAGAATTAAAAGCGTCTGAGTAATTTTTGCCATTAATTGATAAGCGGCGGGAATTTACCTGCAGATCGGTTTTGGATTGGTTTGGTTTATGTTCGAATACCCGATTAATACGCAATATATAGTCGTTAATATATATACATAGATCAAGTACATATATACATACACACACATATATATATATATATATATATATACTTGAACGTAAATGTTGTAGTTTGTAGAGTTTGAAAGAAATGTTTAAGAAAATGTTAAATGTAAAACCGCGTACGGAGTTTCAATTGTAGTTGACGATGGATACGATAGAGAGGGCGGGAGAGAGATAGAGAGAGAGAGAGAGAGAGAGAGAGAGAGAGTGAAAGAGAGATAGATAAAGATAGAGATAGAAAAAGAGATTTGGAGATGTGTGTATTCAGATGACAGAGACTGAAGTCAATTGTCGAAGAGTTTCGTGTGTTGATCAATTTAAGTGTTAGAAAGAGAATATAAAAGAGAGAAAGAGAGAGAGAGAGAGAGAGAGAGAGAGAGAGAGAGAGAGAGAGAAAGAGAAGGCGAAAACGAGCGAACGAGCGAGCTAGCGATAGCGAGAGCTTTTTTGATCCGCGTGCACAACAGCAGTTGATTTAGTGAGGTTCATGGTTCGTGGTTCTTAGTTCGTGGTTCGTGGTTCGTGGTTCGTGGTTCGTGGCTAATAGATGTCGATAGTGGTTCGCATATGTTGACGCTGTTTTAAGCTGTTGCATGTTGCAATTGCTGCTGTCGCCTGCTGCGGTGTTGCGGCTTGTGCCTGTGCCGCAAAGCCCACTAACTTACCCTTAAAATCCCAAATATCCTTGGACTTGATTCGCTAATCAATGACATTAACAAATCAATTATCGAAATGGTAACCAAAGATCCATCCATGATATTCCAGCCGGACGTGAAGTACGCATCGGAGCCATAGAACATGCCCGTGGCTACTACCTATATGAACGATAGACAAAATATGTGAAACCAGTTCCAAAGAGTCCTCCGATTATTCGGAGTGTGAGCTACAAAGAGTGACTCCTTCCACGATGAATTTCCGACCCATGAGTTTCATTGACCTTCGAACTGTGAACTTTAAGCTACAAATTAGAATTTGCTGTCAACTTTTTTGGTTCAGGCTTGAACCTAGTTCCAAGTCAGATTAACATGTACTACTTATTGTGGATCAAACTGTTTGTTTTAATAAAGAACTACCAACTGAGAGTCAACTATAATTAACTATAAGCTTCTTACTATGAACTGCATAATGTGAACTATCAAATAAGAACTACTAACAATGAACTACCAATGGTGAACTTTGATTATATATCTTCCATCTGTCAGAATTCTCACAAATGAACTAGTTCTAACTGTGAACTTTCATATATCTTTAATCTGTAAGAATTCTCTTAAAATGCTTTTGGGCTCTTAAGGTGGCAGCTAACTTCTGACGTTCCACAAATGAACTACTTCCAATTGTGAACTTTGATTATATATCTTTAATCTATAAGAATTCTCTTAAATTGCTTTTGGGCTCTTAAAATGATTAACTGACAGCTCATTTGTGACATTCCACAAATGAACTAGTTCCGATTGTGAACTTTGATTATATATCTTTAATCTGTAAGAATTCTCTTAAACTGCTGTTGGGCTCTTAAAGTGATTAACTGACAGGTGACTCGTGACGTTCCACAAATGAACTAGTGTGTAACATTATCTGACTATCAACTTCTGGAGTTCCTGCATGAGCTGTCAACTGTGAACTACTTAGGATATGTCCTTACCCACTTACTACGTTCCAGGAATTGTAATTTTGTATCTAGATGAGTGTCGACTTTCAAGTGTGAGGAACTTTTTGTGCACTGACGTTACGGAGTTTGAAGGGGGGGAAACATGAGCTGTGAACCAGCCACTCACCTTAATGAACATTTCGACAGTGAAGACGACGGTGAACACGTAATTGGCTGTTGACAGGAATAACCTTTCGGTGCTGCTAGGAGGGATGTTTGGTCTTTCCATGGCCAGTGTGATGCAATTGAGTGCGATAAAAAGGAGCACAACATTGTCGAACCACTTCTGGTTCACAAACCACGTGCAGACTTGCCGGAACCTTTGGGTGAGCCAAGAGAAAAAATGTTAGCAACGAAAACGAATCGGAAAGTCCTGCGACTTCCTCAAGGGGCAACAATGTTGCCGTTCGATTTTTAAAGTAATCAAAAAATGAGATTAGGGAGGCAATTTAATGAGGAAGTTGAAGGTCCTTGAACAAATTTAAAAAAACTTTAAAAAGGATTTAATTTGAAATTAGTTAAAAAATGAAGTTAATTAAACTCAAGCTCCGAACGCTGCTGAATATAAAGCTGGTAGGGCTTTCATAAGGTCCTGTTCGACTCACCTGTTGTCCTCCGGAAAGAGGTACATGGAGTAGGACTCACGGTCGGCGGTAAAGTTCTTGGGGGTCAGCCGCTGGATAAGTATCTTCAGCTTGGACATGTGCTCCCCACTGGAGACCATGGAATGTTGTTGCATGGATAACTGTTGCAGCTCCTTGGTCAGCTGATGTGGCGGAAGGAGCGATTGTGGCTGCGAGTCCAATTGCTGTTGCTGCATCTGCTGCTGATGCAGCTGCTGGAGCTGCTGCAGCTCCTTCTCCTCGAGACGCTTCTTCAAGTTGTAGTGGCTAATGGAGTTCTTGCGCTTGTCCCGCGCCTCCATGTACTGCTGCAGCATGTCCGGTTCGTTGAAGCTGCTGTAGGACTTCTGCCACTTGTCCAGGTCAATCTTGGAGTTCGTGTACGACAAGGACTTGCGATTCGCCTCCAGGTTGTGCAAGTTCAGGTGCGACGTCTTGCTAAATGCCAGCTCAATGGAGCTCATCCGCCGCTGACCAGCGCCCGGCTTCAGCTTGGGTGGCTGGTTAAGATTCTGGTACACCTGCGAGTTGAAGATGCACGCGGAAGCCCTACGGCTTCCCGGACCACTGCCGATGCTCAGCGTGTTGGACAGCCGCCGTATGGAGTTCTGTGGACTCAGGCGGTTAGTGTCCTTGTGACGGGTCTCGCTGGTCACGGTGCAGCTGCGCAGCAGACAGCTGTTGTCGCTGCCATTGTTGAGCTGATGCTCCTCCTCGTCCGGTACACTGATGTTGTCCTCGGCGTGGCTGCTACTCCTTGTTGCGGGTCGCAGCGAAGGGGGACGCTTCTTCGAGCTGCTGCGCCGGAAGCGCTGCTTAAAGCTGCTTGCTGGCGCTAGCGGCAGGCGTTCGCTGGAGGAGCTGCCGCTGGTGGAAGCACCACTTCCACCTCCAGTCGAGCTCACAGATCCCGCCAGCGAGACCGTCAGCGGCGAGAGGTCCGATAGATTCAGACTGAGGCTTTGGCTGTGACTGTGGCTGTGACTGTGACTCTCCAGGGGGGGCTGCAGCGTGGCCGTTGTTGAGGATATGGTGGGAACATAGATGGGAGTCGACGTGGCCGTCGTGCTGGAGTTCTTGGAGATGTCGTCGATGATGACGCTGTGCATGCTGCTGGCCAGGGCGCTGGGAATAAGGCTATTCAACTGATTACTGCTGCCACTCGATATGCTGGCTCCGGTTCCGCCGCCAGGATGACCCTGCAGCTGGCTGGCGTTCAGTATGTTGAGCGGCTTGTGGGCCAGCACCGGCGAGGGCGGTATGAGATCGATAGAGGGTATGCCCTCGTCCAGGGCTCGCTGGCCGCCACTGAAGATGTTGGGCGGCTTAAGGAGCGACGGCGATGGGGAGCTGGGTGGCTGTGGATATCACAATCAATACAATTAGTGAAAACCTTACATATCGGAACTTGGGATGGGGGACACCATTCAGTGGACGAACATGGATTTGGAGACGGCAACTCGAGAAGGTAAGTTCTAGGCGCTACTTTGTAAGTTGCTGCTGAAAACTAACCTCAATGTCGCCCCATTGGCGATAGGTCATGCCTGGCTCCATGGTGGTGCTGGGCGAGTCCTGGGGCGTTGCGGCTGTTGTTGTGATAAGTGGCGGCTCGCGGATGAGACGCATCTTGGATAGACGTGGCGCCTCGCTGCGTCGATCCTTGATGGAGTATGTCTGTGTGCGAGGCAAGGCAAGTGCATGTGTACAGTTCTGTGTGGGTACGTGGCTAGTGGTGTCGACGGAG
Organism: Zaprionus lineosus; assembly: GCA_035044505.1. Lineage (NCBI taxonomy): Eukaryota > Metazoa > Arthropoda > Insecta > Diptera > Drosophilidae > Zaprionus > Zaprionus lineosus. Next base: position 100,176 of record JAWNNX010000594.1, on the reverse strand, counting down.
GCGATAGCCAATCCCTGACTGAACTTACCTTCTTGAGACCGCCACGGGGCTTAGAGTCCTCGTGGGGCATTAGCTTGCCGCTGGACTCCTTGTCGGTGCCCGAGGAGGTGGTGCCTATCGCGTTGCAAATGCTGCCCTGCGGCAACAGCTCATTGATCTGGTAATCTTGGATTGGCTGGAGCAAGCGCTGGCGGTGCATGTTGCTCTTGGCCTCAATGATTAGCTCGGCCGAGTCCTGCAGCTGCAGGGGCGACGGTAGACGTGGATACTACATTTATAGCATATTAAAGCGATACGTACCGTAGGGGTTCAGCCACACCCATACATCTGCACACACACACACACACACACACACACACACAAACGCATGGGCAATGTGAACACAAGCAGAAACATAAGCACAAAGCAGACAAAAGCAAGCTAAGGTGCCATCTCGCTCGCATGCACTTCCCCCTTCTGCATTCACCACACCCCATTCCCCACACTCTATTCCCCACACTCCATTCCCCCCATTCACTCCATCTCTTTCTCACTTGCAGTGGAAGCATCTTCCCGGGCCTTGCTTTGGGCTCACTTACCTTACGCACATCCTCGGCACTGCGCCATCGATTGCGAACCTCGTAGTAACTATCGTTAGTGGTCGATGAATCCGCCTCGCTGCGTGATTCATCGTACATACCATCGCTATAATTTTCAGCCAATGTCTCTTCGCGCAGTTTTTTTACCAATTCGCGCTGTTCGCGCTCGCGACGTTCATTTCGCTGAGGGAATCAAAATTTCAAAATTAGACTTTTTTCGTCATCGTGTCGATTGGGTCGTCAGGTCGGGCGAACAATTGGAAACGATGTTTCAAATATTGTTTATCGATCAATCAAGAGATCAATCGATTGATCGATCTCACTAATCACTACATGCATGCTCGATCGATTATTTGAATCATCGCCTATCGAATCGTTCCATCGCAAGAGCCAATCGCATTCGCTGGGAACTGTTTCAATCGCTCAATGGCCCTGAAACGGTCCCCAAATTGGCAATCTAATTATCGATTAATTATCGTCCAGGTCTGTCGATTCAGTTGCGTCCTGGCAAAACTCTACCTCTGAACTGAATCCCTCAACCAAAATGGCCACCAATAAATTAAACAGCACATAATTGCCGAACGTCATTAGGGCCACAAAGTACAATGCGGCCCAATGACTTGTCTTTTCCATCCCATTGAAAAGGACGACGTTCCAATCCTCTTGGGTTAGGATCTAAAAACATTTGTTTATCGATGGTTGTTGGTTTTTGGTTGTAGTTGTAGTTGTTGTAGTTGTAGTTGTAGTTGTTGTAGTTGTAGTTGTTGTTGTTGTTGATGTTGATTGAAATTGATTGGTTATGGTTGTTGTTCATGTATCGATTGTTGATTGTAGTTTCGATTGTTGATGAATTTTTGGTTGGTTGGTTGATTGGTTGATTGGTTGATTGATTGGTTGATTGGTTGATTGGTTGGTTGGTTGGTTGGTTGCAGTTGCAGGTGGCGGGCGGCAAACGGAGTGCAGTTTTATTTAGATATACATGTACACATATATCGGATATATCGGATATATATATATGTATATATATGGATATATATTGATATTGAAAGAAGCGAAAAAGAACAAATATAATAAACGTATGTGTGGAGTAAAAGATCATAAGAAAAGAGAGCACAAAAAACATCATGTTGGATAAGCAAAACGCCAAGTGTTAAATATTTGAGTATTAAACATATCGATATTTAAGTTATACATAGTTATACATATACACATATATGTGAGTTAATATTTATATACATATGTATATGTGCATATATGTGTATATATATACATATACGATCAATATATCGCTATAGCTTTGTTAACTCCCCTCTACTCTTACATTAGTTGTTATTGTCTTTAGTTGAACAACACAAATGAAAAGCAACAAATAACATATCAACGCATAATTTACAAATACTTATCGATAACATACACTTGATGGATTTATCGTGATCGGTTCCCTTCTATATACAATCCTTGCACCCAAACTAATTTACTTATAATTTGAAAGCTTCCTCTTCACATTGCAGTCCTGGCACTCTTACAGCTATGATCGCGACAAGGATAACGAGGATCATCCTTGCCCGATACTCCCGATACTTAACTTAGGTATTAGGTACAGTTAACGTAAATTTAGAATACAAATTAGAATTTTGCCAAGGCGCAGTGGAAGCAATTGGCAAATAAAGTGAAAGAGAAACGAGGATCAGAAGGGAAATCATAATAACTGAGGATCGAAGACACGCACTAATTGAAAACCAAACTGGGCAAATATCAAAACATAACGGTAATTGGTGTGGCAATTAACACTCAATAAAACTTCAACTCAAAATCGAACTCCAATTCAATTTAAAAAATATTCCAAAATTATAATTTTCAATCGCTGCAAAGCGCGCACAAATCTTGCATAGAAATTCAAATTTTCTCTAATTATGTGGAAATTGAAATTTTTAATTTTAATTAAAAGTTTTTAATAAGTTTAAATATTTTTGTATTTTTGGTTTTTTTTGTAATTTTTTTTTTTACACGACGTGCCAATAGATATATATGTTGCTATATGCTTGATATACAATGTGAAAATTGAATTGTTTTTGTTTTGGTTTTGTTTTCAATTATTTAATTATTAATATTTTTTTTTTTTTTTTTTTTTGGGCGTGACTGTACATAAAAATATGCAATTTGAATTTTTATTATAATATTGCAGTTTTTGGTATTTGTATTTGTTTTTTTTTTAGGTTTTTTTTTGGTTTTTGAGGAAGCGCAAAAGCAGCAAAAGGCAAATCATGAATTTGTAGCTAGGAAAAAAGGAAATCAAATTTATGGAACGGAGAAAGAAAAAAGCAGCAGCACTCGAAGGAAACAAGCCGAACGAACCAACAAACGAAGCGCTTGCCAAAACACAAGGCCTATACATAAGGATCTTATATACTTAGTTGTTATATATATATATATATTGTATATAGTATATTGTTTATATATCGAGTATGTATGGGAGAGGATCGGGTGAGGCGTGTCTCTGTGGCTGTGTGTATGTATATATATGTGTATGTGTGTGTGTGTGAGTGTGAGTGTGAGTGGAACGAACGTAACGGCACTTTAACACTTTCAAACCAAAGAAATTGAACTGAAGATCGAAAAGAATCGAAGAGGAAGCATGCAAAGAGAAATAAGGGTCTAGGACATTTTTGACATATGTTACAAAATTGATCCTGTGTGTGTATGTGTGTGTGCGTATGTGTGTGTGTGTGTGTCCTAGTGTGCATATTGCACACAAAGTGGCCTAAAATAATCATGAGAACTTATAATCCGTGAGATCCAAAGAGAAGAAGATATGAGAGAGAGAGAGAGAGAGAGAGAGAGACAGAGAGAAAGAAAGGGAGAGAGAGTTAGAGAGAGGGAGAGAAAATGAGTGAAGGAAGTTGAAGATTTATTTTTTTGGCTTGCCTTGCTAAGAATCTTTAAGAACGCTTCAAGGATAACTGCCAGCAGAAACGGAGACTGCCAGAGGGGTGAAGCAGTTGGAGGAAACACTCAAATATTGGAAGTCCTTGAGGGAAGTACCCCAAACTATTCCTTTCTCTGACTGAAGAGATCTAATACAAGCCTTAAGATTAATATTAATAAAATGTTATTATTCAGATATGAAAATAATATCAATATGCTTCTATCTGATGCATCACATCGGCCCGGAAGTTGAATGTGATATCTGATTCTACATCTTGTGGATATATTGTTATATATGGATAAATATACATGTATGTATATATATGAATATAATATATATAATGAATATCCTGAAGTCTGATATCGTATCTATCGTATATATCTATAATAATCCTGACAAATCAGAAACACATGTATTCTGCAGGAACTAAGATATAGCTTTGAACTCTGTTCTGAACAATTCCTTTGAGTGGAGTCACATATTTCCATCTTAAGGACTTAAAGCCGGAAATTAACTACAGTTTAGGAGCTCCTTCAGGACTATATGATATATAATATATATATTTAATCTTTTCTCTGATTTGACTATATCTGATTCTATAGCTTTCAGTTATATATCTATGGTAAATATCAATCTTTATCATTATTGCTTTCATATTTATTATTATTATTATTACTATAATATATATGATTATTATTTATATTATCATTATTATTATTATTTTAATTTATGAGTATTATTATTAATATTTTTATTATTTATTTTATTATTATTTTCATTTTCCTGCTGCTGCTGCTGTTTAACCTATGAATTAAATTAAGCCTCCCTTCGATACAAGGCACAACTAGGATGATGTGGTACGTGTGGGTGTGTGTGTGGGTATGTGGGTATGTGGGTGTGTGGGTGAGTGGGTGAATGGTGAGTGTGTGAGATGTGGCTCTATTATGATTTCTATATCTACTTGCTGATCGAGAAAGGAATTGAAAACTAATTAGTAAGAAGAAGATTGAAGAATAGAAAGGAAATCAGGAACTGAAAACTTTATTGGCAATAACTTAATAAATTACTAAGTTAACGATTAGCGTTCGTATTAAGGAGAGAAGAAGATATATATATAAGTCTATAAATATATATAAGTATATATATATATATTATAGATAGTTAGGAGGGTAAACTAAACTAAAACTAAATGGGTTAACGCAAAAAACTAGAGTTTATTGTTTGAGGAGTCTGAGATCTGCACTTTGTGGTATTTTTAGAAAATAATTCGAATATTTTTGAATTGTTCGTATATATAATTTTGTTGTTTTGGTATTTTTTTGGTCTTTGGTATTTAAATTAGACGTTTGCTGTTCTTTATAAATATTTGTTTGTTATTTTTTTTTTTCTTGTACTTAGCGATAGTTTCATAAGATTAAATATATAAGTAAATGGATAAGAATGTTTGGTATTTGGTATTTGGTATTTTGGTAATTGGTATTTTGGTAATTGGTATTTGGTATTTGGTATTCAATGTTCTGATCTTGGATTTTGGCTAATTTTGTGGTTGTTTATAGTTGTTTATAATTGGAATTGGAATTGTTATTGTTCTTACTTGGAAAACTGTGACTGTGGCCCACAAAATGTTGTTGAAGTGTTTGCGATCGCATTCACATTGAGGATGTCGGCTGATTATTTCGGGACACGTACATTCGCGTTCGAGTCCTGATTCGTCCAAAAATTTACAAAACTTACCGCCAAACAGATACATGCCGAGTATGCTGTAGGTTTATACGTATATATGTTTTATATATATGTATATATAATTGTGTATATATATGTGTGTGTATGCATATATACATATACATATGCGTATATGTTGTGGGGGGACGTGTATAGATACATATACATATATCTATGTACATATATATACATATATAGATATATATAGGCTGGATGTACATACATGTACACATACACACATATGCATATACACATATATACATAGACATATAGAGTTTTGCATATACAGTTTTCGATTATGATTATATAAACATAGTAAATAATTAGGTTAAGTAGTACGAGAAGAGCTAATGGGCCCTACGTCTTCTATCGGTTCGAAATGAATCGATATATTTTGTTGTTTTGTATATCGGAATATATACATACATACATATACACATATGCGTATGTGTGTATGTCTATATTCACTTCTGTATGGAGGTATATTTAAACTATGTTGCACGTGAGTGTGAGTCAGTGTGTGTGTGTGTGTGTGTGTGGGTGTTGCTTTATCTGTGTGTGTGTGTGTGTCTGTATATATATACACATGATGTATATTAAAAGAGCGAGAGAGAGAGAGAGAGAGAGACAGAGAGCGAGAGACAGTTTTGTATATGTAATTTTTGGGTTTTCAGTTGATTTTTGATTTTTGATTTTTGAGTTTTGATTTTGGAGTTTCTTAAGTTCAGTGTTTGTTTTTGTCAAGCCCAAAGTTTTGGAATAAACGTGAAGATTTCTCTTTCTATTTACAAATGGGAGCTGGAAACTATCGTTGTTGTTGTGGTTGTTGTTGTTGTTGCTGTTGCTGTTGTTGTTGTGTTTACTTGTGGTTATCATTAAAGCAAAAATGGGTATATCTTACAGAGGTCTTTGAATAATTGAATATTTTTCGGGTTTGGTTTCTGTTCGTGTTTTCTGGGGGAGCCTTGATCATGAACTGATCCACTGTAGAGACTGTACTTTTATGAATGTGTGTGTATGTGTGCGGGTGTGTGTATGTGAGTTATTTCAAAGGATACGGAGTAAATAGTTGACATAGTTTACAGTAAGAGTTAAAAGTTTTAGGTATTGGTGTGAGAGTAGAGAATCTTGTGGGTGGTTGGTGGGGGCGGGTTGGGCGAGTTTCTAAAGGACTTAGCTTACGGGCTGGCATGATATAAGAGCCATATATATACACATTGATAAAGATACATACTTAGAAATAGTAGCATAGTTAGTACAATAATAGAAATAGAAATGTTTAAAATGTAAGAATGTTGCATGGCTGTGGCTGTGGCTGTGGGTGTGGGTGTAAGTGTGAATGTTGTGTGTGTGTGCGAGCGAGGTGAACGGCTGTCTGTTAGGAAGCAAGAGATCAAGAGACGTTAATGGCATTCGGAATGAAAATAATTAAAAAATCGTGTACTAAAAGTGTTTGCACAGTGTGTAGAGCAGACAAGGAGTATCAGGCAGAGTATTGAACATATGATAGATATTTATACATATATATAATCGATACTTATCGCATGCGAGAGCAAATATATGGCGAGCGAAAAAAGAATGTTGGAAACTGGAAACCCACTTGAATAATAATTCTCTATTAGAAGCAATTCTTCGAGCTGAAATGCTTACCTGTGCAATGTATGAATATCTGCCTTAGAATCTAGCTATAAACGTGCGGATGCATATGTATGCACATACATATATATACATGTATATATATATATGTAGTTACATATATCTATAAATAACGATGTATGCAGTATATAGAGTCAGTCGACCTCTTCAAAGGCTGAGCTAATTAAATGCATGCGAATGCGCGCTGCTTGCTACGAAACTCAATAAATAAATCGCATGCTTAACTCCTACTCTCGAACAGCAGGCATCAAACGGAAATGGAACGAAACGAAATGGAATGGAACGCAAGTAAATAAACACCACACCGAGTAAGAACTACTACACACCACAAAAATTAGTGCGAGCGAGTGAGCAATCGATAAATGATAACAAAAACGATAAACATAAAAGAAAAGGCTGAAAATCATACGTATACGTAATATTTGCATGTGTTTACGTCCATTGGCAGTCCAGATGTGGGAGGCGTTCGCCCTGCGGCGATTTTTGGCTAATGGACGGCAACACACGCACACACACACAAATAGAAAGAGAATAGAGACAGATAGAGAGAATAGAGAAAGAGAGAGAGAGAGAGAGAGAGAGCAAGTGAAGCACTAAGAGTGAGAAGGAGAAAGCGAGAGACAGATAGAGCGAGAGAATAGACAGAACCAAAGTGGGGAATACAAAAGAGCACAACAATTATAATAAACGTTATCGTTATTGTTATCGTTATCGTTATCGTTATGGCAAGCCTGGCATATTATTGAGATTGTCTTAAATTGGATTAGTCCACAAACGAACAAACAAACAAACAATTTCAACAAAAGTTCTCAACATAAGCACAAAAATAAACATAAAATCAAAATGCTTACATTTCGTATTATATATATTTTCGATCTTTAGTTTAATATATATATAATTATAATATATATATATATATATAAATATATATATATTTTATATTTTACTCTCTTCGAGCGGTTAGTGCTAGTTATGGCATAATATTAGTTGGCCCACATGCCTGTATAAGGACATGCCTCCGCATGGCCATACACATCCATGTGTGCCCAGCTTTTGGCATATATATACATGTGTACACACGCACACAGATGCGCGGCTGTAGACAAATATGTATATGCATATACACACATATATATATATACATATATATATATATGTATATGTATATGTGGTTAGGCATAGGTTAGGTTAGTAATTCTGATAGCAATAGGTCTACCTGAAACACTGTGACGAGCGCCCATAGAAGGCTGTCGAAATTCTTACGATCGCAAATCTTCTCTCCGTTTATTTTCTCGCAGAATTTACATCCGAACAGATTCATGCCGAGTATACTAAAGTGATGGTTTGGTATTGTTGATATATAATATGGTATACATATATATATATAGTCGATAATATAATATTCTTATTAATTTTTTAAATGTATTTTTATTTTTGTATAATTATCGTATCGTATTTTTTTTGCGGTTGTGTTTTGTTTTGGGTATTTTTTTGTTGTGTTTTAGCATAAGATTTAAGTTAATTATTTTTTTTTTAATTTTTTTTTTTTTTTAGATCATTTTTATTATGTACAATTAAAGGTATAGCAATTGCGTGTGGAGAGAGAAACAAATTGAGAGAAAGAGAGAGAGAGAGAGAGAAGAGAGATATAGAGAGATAAAGAGGAAGAGAGAGAGAGAGAGAGAGAGAAAGAGAAACAGAGAGATAAATAGAAGAGGAGGAAGAGAGAACCAGAGAAATAGAAGGTGAGAGAGACAAGAGAAAGAAGTAGCTGAGATAGAGACAAAGCAAAGAGACATGGAGCGATCTTGTCTGTAACTGAGGATAAGGTGAGGAGTAAAAGTACAAAACGATAAATCAAACTATCGGCATCGATATCGAAAGTCTATCGAGGCGATGAGTGCCGAGAGACACATCTCTTGGGCTTGACCTTGAGCAGCCACCCAAAGCTGAACCCCACAGTTACAGACACGCCCAAACGATCAGACGCTCAGACAATGCGAAGGAGAGAAAAGGAACTGAAGATAAATTTAAACCAAGATTGAAGGACGACCAAAAGGACAATAGCTGAAAGTTGAAAGCTGAAGGAAGCCTAGAAAGGAAGTTGTTAAAAATACGAGTCATTTTTATTAATTTATCGATTAAAGTTCATTGCATACGTTTTATTTTATCTCTGGGCCATTTAGTTAATAGAATTGTTTAATTTGTCTGGTATTTTTCTTGTTGTCGGGGGGTAAGCGGCGTTACGATGGGCTCTGGGGCACAGACACTGTCGCTGGTTGGACTTTCGGGGGCACTTGTCGTGAGGGGGGTGGCTGTTGTTGTTGTTATTGTTATTGTTATTGTTTAAATGTCGTGTTTGTGAGGCTTTGCTCCTCGTAGTTAAGTTTGGTATTTTTTTGGTTTTTTTTTTTTTTTTTTAATTGGTTTCTAGCTACACAAACGGTTACGTTCAAACAGATTAACTAACTAATCTTACCAAGTAACTTTAGTAGTGGTTTCTGTTAGTAATTGTGAGTAATTTGTCACTTTCAATGTTTGTTTGTTGTTGTTGTTTTTGTTGTTGTTTATTTTCAGTTGGTGTGAAATCAAGAGAACAAATGTAAAAGTAACTGTACTTTTATTTTAGATCGAGTATTTATTGAATTTACTATATAGCATGTAGAGCGAGTAAGTAATAATATTATATATAAGTATGCATTTATATATATATATATATATATATATAAATATATATATATATACATATGGGTACAGTTTATCGATATCTATTTTTAAGTACGAGTATTTTTCAAACTGCAGCGACTGCAACTACACAAAAAGCGTACGACTTTTAAGTACATTTGAATTTATTTGGTGTGGGTGTTGTTCTCGTTGTTTTCGTTGTTCTCGTTGTTCTATAAACTGAACTCGTTGTTGTTGCTGTTGCTGTTGTTGTAACTCTCGTTAGTTGGCAACAAAGCGAGAGAAAGAGAGCGAGAGAGAGAGAGAGAGAGAGTTTGTGTGCATGTTCAGTGTTCGAAACAAAATATACGAGTTAAGAAGTGGCTCAGTGTTGAAGGTGTCCGGTGTGAGAGTGTTGGTAAACGCTAAGAAGCTAATACACACATTTAGTTAATATAATTGAATGAATTGAAAGCTTTGGCTAACTAACTAGTACTTTGTTTACTGTTGTAGTTGTTGCTGTTGTCTGTATGGTAATTAAAAAATATCAATCAAATTAAAATAGAAATTGAAATTGAAATTGAAATTGAATTGAAATTGAATTAGAATTCGACTTGATGGCTTGTATCGAGTATTTTAGGGATGGGCGAACTTCAAGCTGCAAAGTAGCGAGTAGCGAGTAGAAAGTAACGAGTAAAGAGTAAGAGAGTGTTGCCAAAAAATCAAAAGGAACACGTACGGGTACGTTTAAGGTAAAATAATGGAGATCGAGATCGAGATTGAGAAGTGGTTGATTGAGTGATAAAAGGAATGAAAGAAGAGAAAGAGCGAATGAGCGAGTGAGAGAGAGAAATGAATAAAGCGCAAGTCGTATGCGTGAGCTTGGCATTGTGCAACGTTGTTGTTGCTCGAATTGTTATCGATATTTATGTGGGGAAAGCTCAAATCGATAGACAAGAGAAGAAGAAAATCACTCAAAAACATTAACATATGTGTGTGTATGTGTGTGTGTGTGTGCGTGAGTGGCACGTGTGTGTGTGTAATCAAGTATTTCAATGCAAAGTGAGCGAGCGAGTTGAAGTGTACGACAACTTACAGCAGTAAAGAGTTACTTTTTATAATGACAGAGTAAAATTAGGACAGTGTGTGACAGAGAGAGAGAGAGAGAGAGAGAGAGAGAGGCAATAAAGAGAAAGAGGAGAAGAGAAGGATAGTGAGAAGGAGGTCTGCGAGAAGGAGTGAGACAAATCGTGTGTTTAAACAAGGGAAGAGTGTATATTAAATAGAGAGTTAGAGGAAAAGTAAGAGAGAGCAATTTAAAAGAGAGAGAGAGAGAGAGAGAGATAAAGAGAGCATTGGGGACTGTAAAGAGTATTCTATAGAGTAAAACATCCGAAAGAGCAAGTACTTAAATTTGTTCAACTGCACGTACGATTTGATTGTAAAATTCTAACTACGATTCTTGATTACGAGTACATTTAACTTAAATGAGAGAGTGGGCTCGGGTTGGGAGGTTGGAAGACAAAGAGCGAGAGAGCGAGACGGGAGGAAAGTGAAAGAGAGAGAGAGAGAGAGAGAAAGAGAGAGTGAGACTTAAGCAGTAAGAAGCTCAATTTCTTGATCATTATAGCGAGTACAGCTTTTACCAGGGCAACATTATTTTTTAAGGATTCAAGTTTTGTCTGGTGTTTTGTGTTGTTCTGCAGGACACTGGCTTAAAGAGGAAGAGAGAGCGAGAGACAGAGAGGGCGAGAGTGGGAGAGTGGAAGGAAAGTAGTGAAAAAAAGAGAGAGGAGATTTGTGTTCTAGCTTGTGGGTTATTGTGGTTAAGTTGTTAGTGTCGGAGAAAAAGAAGAGAGTCTAAAAGGGGAAGACCGAAAGCACATCTGCATATGCGGAGAGTTCTTCGTACTGTTTCTCTTCTCTGCACATACACATGTGTGTTTACATGTGTGCCAAGACTATGTGTGTGGGTATGGGTGTGGGTGTGGGTGTGGGTGTGCGTGTGTATGTGTGTGGTACATAATAAGGCATTGAAAATGTGGAGGGACGATCTCCTCAGTGTGTGAAGTATTCTCTCTGTGTGTACGGCTTAGACCTCTTCCGGCCCGGTACTAGCGGAAAGTACGGAGTATTTGAAGTGATACGCAATCTATGGGAATGGCAACTAGACACAATATCAAGGCTCTAAGAGCCTGTCAGGACATGTACTCTATGGGCTAACAAACACTTAAGTGGTTTGTGAATTTGGGTCGGTGTTTCGATGGGTCTCGATGGGTCAGTTGGGGTCAGGGGGTTACTCGGGTCATTTGGGTGCTTTGTGTTTATAGCGATCGAATCAGATGCCCAATATGCGAGTCAATTATGCAGGATTATTGACAGGATAATCTCAGTGCACTTTTCTCTTCTGGCTTCATGGAATTGCTTACAGCTAAGAAAGGCCCAATGATACTTAAGGATTATTATTGAAATATTTTTAATAGTAATTAAGAATTATTTCCGATTAATTAAATTAACAACTTTTGAAGAAAATCAAAAAACGTTTAAAGTTCATTTTCCATTACTCCTTTCCCCTCCTGTAGGCAATTCCATGTCAACCATTTACTGTTATTTTGTTTTTCTATATTTCGGTTATAAAAATGAAGTCCTTTCATTTTCACGTTAGTTTGTTACTAGAAGGCGCAGGAGGAGGAGTCCACCCCCTCCTATCCTCTACGTTATTTGTTGTTCTTGTTAGTAAGTAAGCACATGTATATATATGTGTGTGCTTGTGATACTGTGTGTGTGTGTGTGTGTGTGTGTGTGTGTGTGTGTGGGTGTGTTCGTGTGTGTGCCTGTAATTGTGTAGGTGTCTGTACCTATGAAAGGGACTGCGGCAACAGTCGAACTCACCTGAAGATGAATATAAAGAGAACAAGGAGGGAGAAGAAGACGGCGACATTGTCCATGGTGCGCAGCATGACGAATAATTGACGCCGTAAATTGGGCATAAACCGGACCAGCTTCAGAATGCGGAGCAGGCGGAAAGTGCGAAGGACGGACAGGCCGGAGCCGCCGCCTCCACTGCCGTTGCCCGTGAACTGTTGGCAAATTTCAATGGCGCTGCGTGTGGATGACATCGGGTACAGGGTTAGTCGATCTCATGGTGCGTCGATGGAGGGCGGTGAGGGGGGTGGTGACGTGCTTACCTGAGAATGACAATGATTCCATCGAAGACGTTGAACCCATTGGCTATGTATCGAAAGGGTCCCTCGGCGACGACCTTGAGCAGCATTTCGACGGCAAAGATGCCGGAGAAGACGACATTGCTCGTCTCCACAATGGCGGTCAGCTCCTCGGGCTGCTTGTGGTACTCGATACCCATGGACAGTGTGTTGATCAATATGGCCAGGAGAATGCCCTGCTGGAAGTACTTGTGCTCAACCAGACGCTTCACATAGCGACGAACCCAACTGCAGACACGCATCAGGCAACGGTACACCACGATGAGGAGGCGCAGGGCTCCGGAGCGCTGGCGATGTCTGTCTTCGAGGGGGGAGAGGGCGTTCTGGTAGAGATCGTAGCAGCAGGCGTAGTCCTCCATGTAGTTGCCCGTTGGAACATGGCCTTGGGCGGCGCTTGCACGTGTGCGTTGCCCGTGGCCGTTATTGTTTCTGCTGTGACTGTTGTTGTTGTTGTTGTTATTGTTGTTAATGTTGTTGTTGTTGTGTTGATGGTGAATTAACTGATCCTTTCGTCGGTTCTGCAGTTGCGAGTCACCAGCCATAGGTATGGGCAGCGGCACCGCCGCTGAGACAGCAGCCAACTCAAGACTCATCGGAGGCACCGGCGTCAAGGAGGATGCAGATCCCGAGGGAACAGCGTCAGCGCCAATACCACCAGCTGCTGGGGCTGCCGCCAAGCTAGTGGCTGCAGCATCGCCTGTGGCAGTGGCACGTCTTTGCTGAACCTTGTTGAGCGCCTCAGCCGTGTGGGGATCGCAGCGCGCCAGCGACGAGTAAAATGACTCAAGCGTGCTTTGACCCGTGGGCAATGCCGCTGAAAAGGCCACAGAGAATGCTAAAAGCTCTTGACAAGTCATCGCGTCGTGTATACCCAATTCAGAGCAATCTGCGTAGGGATTGGCAATGGTGCCGATTGTCTGCGGTAGATTAACCTAGTCCGGATGGAGGGTCAGTACGGAAAGCTTTTCTGACTCCGCGGGGTTTCGATACTTCTTACCTGCCAAATGCTGCCATCGCCGGCCTGGGTCATCTTCTCTGTGGAGTGGATGTTGCTCCTGTCTAGACTAGCCACAACGCTGCTGCCGCTGCCATTGTTGCTGCTCGATGTTGGCGCTGCACCTGCAGCTGTTGATGCGATTGCCGTCGTTGTTGTTGCTGCTGCCGCTGTGGCACTGGACGCCGGCTCGCCACTAATCGCTGGTGGCGTGTGGAGTAGCACGTACTCGTTGAACATCACCGACGGCCGTCTGCTGGCCGATGTGGGTGGACTGAGGAAGCCCGATGTGCATGGGTGGCTCTGAGAAGCAAACAAATGAAAACAGAGGGAGAAGGAGAAGGAGAAGAAGCAAAGGAAGAGGAAAGAAGAAAAGACGGCGCAGATAAACGAAAAAAGTTCGCATTAGTCAAGGATCTTAACAGTGTGAAAACAATGGGTCAAGGACTTTGATTTTATACAGGGTGCATCAGGAGCTTATGTACACTAAGGCTCTATTTACAAAGGATACTGTACAAGAAGCAGGAGAGGCAGGAGCATCGGCCCACAGGACTATTAACATTAGAAGCTACTCAAGGATGATTGGGAGTCCTTTCGGAAGTAATCTTTATTTACTCTTCTTAAGGTTCGACTTGGGTCTTAACTGAACTGGGACAAGAAGTTTGGTTGCTTTGATATTCCCTGATAAAAAATTAATTAAAAACTATAATTAATTAATAAATTAATTACTATTTAATTTAATAAATGGACTCTCGAATTTATAGAGGGCATAGACGGAACTTTCGTGTCATCGGACTAGAAAAACTTAGAGTATGACGATTTTTTTAATTTTTGATTAGAGGAGGGAATCCTTCGATGTATTTTAATGGTCTTAGTTTTCGGGTGTATCCTTGTAGTTAGTTAGCAATCAATAATTAATTTACACTTGTAATTCATTTGAGGTGAAGAGCATTTAACTGATGGCAAGGGGCTATTTACACAAGGGTCCCAAGGTCAAAGGGTCACATATCCAAAAATAGAGTAATCCTTCGCTTTCTAAATGCTTGTGGAGCATTTAAGGGACATTCTTAAGGCCTTTGCAGTGCGTTGAACGAATTACGATTTAAATCGATTAAAAAATAATTTGATTAAATTTGAAAGGCCAGAGGAATTCAGTAAGGATTTTTCCAGCCTATGGAATTTTTCTGCTCGGGCTGCTTCGGTGAACCGAAGTTGGTTGGTCTTGTCTGGTTACGGTATGGTTATTATTTGATATACGTTATAATTTACAGTATTATAATAATTATTATTTTATAGATTAGATTTTCATAGATTGCAATACCTTGCCTAAGTTTCCCAACTGCAGCTGCGAGTTGTGCAACGTTTTGTGGCAAATGTGAAAGAACATGATTAGCGGTAATTCTTGATTAGAGCTTGGGTTAGATCGTATTTTCTTGGAATTGTCTGTTTGTGGCGAGTTGGCGGAATTTCGAAATTCGTAAAATATATCGATTATCGTTAATCGATTTGTTCGTTTTTGAGAGTAACATCTAAAAATTAGGTCGTATTTTTGTAATCTGTTTGTGGCAAATTTATTCTTCTTCCAGGATATATCGAATATCGTATGTAGATCAATGTTGGAAACAAACATAAGAATTTATTTTCTAAATTTTTCGTTTTTTTTTTTTTTGTGAGGCTTTGGTCCTCAAATTAAAAACCATATGATTCTTGACAAAAATAATCGACTCTAACGGAAATATTAATCGAAATATCGAATATCGTATTTTCAATATGTGCATATCGTATCTCTTTGGACAGTTTTGGAGTATATAGAGGCGTGTTTCTTTCGTTCTGGTACTTACGATCAGCTGCTCCGAATCGATGACCTGCTGGGGTAACTTGAGCAAAATCGTCTTCTGCTCCCCGGCCCCTGCCCCCGGCTCCGGCTTGAGTTGCATGTTGTGACTGTGGTGGGTGGCAGGCTTCTTCAGCGAGGATGTACGTCGCCCAATGCCCGAGCTACTGCCATCGCCCAGTGATTGCTCTGTGTTGTCGGATGAGGACTGACCCGGGCCCTGAACGGCAACTCCAGCTCCAACTCCCACTCCCATTCCAGTGACTCCTGAAACTCCTGAAACTCCGGCAATGCCAGCAGCAACGCCAGCACCGCCAGCAGAAGAGGTCAGTGGTTGATGCTGCGCCATGGACACGCTGGCGGCACTTCCATTGATGCCGTTCACAAGGGCGACTGTTGTGTTGTGGTTGTGGCTGTGGTTGTGGCCGTTGTTGGCACTGCCGCTGTTGCTGCTGCTGTTGTTGTTGTTGCTGTGGTTGTTGTGATTGTTGTTGTTGTTGGAGTTGAGTGGCACCATGACGGTAATCATCTGATCCTGTATGCTGGACGGCTTGCGATTACTGTACTTGGGGCAGTTCGGATGATGACATTTGATCCTCGACGGCGAGAACGTCAGGTTGTCCGCGTTGGGGAGGAGACCCTCTCGACGCTGCTGCCGCTGGTACCTGCAGGTGTGACGTTGACAGCACGTGACGCAGAGAGGTCAAAGGGCAAGAGATTAGTGTGAATTGTTATATGACAGCTTTTTACATAACGTGTACACACACACACACACACACACACACATACAAACAAACAAACTAATCTACACACGAGCACACACATACACACACACACACACACACACACACCACACCGCAAACAAGTCTACAAACATGATGTTCTCTGTGGCTCTGGTCGGGTTGGGGGGAGTGCGTGTGAGGGCGTGGCTGCGGGATGTGTGCGGGAGCTGTCAACAAGCAAACGTGCGGCTCTTGGGGAGGGGCTCTGGTGGTGGGCCGTGTTTTTGGGTGTCATTAACACTCCTTTGGTTATGTTCATTTGTTTCTATCTATTTGCTGCTTGTGTGTGGGTGTCATTTTCTGTACTTCACACGGCCTGTGGCTTGAGGTGTGAAGTGTGGGGTGTGCTGTGTGGTGTGTGGTATGTGGTGTGTGGTGTGTGGTGTGCGGTGTGTGGTGTGCGGTGTGTGGTGTGCGGCGTGTGCTTAACAATTAGACAACATATACATAATTCAATCAATTGAACAACGTAAATAAGTAAAAACAACATCAACTACAAGAAAACGAGCGCCAAACAAGTTGAACACAAAATAAAATTAACACATTCCTCTCTAACAAGGGGAACTAAGACAGAGACTAAGCCAACCACTAAGACAATGACTAAGACAAAGACTAAAACTAAGGCTAAGACTACGACCAGGATCAGGTCCAAGTCCAGGGGCAGGGCAAGAGCAAGGGCAAGAACGTGGGCGAGGGCGAGGGCGAGGGTGAGGGCAAGGGTTGTGGTCGATGTCGCCGCCGTTGTCCAGGTGGGGGATGAGGCAAACCAACGACCGGCAAGTGGGGCCGAATAATGAAATGGGCGTGGCTATACGAATACGATGTAAAATTAATGAATATTTATGCTCCAAAAGCTCTGAACAATTGCCCGGACAATGGCCGAGGAGCTTGGCCTAAAGTGGGAAGATTGGGAATCTCAGAGAATTGTTTGGGACAGCGACTAGAAGACTCTCACGCATTAACTGAAACACCCTATTAAACATATCTGAATATCCTTCTAAAATCTATTACTTCGTGTCAACTCAGTGACCTCGGACCTTAAAGGGAAAATGTGTCCAAATGGTGAGTCCTTGAAGACTTCCGACTTGCACCTCGATAAGTCGATTAGTTTTATTGATCCAATGTTGAGTACTGACTCTGTCTAATGATTAAAATGAGCTCTTCATGCAGATGTCGCAGGTGCGATGATGAGAGGAGAGGAAGGATTCACACTCAGGATATTTCAATGGGCTGCCAACGTTGGACTCGCAACTCTTGTTTACCCATCGCAGGATTCCGCAAGCATTTGAACTATTCGAGCACACAGTTCACATCCACATTCACAGATACACTTGCACTCGCATACACATCCGCATCCGCATCCACATTCGCATTCGCATTCGCATCCGCATCGATATTTATGAACAAGCAACTAAGAATAAACTATATCAAATATTCAATGGGCTGTAGTTGTATTTGCACTTGTTGTAACGACACAGACTCATCACAATAGACACACACACACACACACAGGCACGCATACACACACACAGGCTCGCAACAAACATGGACACACACATAGAGCAGATGCAGAAGTGCAAATAATTCAGAAACAGAGCCATAAAAAATGCAAACCCAAAAGTTGACAACTGTAAACGGAAAACTAAAAAGCAGAAAACATGAAAAAAAGGAAAATGGAAAATGGAAAAAAGGAAAAAAGGAAAAATGGAAATGTGAAAGTAAAAACGAAAATGAAAATGAAAATGAAAGAAAATGACCAAACGCATAAAATACAAATGCGCACAGGATACTTGCGCTCTAGGACACACGACACAGAACGCAGGACACAGGACACAGGACACAGGACGCTGGGCGCTGAGCGCAAGAAACAGGACACAGGACGCAAAGAGACAGCGCATATCAAAAATATATTTTTTATTAAAACAAACAAATAATAAATTAAAGCGAAACGAAACGAAATTAAATTAAATAATCGAAGTGAAAGGACGAAGGACGAGACAAGGATGGAAGCGAAGAGACGATGCTTGAAAGTTAGGACTGCGGTTAACACATAAGTGAACATCCTTTGAGGCAATCCAGGAAGTTCCTTTTCTACATACTCCAGGGGAAGGATAAAGCTCTTCTAGTGAACATCTCCTGAGAAAGGATTTAGAAAGTTGCAGAGAATTGGAGCTCAATCTGCTCCTTTATAATTCCGTGTTGGCTGCAGGCACATCCTTAGGAATCTTTTGATTGACGCTCAACATCCTTCTGATCATTTTGGCCTGCTCCTGCACGTGCCTAAACTTCTAATTCTGTACGTTTGACATTTAAATCCTTTAAGTGCGAATTGCTTAATAATAAATCTAAGGACTTCGATAATTGTCCAGCTACAAAGGGGCTAAAATTCATGGCAAGTAGCGGCTCTTAGTCCTCGACGCCAAATCTATTTCCATTGGAGGTCAGTGCAGTTCAGTTGAGTGCGAAAGATGAACCAATCGGGAGGTTAAATGGGTCCCTCCGCCATGGTGAAAGGATTAGGTCGGGACTTAGTCCTTGAGTTTGATGTGTAACTCCGAGTTTGACGAGCTCAGCGAGTCGCCTGATGATGTCAACAGCAGCGGGGGTGGCGGTGGTGGTGGTGGTGGTGGTGGGGGACAAGCTTGCAAAGCAAATTGTGGCAGCTCCTAGCTGTGGGGCAGGCTGTGGGGCAAGCGAGGGACTCACTCCATAATGCGTTCTGTAGAGGGGGAGGGGGCGGGGGTGAAGGCGCGAGAGGGAGTGGTAAAAGACATGGCAAAACAAGCGAAAGCTGAGAGAGAGAACGAGAGGTCCAAGAAGGGAGATTTCATGTTTGAGACTTGAGACTTGAGACTTGAGATTTGAGATTTGAGACGGGAGACTTGAGATTTGAGACTTGAGATTTGAAGAACGAGAAACGAGAAACGAGAAACGAGAAACGTAAAACATAATTGAATGAAATCAAAAGTACAAGCAGCATACTTATATAATCTGTACTTCTTTAACATTCGTCTTTTGAAGCGGCGCCACAGATGAGCGATGTATTTGACTATCTCGGCGTAGCATGTGGCAGGCTCCGAGTTGTTCGTGCTGCTGGCAAGCGTTGATGTTGATGTGTAGCGCGCACGTTCCTGCCTCATCCGCTCCATCTCCCGCTTCTTGGTCTCCGAGAACTGCGTGGCGATGACGACCAGGCACAGGTTGATCATGAAGAACGACCCAATCTGTAAGGCAGACAAAGGATATTAAGGACGAAATGTTGCGAAAGTGCAAAACAAAATCGATGGGAAAAAAACTGTGGCATACTTTGCGGCGCACCCAATGCGTTCATCATGTGTGTGTGTGTGTGTGTGTGTGTGCAGGTGGAGGTAATTGTGATTGTGAGCAGAAACTTTTCACATTTCCGTTGAAAAGTTACAGTTACTTTCTAAATGGCTAAATGACAACTTGCAACGTGGAATCGATGAGTCTTGCAACTGCAACAGGCAGCCTTACATTAGCCAAGTTGTTGCGGGCTTGGATGGAGCCCAAGTTGTGAGTAATGCTCTGAGGCTGATTGCCTGAAATGGACAAGTGGCAAGTAGCAAGTGGAAAGTGGCAAGTGGCAAGTGGCAAGTGGCTGTGGCACAAGGAATGCTGCAACCAACGGCGTGGTCCCTTTGATAAACTCGAACTCAAGCCACGGGCATTTGATGGCTGATTAAGAAACTTTCGATTTGTTATGCATTCGATGGCTTTACTGTCTCTTTTCTCCCCTATCTGCCATCTGCCATCTCCCATCTGCCATCACTCATCTCTATCGCTGCTCCTCCTTTCATCTTTCCTTCTCCACTTCAAGCCTGTCTCTACTCTCTACCTTTCACTCGCCTTTGAGGAGCATCCGCTGGCTGCTGCTGCATTTTAATAGCTTTTTGGCAAAACAAATTTGCCAACTTTAAATTGAAAACATATTTCAGCAACAACCACAACAACAACCACAACAACAACAACGGTAACAATGGCAACAATGAAAACAACTAAAATAAAGAAAAATAGGAAAAATGTTTCTAATTTTCCTATTTGTGCGCTACACACAAAAAGCTCCTAAAAACATAAATATGCAATTTCCTTTCCTGCACAACGAACTTTCGATAGCCGTAAAGCTATAGAGGGATTCAAACGGATGCTGGGCGCGGGGAGGGTGGTGGGAGGGGGGAGTGCTTGGCAGGCTAGACTGCCAGCTATTTGCATATCAAAAGTTGCCGCTGTTGTTGTTGTTGTTGTTGTCTCGCCAAGGCGAAATCATTGGGCACATGAAATGAGCAGCTAGCGGAGAGGCGAGAGAGAGAGAGAGAGAGAGCAGGACAGGCGACACAAGAGACAGAGCGAGATGGATAGATAGATGAGTGTGTGGGCGAGGGATGGGGAGGGGGGGGGGGCACATGTATGGGGAATATATGGGTAAACTTTAAACACAAATATCGAAGTCTCTCACAATCCTTTTGCACATTTACCCATTAGGGCATGTGTGTGTGAGTGTGTGTAAGTGTATTTATTTTTAAATATGTGTGTGTGTGTGTGTGTGTTAGACTTTTAATTAGTCCAAGGACACCTGGCTTGACACACACGCGGGGACACGCAGCTGCTGCAAATGCTGTGTTGGCTCGGGGCTTGCCACATGTTGTCATCTGGCCAGTTGCATGCTTCCTCTGCTGCCACGTGGCATAAGCTATACGAGTGTATGGGTGTGTGTGTGTGAGTGTGTGTGTGAGTATTTATTCAGAGTTTACTGTTGAAAAGTAATTCACTTATTTACATTTGTAAATTGCTTTAGTTGCGTTGCATGCATTTCGTCTTGGGCGCCGCAAATTGTTGCCGAAGGCTCACTTACGTACCACAATTAGCAGGACAAAGTAAATCCAATCCCAGAAACTGTGCGCGTCCTGCACGTAGTACATGATGTCCGTCCAGCCCTCCAACGAGATAACCTGCAACAAACGGCGACAAGCGGAAAGCAATCAAAGGTAATTAGCAAGGACTCGAGTCAAAGGTCAACAATGCTGCTTGCTAATCGCTTTTCCAACTGTTGTTGCTTTTTTTGTTGTATTGTCCTGTCAAGTCACGTATGCGTAATATTCGGCCACTGCGTTAGACGACTCCTGCCTTATCCTGTTGTATCCTGACCGCCTCCTGCATCTGGTTTAATGTGTATTTGATCTGAGTTTAATTGCCATTTGATCCACCCACCCCTTAACTTCCCCCTCTCTCTCTCTCGCTCTCTCTCTATCTTTATCTTTATCTTTATCTTTATCTTTATCTTTATCTTTATCTTTATCTTTATCTTTATCTTTATCTTTATCTTTATCTTTATCTTTATCTTTATCTTTATCTTTATCTTTATCTTTATCTTTATCTTTATCTTTATCTTTATCTTTATCTTTATCCTTATCTTTATCTTTATCTTTATCTTTATCTTTATCTTTATCTTTATCTTTATCTTTATCTTTATCTTTATCCTTATCCTTATCTTTATCTTTATCTTTATCTTTATCTTTATCTTTATCTTTATCTTTATCTTTATCTTTATCTTTATCTTTATCTTTATCTTTATCTTTATCTTTATCTTTATCTTTATCTTTATCTTTATCTTTATCTTTATCTTTATCTTTATCTTTATCTTTATCTTTATCTTTATCTTTATCTTTATCTTTATCTTTATCTTTATCTTTATCTTTATCTTTATCTTTATCTTTATCTTTATCTTTATCTCTATCTTTATCTCTATCTCTATCTCTTATCTCTATCTCTATCTCTATCTCTATCTCTATCTCTATCTCTATCTCTATCTCTATCTCTATCTCTATCTCTATCTCTATCTCTATCTCTATCTCTATCTCTATCTCTATCTCTATCTCTATCTCTATCTCTATCTCTATCTCTATCTCTATCTCTATCTCTATCTCTATCTCATCTCTATCTCATCTCTATCTCTATCTCTATCTCTATCTCTATCTCTATCTCTATCTCTATCTCTATCTCTATCTCTATCTCTATCTCTATCTCTATCTCTATCTCTATCTCTATCTCTATCTCTATCTCTATCTCTATCTCTATCTCTATCTCTATCTCTATCTCTATCTCTATCTCTATCTCTATCTCTATCTCTATCTCTATCTCTATCTCTATCTCTATCTCTATCTCTATCTCTATCTCTATCTCTATCTCTATCTCTATCTCTATCTCTATCTCTATCTCTATCTCTATCTCTATCTCTATCTCTATCTCTATCTCTATCTCTATCTCTATCTCTATCTCTATCTCTATCTCTATCTCTATCTCTATCTCTATCTCTATCTCTATCTCATCTCTATCTCTATCTCTATCTCTATCTCTATCTCTATCTCTATCTCTATCTCTATCTCTATCTCTATCTCATCTCATCTCTATCTCTATCTCTATCTCTATCTCTATCTCTATCTCTATCTTATCTCTATCTCTATCTCTATCTCTATCTCTATCTCTATCTCTATCTCATCTCTATCTCTATCTCTATCTCTATCTCTATCTCTATCTCTATCTCTATCTCTATCTCTATCTCTATCTCTATCTCTATCTCTATCTCTATCTCTATCTCTATCTCTATCTCTATCTCTATCTCTATCTCTATCTCATCTCTATCTCTATCTCTATCTCTATCTCTATCTCTATCTCTATCTCTATCTCTATCTCTATCTCTATCTCTATCTCTATCTCTATCTCTATCTCATCTCTATCTCTATCTCTATCTCTATCTCTATCTCTATCTCTATCTCTATCTCTATCTCTATCTCTATCTCTATCTCTATCTCTATCTCTATCTCTATCTCTATCTCTATCTCTATCTCTATCTCATCTCTATCTCTATCTCTATCTCTATCTCTATCTCTATCTCTATCTCTATCTCTATCTCTATCTCTATCTCTATCTCTATCTCTATCTCTATCTCTATCTCTATCTCTATCTCTATCTCTATCTCTATCTCTATCTCTATCTCTATCTCTATCTCTATCTCTATCTCTATCTCTATCTCTATCTCTATCTCTATCTCTATCTCTATCTCTATCTCTATCTCTATCTCTATCTCTATCTCTATCTCTATCTCTATCTCTATCTCTATCTCTATCTCTATCTCTATCTCTCTATCTCTGTGTAATCCGCCTTTCATTCAATTTTCACAATTTTCTCTATAATTGAATTTATTGGCTCTACGTTCCGGAAAGTTCGGACGTAATTCCGTAATTGTCCTAATAATTAACTTGATTATTGGCACCTGCAGGCCAAAGGACTAGGATTGGTGATATTGCGCATACGCCGCGTGGCACCGAACGATGAAGGCTCGGATGGCCGGCAGCAAACCTGTGCAAATTGGCAACTGCTGTAAATGTCCTTTCTGCTGCTGTTGATTTTGCTGTTGTTTTTAGTGAAAGTGCAAAGAAGGAGACGTGGCATGCCGCAAGTGGCAGATGCCACCGCATTTGACAGCAATTGAGCTACGGAAATTAACATGCCACGTTCATACTGTCAGTGTCCAGAGTCGAGAGTCGAGAGTCGAGAGTCGGGAGTCGGGAGTCGGGAGTTGATAGCAGGAATATAAAGTGGAAGGCAGTACAGAGTCGAGAGTTAAGAGTTAAGAGCTGTGGGATGTTAGGGGGGTGAGGGGGGTAGCGAAGGACGGGTAGCAAGGGTCTCTGTCAATGTTGTCATTGTTATTTGTTCAGGAAAAGTTGGTGAGCTAATTGGTAAACGTTCGGATTGCAAGGACAAACTTACTAGGAATATGGCCACCCAGGCCATCCCAATGTTGTCAAAGGATATGGTGCCCTGAAAAGGATTCTCGCCGCTCTGCTTGCAGGTCGTGTAATACTGGTTCCAATTGACGCACGACGTGTTCGACGGTTCATTCAGGTCCAACAGCTTTGCCTCCTCTGCGAATGAAGATTGTAAGGGGGGAGTCCGTGATAAGAGGATACATGGGGGACTGTCTCTGTCTCTGAGATGTTTACTTAGTTGGAATGTTGAAAAGTAATTAAAACTGTCATCAAAATTTGATTAACAGACACCGTTTGCACTTCATTTGACTGAGAAGTGAGCGATGCTGCGGGCTTGAGGGTTGGGGGTTGGGTCTTGGGCTTGGTTTGGTGGGCAGGGAGTTAAGGATATTGGGGACGGAGGGACTTACCGTTGCAAACGAGAGGACCAATGCGATAGGGCGGAAAGTTGCCGCACAGATGCATACCCGAATCCTCGGGCTTCGAGCAGATGTAGTCTTGGTCCTTGGAGAACTCGTAGTACTGCGACAAGCTGCGGGTTTTTGTTCGAAAGAAAATGTTTCGGGATGCAATGGTTAAAATCAGGTTATGATTAAGTTGGAGACCAGACAGACAGGAGAGAGATAAACATATGTAGGTATACGGATAGAGAGGAAATTTACGGTAAAAGAGAATCGGACGATGATAGATCGGAGGGAGGGGAGGTGAAAGTGAAATGATCGTTGCACGGAAATGTGGAGACAAGTGGAAGAAAATAAGAATAAAAGAGAGAAAAAAGAGAAAGAAAAAGAGAAAAAAGAGAGAGAGAGAGAGAGAGAGAGAGAGAGAGGGAGAGAGAGAGAGAGAGAGAGGCAGAGACAAAGAGAGCACAAAAAGTAGTTTTTAACAATTAACAGTTATCATATTTAGAGATCGTAATTATACGTAGAGTAATTGCCGTTATGCATACATTGACATTTACATACACATTGACAATTTGAGAGTACGTTGAAAATATCTATGAGAGCTATGAGAATTTTGGTATTCGTTTTTACTTTTGTTTTTTTTTTGTTTCACTTTCAGAGATTTTAAAAATGGTGCTTGATTTTGAGCTGTGTTTAAATTTTGATTTTCCAATGACTGTGGCCGGCCGGCGCCTTGGGCGCAGGGCGACAGTCATATGGGAATAGATCTAATTGTACATCGAGCGTGAGAGAGTGATAGCAATCGCCAATCGATAGCAAACTAATATGAGAGAGAGAGAGAGAGTGACAGAGAGAGTGAGACATGTTTATCCAATACAAATCCAATACAAATTCAGAGTGTTCGAGTAGATATGATAAGTAGTGAGTGAGAGCGAGACAGTCTGATAGAGGCAGTTGGCGAAACAGTGAGTGAGCGAGCGAGAGGGTGATAGCGAGTGATAGACGCCAAGCCTGCGAGAGATAAGAAAGCGTCGGCTTAAGGCGGCTTAAGCTTTGGCTCAAAGCTGACTGAGCGCCAGAGAGAGAGTGAGAGAGAGAGAGAGAGAGAGAGAGGCGTGAAGCGAAGGCTGCAGCAGGTGTTAAGAACTATTAGAGCTTGAGGCAGCGAAAGCAAGACACACAAAGAGTGAGAGAGAGAGAGAGAAAGAAAGAGAGATAGGGAGAGAGAGAGAGCGATAGTCATAGTTGAAGGGAAGATCAGAGAGCGCGGATGCTGCTGCTTGCCAGAGTTAAGTAAATGCGCCCCAACTGCAGCTGAGTGAGTGCGAGAGTGACAGCGAGAGAGCGAGAGCGAGAAAGCGATATTGAGATTAAAAAGAGTGAGTGAGCAAAATGGCGGCTTATCCGCCGAATGCGATTACTTATTAAATGTGCGCACTCAAAAGAAGCAGCCACAAAATTAAACCGTTACACACCGAAATTAAGCACAAAGCACGAGCAAAAAAGGAGAATTCAAATAAAAAAGGACTAACAATTAAAGGAAACAAAAAATTAAGCCCAAAAGCAGGAACATGATGAAGAGAGGAACCGGCAAAGCAATTTAAATTAAACGCGCAATGCTGCCGCCTAATGGACGAGGGACGCAGCGCGTGAGGCGTGGGGCGTGGGGCTTGGGGCTTGGGGCTCGGGACTTGAGGCTTGAGGCTTGAGGCGGGCACCACAAAAATGTCAATGTAATTTATGTATGGGTGTGTGTGAGTGTGTGCGTGTGTGAGTATGCGAGTAGTGTGTGTCTGGTGTGGCATGTGTGCGTGTGCGTGTGCGTGTGCGTGTGTGTGTGAGTGTGTGTGTGTGAGACAATAAAATGTGTTTAATATGCACGTGCGCTCGCTGACAAATAAAAAAAACTAAAGTTGAAATAAGGAGATGTACGAAAAAAGAGGCAAAAGGACCTGCAACAAAATTTTTTTATATTTTGTCTGCAGTTTCGTTTGAGTGAAATATATATATATATGTGTGTGTGTGTGTGTGTGTGAGGAGAATGTAATGCAACTTTTAATCTTATCATTGTTGTAGCCTCCATTCAAAGCGGAGGCTGCATTTGTTGCTTTTGCTTTTGTTGTTGTTGCTGTTATTGTTGTTGTTGTTGTTGTTGTTGTTTAGGGGGCGGATAGTGAAGTGGGCGGGCAGCTTTAAATACCTTTGCAATAGAAACTGATGGTTTTTCCTGTAAAAAGAGTTGAGCTTACAAAAGATACACACACATACAAGCATATTTAGGGATTCTATTGCTTTAAGTCTTTGTTCCAGTGGTTGTGTGTGTGTGTGTGTGGGTGTGTGCGAGTGTGTTCGTATGTGTGTAAACAAAATAATTGCAAATATTAAACACAACAAATGGCTTGCCAGGGAACTGCATGAGCTTCATTTTTTTTCACTTAGATTCACTCTCAAGTTAAAACCACAAGGATTGGACTGGGCGCAGGTGTGGGTGTGGGTGTGGGTGTGGGTGTGGGTGTGTTAGTCTCTATGGCTAATTGGTGTGCTTGTAGAGTGTAGGTGTCATCTATGTGGCCTTTGGATTTGGGTTGGAATTTCTTGGGGTCAGTTTCGAAACTAAACAAAACCCGCAATAACTGAAACACAAGAAACCAGAGAAAAGAGACACATAACACGGAAATGACATACACACGCACAACATCTAGGAGCACAGGTGTGAGTATTAAAGAGACACAGAAACGGAAACGGAAAAGAGGAAAGAGAGTGTATGGAGTGGACAGGAGAAAGGAAAGAGGAAGAGGGACAAAGTAGAAAGGAAGGGAAAAAAACATGAAACACTTTTGTGTAGCTCAAGTGGAAAACTGTTGCTAAAACAGTTACGAGCACGGACAGGGGCAGGGGCTGGGGCAGGGGGCAGGGGCAGGGACACGGGTTTGAGGACTAGCACGAGGATGGGGACAAGTACAAGTATTTACTACTGACAACACACAGGAGCTACAACCATTACGAGGAGTGTTAGGGTGTTTGTGTCCATCCGTGTGCCTTGTATGCATATGTGTGTCTGTGTGTGTGTGTGTGTGTGTGTGTGTGTGGGTGTGTGTGTGTGTGGGTGTGTGTGTGTGTGGGTGTAACTAGTTAGTGTTTGCGTCGTGTGTTTGTTGAGTGGAGGAGCATTTAATTCGCCAGAAGCACAAGGCAAATCTTGCACTGACCATGAGTGGCGATCCGAGAAGCGAGAAGCATGCCGAGAAGCTCTACGCGAAGTACCCCCCAAAAGTGAGAAGTAACAAGGTGACAAATTACATAATATATAATAATAATATATATATATATATATATATATATATATATATTCATCTCACTTCTTCTCGGCAGTTTTTGCTTCTTTCCGAGCTTTGCTTATCGCTTCTTCCATCGCTTCGACTTCATGTGTCGTGTGAGGTTTGAGGTTAAGTTGCGTTTGCAGTGTTGCATAACGTGAGTCACGAATTGGAGGCTTAGTGTTGGGCAGTCGTTTATTGGGCTGTTGTTATTGTTGTTCAAAGAGCTAGTTAATTTAGTCTACTAAAGTAAAGTTTAGTTGGATATTTTAGTATAAATTTGTGTACCTGTGGCTCTTATACACACGGATACATAGGTAAAAAGTATAAGGTATAATGTAGTATATATCATATATCTGCAAGTACTACTTATAAGGTGTTACAGTAAAGAGAGAGAGAGAGAGAGAAAGAGAGAAGAGAGAGAGTGGGAGGTAAATGGAGAGAGAGAGAGAGAGAGCGCCTAAGATTAAGACTTGGTTAGTTTAACTATTTTAGAATGTACACTAAACATTTATATTGAGCACAGTATTAGTAGAAGAGGAGGCACAGTTGGTTAAAGAGCGTGACAGAGGTGTGAGAGAGAAAGAGAGGGGAAGAGGGAGAGAGAGAGAGAGAGCTAAATATTGTTGTGCTAGCGATGGAGACCATCGCGTGGGTGTAGCGGGCGAGCAAGCGCTGGCCTTGAGATGATCGGTTAGGCTAAAGGTTAAAGGTTAAAAGTTAGAGGATGAAGGAAAGCTATAGGAACAGCGAAAGAGAGAGAGAGAGAGAGAGATAGATTGAGCTAGAAAGACACGCTGAAAGCGAGAGCTACGAGACGACTAAGATTGGTATTCGTGTGTCTATTGTTTTGTGGGGATAAGAGTAGGTAATATTTTATTTAGTATTTTTTGTGTGTTTTTAATTGTATTTCTGGGATATTTTTTTATATTTTTTGTTTATTATTGTGTTCTTTTTTCATATATATTATTGGATTGTGTTGGTGAGAGGTTGTAAAAGGGGGAAAAATAAATCATTTTATCTTACGAGTTAACACGGACTCGAACTCTGTACACTTCAGGTAGTCCCCTGTAAACAAAAAATTTGTTCCCGGTATGATTTTTGTTTTGATTTGGTATTTCGCTTGCAGATTGAAAAACGTATTTTATGGAAAATCAATATGAAAACGAGAGAACTCAAAACAATTTAAAAACGAGAAGTAAATTTGAATAAAATTTCTTTTTCTGGGCTTTTTCCCTGTTGACTCAGTTTTTTTTTTTTTGGTTTATTTCTATTTTTTTTTTTTTTTGGAGTCAATTTCAACGATTGGCCGTCAACTCATCGACTCGAATCGATTCAATTTTTCAACTAATTCTAAATATGTAATAGTTCGAAAATTTAAAAATTTTTCAAATTTGGTTTTTTCAATTTTCAATTTTAAATTTTCAGTTTCGTTTTTTAACTTGTTTCAACTACAACAGAAATGAAAGTTTTGGAAACAATGAAGGAAAGAACTGGAAAAGAATTTATATTTCATTTTGTATAAAAAGTAGATATTTTGTTAAGTTGTTTCGGGTTTGTTGTTGTTGTTGTTGTTGTTGTTGTTGTTGTTGTTGTTACTGTTGCTGTTGTTACTGTTGCTGTTGTTGTGGTTGTTCTTGTTGTTGCTGTTGTTGTTGTTGGTCTGTTGTCTGCATACAAAAAAAGAGGATTCCTCCTGCTCGCGTGTTGTTACTACAGCTTTTGCACGTGACTGTACAAGATTGTATGTGACCTTTACTGTGACTGTGACCGTGATTGTTACTGTGACTGTGATTGTTACTGTTACTGTGACTGTGACTGTGACTGTGACTGCGGGTGTAGATGGCGATGTGTGATGCGAATAGATGGCGGTGAGTGTGAGGCTGTTTGTGCTTTCAAAAATTTACAATGTAACACGAAAAACTCGCGACAAAATAAAATACTGAGAAAATACCAAACAAATAAAAGCATCGAAGTGTAAGTTGAAATTAAAGCCAAGTTTTACCAATGCAAGAGCAGAGTACCGGAGGGCAGGGATATGTGACTACACATATACACCTTCTGGCATCGGAAGGGTCCGTCTAAGGACATGTGAGGCGAAGGAGACAGAAGTCCACACACTTAGAGTATGGAAGCTGCTCTCTCGGTATAAAAAATATACACCGAAGCGTTGGCCAATTAAATCCTGTGAGCCATAAAACACATAATA
Organism: Zaprionus lineosus; assembly: GCA_035044505.1. Taxonomy (NCBI): domain Eukaryota; kingdom Metazoa; phylum Arthropoda; class Insecta; order Diptera; family Drosophilidae; genus Zaprionus; species Zaprionus lineosus. Next base: position 70,079 of record JAWNNX010000594.1, on the reverse strand, counting down.
CGTATTTACACTTGGGGTGTCGGTGGGGGCTTTTTTTGGTGGGCGGCATCGAAACCGCAGGACGAATGTAAACGAAAACGTGTGGGAAAAAAAGCTCGAAAAGGAAGGAAAATATTTTCATATTTTCAATTTTCATATTTTCCTTTCCAATTGACATTTTGTCACTAGTTGATGTGAAATGTGAAATTCACACCATGAAAGTGCGGCCCGTTTAAACGAAAAACGCAATCGAGTATCGAGTATCGAGTATTGAGTATCGAGTATCGAGTATCGCAGCATGAAAAATGAAAATCAAAGAAATCACAAAAATTTTACTAATTGCATCAAGTGAAAGCGGAGAAATGCAATTTATCGAACGCGACAATTGCGAATGCAATAAAAAAATTGAATTTGTAACAAAAATTGCGGAATTGCGGAATTGCGGTAAATTATTTACAGTTATTATGCAAATGGGTTAAAAGAGAGGTGTATCCCGGCGTTCCGGCGTACAAACGGTACAAAAAATACTGCAAGTCGAGGCGTTCCTTCCTTCGATTCTCTTTCTACAGTCTCGTGCATGCAAAACAATCGATAAACGATAACAAAAAAATGGCGTCAGCAAAAGATACAAAAATATATAGATTTATGTTGTGTGTGTGTGTGTGTTTGTGTGTGTGTGTGTGTGTGTATGTGTTTATATGAGTGTGTGTGTACTATGGGTGTGTGTGTATATTCCGGGTGTGTGTGTGTGTACTCTGGTTGTGTGTGTGTGTGTCTTGTGCTACTGTTTCTGACGTCGCACACACACAAACACATAGACACACACACACACACACACACACAGGTACACTCTGGCCATGTCCATGAGCCGTGATAAATGATTGTTTGCCAAGTTCCAGGACTTTGTCAGCTGCCAAAGTCCCAAAAAGCGGCTTCAAGCGTATCTATAAGTGTGTGCGCGTGGCTCTGCGTCTGTGTGTGTGTGTGTGTGTGTGTGTGTGTGAGTGTGGTGGTTTTCTCGGCAATTTGATATAGTAACAGTGCAACTTAAGTGACAATGGAAGTGGCTTCTTATGTCAACGGCCGCACTGATTGTCTGCTTGTCCCCTTATCCTGCGCAGTCATTTGGCTGATGCCCGTCGCTCGGCTCCAAGGATTGAGCATAATATGTTGTAGTCAAGACAAGCTCCTCCATGGTCACTTGGCGCTTGGATTGGCCACTGAATGTTGCAATTTTCAAAAGATTTCGGCCATGTTTGGATGCGGCTCGTCCTGCCGGGAGGCGGTTTAGGGACTGTCCTCCATTGGCTGCCTATGAGTTATGTATGCATCCTGCTGTCTAGATTGCACTCCTGCACTGACAGCCACAGTCAGCGGGGCAGCGGGGGAGCACACAACAAATGGGCAACCACAAAGCCGTAGCAGTCATCACTGAGCCGCTCCGGGCTCGACATGATGGCAACTTCATCAAACTGACGGACAGTCCTTGCATTTCGCATGCAAATTGTCAGCTTTGGCAGCACTCGCTGGCTGCGTCTGAGTCCCTCTGTGTGTGTGTGTGTGTGCGTGTGTGTATGTGTGATTATATATGTGTGTGTGTGGGTGTGTGTGTAATGTGTGTGCGTACTGTGTGTAGCTATTGGCTGTGGCATTGGCCAAAAATCAAAAGCGAAGCCAACAGAAAAAGCAAATTACATAAATTAGCAGCCAGGCAGTCCAAGGATTAAAAAGGAAACTCTCAAGCTTCTAATGCTCTCAGGACTTATCAAAAATCAAAGCGAACACAAAAGGAGAACCAACAAAAAATGATTCAGATACAAAGCAAAAATCAAAGTCTTTAAATGATGTCTAAGCGATATACATATACGTATATATCATATAATACATATACACATACATATACATATACATGTGTACATATACATATACATACATATAGCGTGTATATAGATATTTGATATTTGGATAAATGCGGCTGCAGACATAGACAAACTTAGTGATCATTCGCGTGGTCATCTCAGTGGATCGTCCGTTTCCCGAAACACCCAATTACCCAGCGGGCAACTCCGCCCCTCTACTTACGTTATGGGATAGATCATGCCGTCGGGTCGGTCCAGGGTGCAGCGCTGCCGGAGGATTCCCTGCCAGAGCTGCACTCCGATGATGCCAAAGATGAAGAAGACAAAGAAGCAGAGCAGAAGGACATTGCCGAGCATGGGCAACGTGTCCAGGAGGAGCATCACCAGTATCCGCATACCTGCGAGTCGTACACAGAGTTAGGCATCGTGAGTGAGGCAATGGGCCTGAATGTCCTGCAACCACTTACTGGGTATACGGTTAATCGCGCGCAAGGGTCGAAGCACTCGTATTGTCCTTATCGCCGTCAAGTTGAGGTTCTTCACATGCATCACATACTCCAGCAATCCGGCCAGCACAATGAAGAAGTCCAGGCGGTTCCAGGAGTCGGCCAGGTAGGTGTTCTTACCGCACATCCCCATGGCCACCATCTTGATGGTCATTTCCAGGGCGAAGAAGGCAAAGATGATGTCATCGAAGATCTGTGATAAAAAAGGATTCAAATATTCAAAAGCCACTTAATCGATGTCTCCGCCTCCCCACCCCGCCGGCTGTCCCCCATTGACACCTTCTCTTAACCCAATAACAATTTTTTAAGTGCCGCCTCCTGCTGATTGTAACCTTTATGACTCCTGCAGCCTGCTAAATAAAATGGGAGTTCCCCCACGCAGGGGTGGGGGCAGTGCGGATGACAGCTCTCAGAATGAGGGGCTCTGGTCCACTTAAGCTATTACCACGTGTTGTTACCTCATGCGTGGCGGGTGGCGGAGGAGGTCCTCCGCCCAGGCAAGGCCCAAACAAACATGTGAAGTATCCGTGCACATAAAAAATACACGTACGTGTAAATAGTATCTCTGGAGCAGCTCCCCACCTCAGCTCTAGTCTCGGCCGCGGCTCGTCCTCGGCCTCAGCCTCAGCCATAGTCTAAGTCTCGGTTGACAGGCGATGTTCAAACAACTCACAGTAATTTGGGCGTCACTTATATCCTTGTCGTCCTCGTTCGCATTCGCATTCGCATTCCCATTCCCATTCCCAATTCCATTCCCACTCTTCCTCCAGACTTGGTCTCATTCTTATTCTTATTCTTCTTCTTGCTGCTCTTCTTGTTCCCCGCCTTGTCCCCACGCTCGTTGTCAATTTGGCCCCGTGCCTTTCCTGTTGCCAATTTGGCGCTGTCTTGGCCCGGTTACTCTGTTGGTCGCGGTCGTCTGCTTCACACTTGACTGCGGTTGAAATGTCTGCCTTCCATATCATTTACAAACATTTTGCACGTTTCGCTCAACATTTTGTGAGCGCCGTAGCTCTGTAATTGCCCCAATCCCCCGCCTTCCCCCACTCCTTGCTGGCTGACAGGGCTGCAACCCTAACGCCCGGCCAAGCCAAGACCCAAGCCCGAACACCTATAGCCTCCCCATTTCCTTCCCTTTCTCCCTTCCCCCTTCCCCCTTCTGCTTTCTTCGTTGCCGGTCCCGTTCCCACTCCCCTGCTATGCGCTCCCACCCCCCGGCCTTGTGCGTTGGCTGCCTAATGAGCCGAAGTGCCTGTTTGATGTCATCAGCAAGGCAGGCAGGAAGTGAGCCAAAAAATTGCTTAAATAAATGACAGTTAATGTGACGCCAGCGGTGACAGCTTATGGGCGCTGGATAGGTTTTTGGGGGCGGCGTGGGGCGGGGCGGAATGGAGGTGTTCAGGTAATCATTATGCTACCACAGCACGACCGCTGCTCGTGTCCTCCCCGGCTACTCACCTGCAGTATCCTGCAGCGCGGCTTCAGGCAAGTGTCGTCCACGCAGGGCTGGTACATGCCCAGCGTTATGCAGTTGAGAAGGATAACCAGGATCGAGATGCGCTCGAACCACGTGCTTGTCCAATTCAGTTATTCAGTTATAGTTAAGGATAGAAACCAAATTACCAAGCAACCAAGTGACCAAGTGACCAAGTGACCAAATGATAAAATGATAAAATAAATGCGATAAAAAATGAGTTTGCAAAACGATTGTCCTGCCCGTTGACAAGTTTCTTGCGGTGATTTGAGCTCCGCAAACTTGGCACACGAACAAGGACCCGCCTGCCGCTAATGCGTCCCTGCCTTGGCTCCCTCGTCAAGAGGAGAGCACGGAACAGAGACAGATAGAGAGAGAGAGGGAGAGAGAGAGAGAGAGAGAGGGAGGGGGAGAGAGAGAGGATAGTGGGTAGCTGTTTACCATCGCCTCTAATGCGCACTCAAGTGCTTGTCAACGTGGCTGCATTTCGTCCTTCAGCTTCTATTTGCTGCCTTGTGGTTGTTGGTTGCCAGCTTTTCAGCTTGCCTCCTTGCTGTTTGCCCGATTTGCTTTGCCTTAAGCAAAACGGCGAAAGTATAGCACAAATTGATAACAGTTACTCAGTCCGTTAGTCATTCACTCACTCATCCTGTCAGTCAGCCAGTCAGTCAGCCAGTCAGTCAGCCAGTCAGTCAGTCAATCGGGCAGCCAGCCAGTGGGACCATCGAGTAACTTAGTCATTCAATGGAAACCTTATGAGACGTAACAGTCACAAATTCTATTCAAGCACGAACTCCATAAGCCTTTTACCCGGCATATTATCCAGTCAGTGCATTTGGGCACTCTGTGCGGCTGGCTTTAAGGACGAGGGTGCAACAAAGAGCCACTCACTTCATCAGGATCACTAGCTGCGGATTGTTGCACGGCAATGGCTGCGGCTTTCTGGCAGAGACCGCCGATAAGGCAAAGTGAAATTTCATGGTAGGGCAACAATAAAGGGCGGGGCCGAAGGATGCGATAAGCATTAAAGGAAACAAAATGCAGAGGAGCAATAAGGATAAGGGAGAAGCGCAAGAGTCACTCCTTTTGGAGAACGGAGTGTGAAGCTAGACGCAAGCCATTACAGTCATGGGCAGCACATAACAGAATAGCGAACAAAGCCGTAAGTACAGTGAAGCCACAGCGAACCGCTTAATGTAAAGTGAGTGAGAAGCAAAGGGAGAAGCAACCCGGAGAAGCAAAGGGAGAAGCAACTCGGAGAAAATGGGCTGTAAACAAGTAAATATTCAATCAGAAGACAATGATTCCCTATGATAAAATCCATTGGGTATAGAAACCTTTCATTGCCATCCACTTCAATGCTCCAGTCTCAGTCCATCTCCCTCCCTCCCTTCCTCCCGTTCTCCCTTTCACCCTGCTTCTCTGTCTGTCTCCCTTCCACTGGCATCATTAACATAAAAAGACCACAAGCTTGCAATACATTTGCGTTGAATGGCAATCTAAGGTCAGGGCACGACGGGCAGGGAGGGAGAAGGGCAGGGGATATGGCCGGACTATGGCCTGTGCTTAATGCATGCCAAATGAGCGCCAAGGACCCACTTTTTATGGCCGTGCAATTACAAGGACGACGCGCATAAAAACAATACTCAAAATGTTTACGCTATTAACGCACAATTAAAGATAAAAACGGACACAACAATGGCATCGCCCAAAAAGGACCATCGCCATCCTTGCAATTCATTAGAAGCCACCAGCCACCAGCCACCAGCCACCAGCCGCCGGCCACTGGACACTAGGCAGGAGGCCTAGGCCCGACGACGGGCGTGCGGGTCAGCCGGGCAAATGGACAGCATATGCAGGTCAGGTCGCCAGTGTCATAAAAACAAATGTGTAAAGCGCAGACAGATAGGGAGAGAGATACAGTGAGAGGGAGAGAGAGAGACATAGCAACACTCTGCATACACAAAAGGTCGATAGGCTGGAGCCTGGGCTGGGTCTGGCGAGGATGAGGATGAGGATGAGGATCGGGCTGTATAAATATTGCAGCAGCTCAAATATGCGACACTAGGAGTCGAGCTCTGCACTCGGAGGCCCATCGGGGAGCGGGATGGGGATTAGAGGATTTATGTGTGCGTGCGTGCGAGTGTGCGAGTGTGCGAGTGTGCGAGTGTGTGTGTGTGTGTGTGTGTGGAATGGGAGACCTCCATTATTTTTGATTTGGCAAGCAGCGACGACGGCAAAGGCCACCAAACCAACAGTAAACAAATTAAGCCGAGCGTAAAGTCGGCCGACACAGGTGGCAATTCGTGGATGTAGCTGGGTGGGTGAGTGGGCAAGTGGGCGAGTGGGCGGGGAAGGTCGAGGGGGCGGGTAACGCGAGGACGCATGCAAGCGTGCGAAAATCGCAACAAATTAAAAGCGAGACAAACAAAAAAGCGGCCATGAAGTCTCCTCAGTTGACTGGACACGAATATTTGTGAATGCTCAGTAAATCGAATGCCAAAGGAAGGGTGGGCGGGGAGGGAGTGGAAGGAGGAGGTACTCGAGAGTGCAAAAGTAAGAGCAAGAGAAACACATAAGCGACGAGTGACTGAAGGCCCGAACAAAAGGGACGCAGGAGGAGAGCGACGAAGAAGCTGACAGAAAGCAACTTGAGATAATTGGCAATAGTTGAGATAAGCCAAAAAGTTGGCAATTGAATTGCTTTCACCTCCGCCCACCGCTGCCCCGCCACTGCCCCGCCACTGCCCCACCACTGCCCCGTCACTGGTCGCCCTCTGCTTTGACGTCCATGGACAAACATCCATTCGAGGAGCTTCCTCAAATCTATGAAATGGAAAACAAGTCCCTCGCCTGCGGAAAATGTATCGAGTGGCCAGGACTGTGAACAATCCCAAGGTGATAATTGAATGGATTAGTGGGTTTTCCAGTCCGAAGGTCGGACAGCGTTCCGGGGAGTCAGGCCCTCGAATGGAATGCGATTCATCCCAAGATAAAGGCTTTTAAAATAATTCTCCTTTTGCTTTTCCACTCGTGCGGCTGCCAACTGCAGATTTTCCCTAACGTAAACTGCACAAAGATATTTGCCGGCGCATACCTCTTGGAAAACTGGGAAAAGCTGAGGAAAATCTTGTGGAAATGGAAACTTGAAGCTGAAATGTTAAAAAATGCGTTATCCTTTGACATTTTATGAATAATGTGATTCGATGTCTAAATGGAAATTGCTCAAGTTCTGAGGCTTCACTCAGTCATTCCATGGAACAAGGTCCTTCAGGATGTGCTCGGTACTTGATAATGATTTGCTTGTCAAGGATTTCGGTTGACAATCTTGAGGGAAAAAATACTTTTCAAAGGTGGAAATGAACTTTTCGTGCTCAGATATAAATCTAGGAATCTGAAGGGAAGCTTCTGAGGACATCCGCCTGTGCTGCCGCCTGTGCTGCCGCCTGTGCTGCTGATGTAAATAACCTATGAAGGACATAATATTGGATGGTCGCTCATTTCAGTTCATTTATATCCGATTTATGAATCTCGTTTCAGTTAACTAATTAAGTTTGATTGATGGACTTAATTTCCATTGCCTGCCTGGAGGCGATTTGCTGTAATTAGCTCTGAGGTGGCATGCGGCAGCCCAGACCTCCGCCCGCCCACTGACCCGCTGCAAGGAGCTGGCTCCGTGGCGTATCGATCGACCTGTTGACCAGTCTCGAGTGCCTACGAGTGGAGTGGGAGTTTGTTGGGAAGTGTAATGAATCCCAAGCACATGTTAATCAGTGTTGGAGGTCGTAACAGTCAGTGAGAGCGGAGGGCGGAGGGCGGAGGGCGTGGTGTGTGGGTGGCAGTCGGCCGTAGGACAGGTGCTAATGGGCCGCAATTCATTGTTGTTAAACTACAGGCTATAATTAGTTGTGGGCGTGGCAATCGCTGTACTCGCGCTTCCAATGATAATTATTTGCCACATCCAAGACAATACCCCCCACCCCCCACCACCACCACTCATACTTGAAGTCCTCGCCAAGGAGTGCCGAACAGCCTTAAGTGGATTTTGCGGGGAGTGACTGCTGCTCCCTCCTTCCCGACGTCACCTCGATGGCTGCCCGTGTGTTGGGGTGGGGTGGGATGGGGAGGGATGGGGGTGTAGTTGTGGGTGTCGTAAGTTTCGCGCTAAGAGCGACATAAAATAGATGACAACACTTTTAAGTTTGGCAAGCTGCAACAGTTGCAGGCGGCATTCGGCAAGCGGCAGGCGGCAGGAGGCAGGCGACAGGCAACTGGCAACTGGCGACTGGCAGCAGACGGCGGACTGCGTGCCGAATGCTGCATATACAGAATATTCGGTGGATGGGGACACTTTGGAGTGTCAAATGCGGCATAACTTCGTTGCAGCAACTCACGTCTTCGATGGGAGCCACGATGTGCATCGGCGTCGAGGCGTCGAGGCGGCGGCCTGCACAGCCCCGCAGCATCGTCGTCTTTTTGGCAAATGACGCTGATGACCTCAAGCTGGAAGTGCCACAACGTGGCATTGACTAGCGCCACGTAGACCGGCGCGAAGTTTTTAACTGAAATTAGTTTAGCAAAGCATTTGAGCGTCTCGGCAGTGGGGGGTGACCTGGGGAGCACTGGGATGGGTGGATGCATGCATAAAAGGATAAGGGTTGGGGCTTCGTCTTGCAATTGATTACTGGCAACGCCAATTGAAATGCGCCGGAACGTCGAGCTGCTAAGTTGCAGAAATTGGCGGAATTGCAACAAATCGTTGAATGAAATCGTTGGAGCGCCATAAACAATAATTGCCGGGGGAAGTGCATGGGCGACGCCAAGAGCGGTGATTCCCCTCACAGGACTGCCTCCTTTCGTTGGGTGGCGGGCTGATGGTGGAGAGGGGAAGAGGGGGGCATCGTAAAGTTTTCCGCGCCAGCGAAACACACACAGAACAAAAGTCGTAAAATTTTCAAGATATAGAAAATAATACGAGCTGGCGGTCGGGGGAAAGGGGAATATATCGCAGATGCAAAGGACGAAAAAACAGAAGACAAAACAGGAGGTAGCGGTGTTCGAGGCAGGGGCTAGGGCAGTGCGGACTACTGGGTTAACCGATTGGCACAAACAATGGCAAATCAAAATTTATGGCCAACAATTAAGTGCCGGGTGTCGGGAGTGCGATTAGCTTGTTATTGTAACTGGCTGGATGCAGCTGGAGCCTGGAGACTGGAGACTGGCGGCTGGTGGCTGTTGCTGGCAGGGGACCAGGATAAGGCCAGGAAATGGCAATCGGCTAGAAGATGAGACCTGGGGGTGTCCGGGATATTGGACATGCAACGGAAGCATGAAGGATATACAATCAACAAGCTCGACTTAAACTCGATTGGTGGCTTCCCGTCGATTCGCTTATAATTCCCAAACGCTTCAAGCACAGAGTTAATAATGCTCGATGCTCGAGGGAAAATCAGAAGTTTTTAGGACTTACGGAGAATCTTCTGTGTCGGCTCCATCAACTCCCACCTTCAGCTCCATCCCATGGGTGTCACACCCACACCTTCACACACTCACTGTTTATTCGAGGACACGCGGACAGGCTCTTAAATATCAACGTCAGTCAATTTTAATTTCAGGTTAAATTAAATGTGAAGTGCGCCCAATAGAATGCAAAGCGATTTTCCGTGCACGGGCGGTGGGAGGTTCAAGGAGGACGTGTCTCTGTGTGTGTGTGTGAGTGTGTGTGTGTCACTGATTGGCGCACATTATCTTTGGCGACAGCACAACAACAATTATAACAACAACAACAATAACAACAAGAAATGACAAGGCGAAAATTCGCGACGCTGCGGAAGCTCCGGCTGCGTCTTTCAATGATGGAACGGAACGCTCCGATACTTGTTATTTATGCGACATGCCACAGACACATCCACACACACACACATCCACACACACACATCCACACACACACACACACAGTCGCACATCTTTGCATACCATCAGCATATATTTTGCAACAGGCAGCGACAGGCGAAAAAACAAAAGGCAGGCGAGAAAAAAATGCAAGGTTGACAAGGACTCGCGTACCCTACAATTGTCCGTTCCGGGCGGGCTTGTCGGCTGCAGGACTCACTTTGCCGCAATTATTGCGGCATATTAATTAAATACAGGTACAACAGAAGGAAAGAGTGTTTCAGTTAGACATTGAAGAGACAGAGGGATGCCCAGTGATCGATTTAAAAGGACACCAGATCAGAGGTTAAAGGATGCAGGAAAAATAGTGAGTTGAATTTCAAGGATCACATTAATCAATTGAAGTCCTTCGATTACTTTGCCAATCGCCAATCACAATTCGAAGGCATGAAACATCCGCAAATTGAATATCGAAGCGCAATAAATCGATTGCAGAAATTAATCGATTACAATAGTTCACATTCGATAGCTGTCATATTTGAGGCGTCGTTCTAATCGTTACTTTTTGTAGCCTTGTGCTCGATGGCCAGCAGCTTTCGACAGATTTGCCCATTAGCAGAACACGCTGGAAGGACATGAACACGCACAAAAATCAATAGGCCCGGGGAAACGCAGCGATATATGACAAGGACTCGCCACTGGCTCGCTGGCTCGGTGGCTCGCTGGCCGCCTTCCCAGAGGGACAAATATGCCGAAGGACAACGGAAAACGCGCAACCTCTCGTCCTCGCATACCCAACCCGATAATGTTTTCATTGTTTGTTTGAAAAAGGATATGGATTGGTTATGAGCATCAGACACCAGTTGCGCGGACGTGTGTACTGCGTTAACGCCTTCATGGATATCTCCGGGAAGCCAGGATATGGCAGATTCGGCTCACCCGACGAGCTCGACGAGGATGAGGATGTTTGCGATGAGTCACCGTCGTCCGAGCTGCAGCTGCCATTGCAACTGGAGGCGGTGGATGAGCTGCCCGCCGATGTTGCACCGTCATCCTCGCCCCGAGCGCTGCGTGCGCGGCTTCGGTGTGCGGCGTCGCTCATGGACGAAGCTCCACTGTGTCGTCGCGTTGGCCTTCGGCGACGAGTCTCCTGGCGATCCTGACGCTCCTGTCGTTCCTGGCGGTCTTTGCTGCTGGCGCGACTGGACTGCTGATATCCTCGCTGCTGCTGCTGTTGTTGTTGTTGTTGTTGCTGTTGCTGTTGTTGCTGCTTTTGTGGTTGTTGCTTTTGCATCGTGTCCGATACGCTTGATGACTGTCGATGTGGGCGTCGCGTTGACGTCGGCGTCGCTTTGGCACTTGCGCTGCAGGAACTTGTTTTCCGCAGTCTCTGGTGGCTGCCACTGGCACTGAGGCTGGTGCTGCCGCTGCGACGCAGCTTCTGCTGCTGCTGCTGCTGTTGGTGTCCGCTGCCACTGCCGCTATCGACAATCACCGACAACGGCGGCTCCTCGTTGGAATGCATTTGCTCTGCCTTTAATACTTTATTGTTTTTGTTGCTGTTGCTGTTGCTGTTGTTGTTGGTGTTGCTCTTACTATTGATGTTGCTCCTGTTGTTCTGATTGTTGCAGCCGTCGATTGCTGCCACGCGACGTCGCTGGCCATCGTTGGCCTGTCTGCTGCTTGTTGCTGGACTGTTGTTGCTGGCAACTGTTGCTGCTGCTGGTGATGTCTCTGGTATTGCTGCTTTTGCTGTTTTAGCTGTTGTCCCTGCTGCTGCGCTGGTGGCTGGTTGCTCCAGCATCTTCTGCAGGGCGAGCAACGGCAACGACGTGTGGGCCACCAAGGGCACCTCTGGTCATTCCATTTTTCCCAGCGTCTGCCTGCAATCCACAAGAAAAGAAGAGAAAGAAAATGAGCAACTGAATGAGAAAGAGCAAAGGGAAGAGATGGACGGAGAGATAGTGATAAGGGGGAAGAAAGGGGAGGGAAAGTGGAGAAACGATTAGTCAGCTTTTTTGGGTAAGTTAACAGGCGGCAGGAGCTTCATCAAAGGCTCATAAAAATCTGTTGCCTTTGCGGCAAACAAGCTGCGTATGCGCCATGTTCGAAGGTACAAGCAACACATACCCAAAGCACATAGCACACACACAACACACACACTACACACCCAACACACAGAAGACCCTCAAATTCACAAACAGAACAACAACAACAACAACAACAAGAAGCACTTTACTCTGAGGTACGTGCAAAGTTTGTGAATTGATTTTTAATGCGACGCCTTCAAGCGCGTCCCAAAGTGCCACGCCCCAAATTCTCGGCCCATTGGCCGCACACCCCATCCGGTGCTACCCACAGCAACCGCTATAAAAGCATCCCGTATAATGAAGCCCAAACATAATTTATATGTGCCCATGTGTGTATGTATGTGTGTGTGTGTGTGTGTGTGTGTGTGTGTATGTATGCCATATATATATATATATATATGTATATATATATATATGTATGTATGTATTTTTTGTTTGGCTGTGTGTGTATGGGACTGTAAAAATAATGAGCAACATATTTCGTGCCCACAACGAAAATTGTAGCATACTTTTTAGGGCACTCGTTTCATATAGCCGTTTGTGCGTGTGCATGTGTAGGCAAGGTGTGTGTGCTTGAGTGTGTGTGTATTCAATCATTAATTACGACCACCCTATGTAGCCGCATATACACATTGTTGCGTGCTCAAGTGTGTGTGTGTGTGTGCGTGTGTGTGTGTGTGTGTGACCCACCTAAGTATAACACATTAGCTTGCCTAAAAGTGCCACGTTGTGGTTTTTGACACACACAACACTCTTTCTCGCATGTACACACACAGCCCACGCACACCTAATCACACACGCTGACACTGACACAGACACTGACACACACACACACACACACACACGCCTGTGAATTGCAATTGTGCAAAAATTGGTTTATTGATAGGCCAACAAGGCCGACAAACAACGCTGCTAGCTTCTGCATAGTTGCCAAACAACAACAACAACAACAGCCAATAATTCACAAAGGCAATTACAAAAGTGTATGTGTGTGTGTGTGTGTGAGTGTGGGGGTGTGTGTGATCGCAGGCGCTTAAAGTGTGCTGATTAACAGACAAATGTAATTAAGATGTTGATGCGATTGCCACAAAACGGCGTTTAAAGCTCTATCGAAATTCGAGACGAGGCAATTTGCGTTTTTATTACGTCGATTAACACTCGATTACAGCAAATATTCGATTAAAATATTAAATATTGTAAGTGAAAAGGACAAAAATCTCAGAATTGCTAGCGGGACGTGCAAGGAGGGGGGAGGCGCAAGGCGAAGTTGCTGGCAAATTAACCGCTTTACTGCTGTCCATCAACCTGACCAGAGGCGTAACACAGATGGGGGTGTGGCTGGGACGTGTCAGGCATGGGCGTTGACTGTGGCACGTGTCCTGCCAAAGGCAGAGCACCACCAGCACAGAAAGCCACCCGAAGGCCTAGAAATCAACAACAATTAATCGTTGCCTGGCGCCATTTGTTTACTAACCGGAAACGGAAGTAAGCGCTAAGATAAACAACGCGTTGCCAAAAGTTTGCCACCGATGTGTGTGTATGTGTGCCTGTGAGTGTGTTCCTGTTGGTGTTGGTGTGTGGGCTCAACTTTTAATATGAATTTGAAATGTTGTGCGTGGCGAGGGGACTGAGAAGGACAAGTATTTAAGCTATAAGCTCCAGCCAATAACATGTTCAAGCAACAACAACAATAACGCCATTGAGAACAATAACAGAAACAACAATGAAAATGTAGGAAGCCACGGGAGCAGCAGCAATAACGGGAAAGGCATCAGCAGGAAGGATGGGAATAGAAATTTAAGCATCTTGTAAAATAACATATCGCACGAATATGTGTAAACAACATTATATCTACAAACACACACACACATACACACACACAGGCATACAGCTTCAAAGCACATTCATAATTAAACAAAAACAGCGCGCCAAAGGATGGCGAGCGGAAGGCAGAAAGGAAGTGACTCGCATTAAAAGGAACGAGTTTGCGTATCTTTTGCCAAAACAAGAAATTTGCGAAATTCCCTAAAACGTGGCCAACCGAATTTCCTTTTCCTTTCTCTTCCCTCCCTCCCCCTCCCTCCCCTGCCCTGCCACTCCCTTCCTACACACCGAGTAGCTGGGTATTGGCATGGGGTGGGGGGAGGGCGCCTTCCTGCACAGTGGTCTGAAATAATGCGATTATTGTCGCACTTCGAAATGTCAGATAAAACCCCTCAGATATGCAGGAATAGTAATGCTCGTATCCTTGAAGTGGGTCAAACGGGTTCAAGACTGAGAGGTCGTCCTTTTTTCCATCACGCTGCTCCATCCTTCTGTATCCTTCTCCATTGCTCCACATATCCCCGTTGAAGTGAACTGCGAGCGACTCCATCACTTATCTGCTCATTCATTTGATGATATAGCTCGAGGATCCTCAGCACCGAAGGACATAAAATACTATTTTTGATTTGTGCATAGCCGAGGAGCTCCTGCCCGAATCGTATCAGTTCGTGCTTGGGCGCCACGCGCCCAATACTCATAAGCATTATTTAAATGTGTGGCATGTACTTAAATCATAAATACAACGCTCAGCCCGCTCAGCCCGCTCAGCCCGCTCAGCCCGCTCAAGGACTTCTCCACATCCGGCTCTGTTTGCTTTGGCATTCACGTGGACGTCCTTAATGTCCCTGTCCAGATCGCACGCTTATGATTCATTTGCAAATATGTAAAACATATATTAAACTATAAGCAACGGTCTTCAACCCATTTTTCCGAGGGCTGAATTTTTCATTGGTACGACCCTTAGCCTCTGATTTAGCTAGGATATGCCCCAGGTCCTTTTCGGCGCGCCACTTGCATAATTTATTTGCAGCTGCTCTGGCATATATTAAGGCATAAGTTATAGTTGGGAGCCTCTTTATGGACTTAACCCAAAGCCGAATTTTACAATTCGGAACTTCAGACAGAATCCTGAAATGAAATTAGCCCTCTTTGGGCCCCACGGTTTGTGCTCCTTGACATCACGTGTCCTGCCTTTTTGTCTATGCTCTTTGATAAATTATAGCGTTTAATTCAATCGAATCCTTTATCTCCATCTCCATTTATAGCTCTTAGTTGGGGTCTTATACATAACAACGAGTCCTGGAGGGTCCTGTCCTTCAAAATATCTTTCATATATATTCGATCGAATCAAAGGACTTATCCTTGCCAGCTTCTACCTCCATGTCACAAGCAAATTTTTTAAGCTGGAATCACCTCGGCTTGGCGACATGTTATCTCTTCTACAGAGCAGATGTTCAGCTTTTTATCTGCAGTCCTTCCCCTCGGAAAGCTGTCCTTCGTCCTTGATACGCTTACGCAGTACAGGCGATTGACGTTTGCACCATGTGCATAAGCCAGATGACTCGTATCTAGAAACACATTTAAACTTTGAGCAGCTTTATAAGTGATTATCCGAGTTGTTGTCCTTCGGTTAGTTTTATTCCTGCTCGACTATTGGGCAGCAGCTCCTTCCATCCTCTGGTCTGCCTCCCTCCACGGGGCCTGCAACCTTGCCCTTGCTCGCCCCGGACTCGGAGCTGCCCCTAAATTATGCAAATAGAATTGGCATATTTGCGGGTGAGTGTGTGTCCTTTGACTGCCAATCCCGGTCAGGTCTGGGTATTAACTTGCCGGGGAGGGGTGGGGAAGCCTTTGGCTCGAAATAAGTAAATAATGGTGAAGCGGCAGGGTGACACGACGGCGAGGCAGGGCCATGTGGAGCATAATTTACTTTTAAATGTAAAATCGAGTTGCTCGCTGTCATTGATATGAGGATCCTGCGCTGCCC
This sequence comes from Zaprionus lineosus, assembly GCA_035044505.1. Taxonomy (NCBI): domain Eukaryota; kingdom Metazoa; phylum Arthropoda; class Insecta; order Diptera; family Drosophilidae; genus Zaprionus; species Zaprionus lineosus. Next base: position 54,468 of record JAWNNX010000594.1, on the reverse strand, counting down.
AAGGAGTCGGATCAAAATGAATAAAAAAAATACGCATACGCAGCATTGTGCACGGCGGTAAATAAATCAAAGCAAAAACAACGGCGACGACGGCGATGAGGACGATGGGGACGGAGGAGAGGACTTCGTCGACACCCCGGCGCCAAGATTCTCGCTTTTGTGTCTTAATGCTGTTGTTGTTGTTGTTGTTGTTGCTGTTGTTGTCGCTGATGATGTTGTTGTTATTGTCTTTTGGCCTGGCACACTGAGATTTATGCTTGGCGTTGTTTATGGGACCATCATCCCCTGCCCAAGTGCCCCCACCCCGCAGCCACACATTAGCATAAATCCAAGTGCTCTGAGCAGCACTCGCGATAGTTGAGTCCCCCTCCGCCCTTCCCCACTCTTCCCTTCCCTTTCCATAAAGAGACTTCAGCCTCCCTTTTGATGCGGCCCCGCCTCGCCCCGCCCCACGGAGGGTCAGTCATTGTTTCAATTGTAATCTGTGGCCCGATACGTTATTATTGCCATTCCATTAGGCAATGACACGCGCCGCCGAAAGTCCAATTCGAAATCAGAGTCCAGCTCGGATCCCTGCTCCTGGACACCACCACGCCCTTCTTGCCCACTCTGGCCAGCCGCCAACACCAAGGCGTAGCCCCACTTGGGGCTCTCATGTATTTAGCATTAATATTTATGATTGCTCATCTGTGTATATGTCGATGGATCCCGTTGATGCCTGTGGCCCGTGTCTTGACTCCCATTCCCATTCCCACTCCCACTCCCACTCCCATTCGCATTCGCATTCCCGTTCACATTTACATTCACACTCACACTCGCACTCACACGCACGTACACATACACATACACATTCGCAATCGTATCCTGTTCGTATTCGCATTCTTATTTTCATTGCTTGTTTATTGCGCTGATTTTATTACGAGTATTATTTCTCTTCCCTCCTTTTGTGTTATTCCTTTTTTTGGATTTTGTGTTTTCTCCTCTTCTTCCCTTTTTGATTTAGCATCGAGCATAAAAATATACACAAAACTCATTTTCATGCTCAGCAGCTGCCAAACGCAAAGCAAAGCCTTACCTTTACAGCCGCACACCCGCACACACCAGCACACACTCACTCACACACACACACACACATGGGCGCACAGACAGTAACACACGCAGACAGCTCAACTTTTTTCCATTTCATTTTCCAATTTCATTGGCTTTTCTTTGCTCTGTTGCTTTTCGGCTTCATTGAGCGCATTTCTTATTCCCTCCCCCTCCCTCCTTCGGCGCTGACCGCTTCGCTTACAGTTCCCTTATTTTTATGCTTAAAGAGCACCTATCCCCCCCCCTCCCTCTGCGCCTCTGAGCCTCTCTGTATGTGTGTGTGTGTGTGTGTGTGTGTTGTGTATGCGCTTATTGCCGTTTTAAATACACAGCCGTAAAATTCATATTTTTATGTCATGGCTTTTATTGGACATTCGCCGAAGCACCTTGCAGTCAGTTGGCCACCTTGGTTATTGGCCAGGACGGGGGAGGGGGCCATCTCTGTGTATGTATTGGTAACTGTTACGAGCGGCAGTTTCTGCCTCAGTATCCGGCGCCTGTTTAGGTATTTATTTTTATAACTGTATTTGGGCTGTGGGTGTGAATATATTGGAAGCTTCCTCGGCACTTCCCTAACTTTCCCCCCGACTTCCAATTGCATCCGGAGACTCATCTGCACACTTGTGTCTATTCCCATTCAAGGATAAGTCGAGTATTTTATTTACTTGTCAACGCAACTGTGCATATTGTTGAGTGTGTGAATGTATTTGTGTTTTTATTATCCTTGGGCTATTTTGCATCTTCAAATCTGTTAAAGTTTCGCAATCAAAATCTCTGTATCTCTTATATTTCCATCTCGAACGGCCATTACATTTCTCTATATTCAGATGTGAAATAAAAGGATCAAATAGGATACCTTTTAACACTTTCATTTCCCCTTCAATATCTCGACTCTTGTGTCATTCAATTAATTACAAGCAAATATCAAGTCCTTAGCCTTCGCCTGCTTCCTTTTTCCGTTTTAACTCAAGGTGAATCCTGTGCCAATTTAAAGTCCTTTCAAAAACTAAGCACAGCCTTCTATCGGATTATGTGATGACAGTCGATAAGAAAGGACCTGTTACATGAGACGATGGATACACACTCGATAAATGAACTTCAGCAGTTGATTTTATAAATGTGAATCGTCACTTTTCGCTGCAAACTGAATTCCGAATGAGAATATCGAATATCGCATATCGAATGTCGCATATCGAATGTCGAATGTCACGCATACGCCAGGTACGCGCAGTCCAATTTGGCATTTTGCCCTGTTGATTGCCTCAGCCGACGCCCGACGGCTGATGTCCCGGCTGATAGAATTGTCCTGCAGCCTTGTTTATACGCCTTGGGTAACCATGTTCGTGGTCGTGCCCCTGCCCCTGCCCCTGCCCCTGCCCCTGCCCCTGCCCCTGCCCCTGCTCCTGCCCTTGCCGCTATTCTTGATCAAATGTTAAGCTACTTGGCGTTTTACCAATTCAGCTCCCTGTTGTTGAGTCACGACGTGGCACGCCCATTATTACAAGTCCGCCTACATGGTGACCACGCCTACGCCCAACTCATTCAATCAAGCTGGAAAAGCGATGGTGCGCTTTTAAGTAATGAGGACAGCGTCGCCAGGAGCGACACTCCATCCTCCCCCGGCCTCCTCTACAAGCAACGCCTCAATTTTGGCTCCTGCTTTGGATTTGTCCTCACCTGTAGGGCCTCTGACGTTCCCAGTCACCCTCCATCTCCATTCCCAGCCCCCATTCACCTGCGTCGCCTTGGCAGAAGCAGCAGCTGCAGCTGCTAAATAATAAAAAAGCAGCTAAGAGCTGCCAGGGCGTCGTGATAATCCTCATCTGAAGCCAAGGCTGCGACCACATCGCATCGATATCGTAAATTACTTGCCGTTTGCCACTGAAAAGGGAATTTCTGAGCAGCATCGATGCGAAATGGGACACTTCAAGGAGCACGAAGGGACTCAAATATATGCATATATTTATACAAATATTGCCAAGTGAGTGACTAGAGTTTACTCTGTAACAGGCAGGACCCTAAACGCACGTCGTTTCCTGGAGTTGAGTTGCATGCACGTTGCGTATACTTAATATTTGGTTGAGAGGAGTTTTCGTGGTAAATGATTTGATGTAGGAAAATAAATGAACGTAAAGTGTTTTCTCGGGATCGAACAAAAACTTTTCAACATCATGCGACTCATTTGCAGCGTTTCACTGGGTACAGGATATTGAAATCATAGCACACGAGCCTGAGACGGACTCAAGACGTCAACTTAGCTCGGCTTATCCGTGTATGCATATTTATCATATCATTTGCGCTGTCATTTGCTATAATATTATGATCTGAAGCTTGGCAGAAGGACTTACACACTCTAAGAGGGATTTCATCATCATCATTTAAATGATTTACACAAATCCCACTGAACGAATGATGAATGATCAGGGTGGATGAAGGGAGGAAACTGAAAAACTTAAATGAACTTCAGCGCATATCATTTGTATTTTGTAAGAGATTTGGAATTTCAATTTGGGTTTGACTTTGACTTTGAGTCTGAAATCCAAGAGATGAGCTCGCCAAACGGCTGTAAGTGGTTTCATTTCAGACATTGACAAAGGCCCAATAAAGGCTCAAGGATAATGGCGCGCGCACCAACAGCACAGCGGAGCAGTAGACCACCAAAAAGTGGCCGTCGATACTTTCCGTGACTTGGGGCTGGAGCTGGCAATAAAGAACTTTGAAATATGTAGTGTCAAACGGCTATGTAGGCCGTTTGGTCTGAGTGGAGGCTGTAAAAAGTGTCGCCGATGCTGCCCAATGGCATCGCTGCCAATGCACCGCATGCAAAAAAAGTATGGCAAAATGTGAGGATGAACACGGAACCTTGGATTGCCCCGAGCTCAAAATGAGATTGTGCTCCTCTTTCTGTGCTTCGACACACACACACACACACACACACACATAGCTAGTCATGTATCGGATGTCCTGTAAGCAACGTTGCTAAAAACTCTGACAACTCAATGTCTACCCCAGACCATCTCCATCGCCGAAAGGACACCTTTAAAACAACATCGACCCCCGCAAAAAGTAGAGCCCAGTCGAAGTACCGACTGTCGGTGTTGGTCATAAATAAAATTGATTCCTTCCAATAGGTACATGCCAGCGTGGTCCTAGCGAGGATATCTTATCTTTTGTCTAAGCTATCATAAGGAATCTAAGCTTAACTCTTCCCTTGGCAAGGATCAGACTTCATTTCACTTGTAAGAAGGATGTTAACAATGGGCAGACATCCTCACCTACCAAGCGAACTGCTTCTCTCATTTGCTGGGAGGACACAGAGTATATGTTTCAGGATGAATGTTCACCAACACTCAAAATGCTCGTTAAGGACGATTTCAAAAGTGAGCTGATGCCCAAAATGTGGGATCTGATGCATAAAAAGTTATGGAAGCGTCGTTGAAGGAAGTTGAAATTAAAAGAACATTTATTGGGATTCATTTTCATGACTTAAAATGGAATATGGAATATGGAATCCCAGTATTTTGTTTGTTAAATGGTTCAGCTTAGATCCAGGTCCTTCGGACACCCTCACTCACCGTCCCCACAATCCTTTGGCCCTTGCCTCATGTTTACTATTCTGAGTGCAGCCCATGTGTGTGGAAAACACAAAGCCAAACTAATCGCTTGACTGGTAAAGGGCTCAAATGCTCCGCATTATCCTTAGTCCTTCCGGGATAAGACTACGCTTTTGCCTCTCGAGTCCTCGAGCGTCTTTCCCCGCAAACTCCCGCAGAGGCCCTGCAGCCCGGTAACCCGTTGTCTAACTCAATGAATTTTTATGCAAATTTCCCTTTGCCACCCACTGGAAGGACATCAGCAACTTGTTGCCACATCCTGTGTGCGGGGCTCGGTCTGGGATCTGGGAATGGAACTAGAACTCAGAGCAGGACTTCTCAGAAGGGGAGCGAGGCTCTCGAGTTCAGTCAAAACGGTAACAACTGCGACCAGGCAGTTGGACATTGAATTGCGAATGGTGAGTGAATGGGTGATTGGGGGGTGGTCAGTGGGTGGTGGGCAATAGGCAGTAGGCAGTGGGCGGTGGGCGATGGGCGGTGGGCGGTGGTGCGCCTGCCAGCAGCGTTGACAAATTAAACAAATAAGACAGAAGCAACAACAGGCAACGCAGCAAGAGAAACAACACAGAAACACATAACATACTCGCACACAGGCACACACTCAATACACCCTCAATACACACACACACACACACACATATTACGAAACACACATAGCGAGAAACAAACTCGTAATTCGATTTCAGCGAGGGTCTGTCTCAGTTGCTGTGCCTCCCCACATCTGCTTGGAAAATGACAACGACATGTAAATACTTTTGCGCACACACACACACACACTCACACAGGCAACCGTCGTTTGGAAAACCCACAAAGGAAATGCTTAGAATTTTGTTGACAACAACAACAACTGCAACAACAAGAGCAACAATATTAATAACAAGCAGAAAGAAAAAAGTTTTTGGCCCAAATCGAAAAGCACACGAATGAATTTTCATTCAATTATCCTGAACATTTGCCTGCCTGCCTGCCTACTTCAGGTCCTTGGATCTCCGCTCTTGGCTCTGGGCTCTTGGCTCTTGGAGTTCGGTCCATGGTCCATGGTCCATGGTCCTCGTTCCTTGGTCCTGGCTGCTGTTCACTCTTGTTGTTTGTTGTTTGTTTGTTTTATTTGTCTGGGGACTGAAACTAGCCCAAACTGCACAGGGAAACACTTCCCGGCTCCGCCGCCCCACCTCTGTTTCCCCCCCCCTCCCCTCCTCTCTAATCTATTCCTTGCTGCGTGTGTTTGAGCCACGCTGAGGCCATTGTCTTAGTCCTGGCAGCGACTGACTGAAAATTCATAGCCGCTCTGTTTCAATTTTGGCCTCAGCTCGAACCTGCTCTGCGCTCGGTGCCTGGTGTCCTGTCATCTCAATGTCCCATCGTCCTGTTGTCCTGTTGTCCTGTCGTCCTGTTGTCCTGTCGTCCTGTTGTGCTGCTGGCGGCGACTCTTCCCTCTCGTTGCCATAAAATTTCATTTTATCAAACAATGAAAACGTGTCAGGCGCGCACAGGATACACAAGGACACAAAATACAAGATACAAGGCACTCAACGTACGCCTTCGAGCGTCTCCCACAATTCATTTCTTCTTCTTTTTTTCAAAAATTCACATGCAGTGCGCTCCACTCGTATCTCTCATTGCTCTTATCATTATGCTCTTTACAGCTGTTAAGCAGTTGTCTCATCGTTAAGGACACACCCCAAGGAAGCTCTCTATCCCCCCCCTGTTCCCAGCATCATCCCGCACTTAGTTGCCTCACAGATTTTGTCAACTTTGCAAACAAGGACTCATTAAAAGCACATTTTCCTTGAAAGAAACACGTTCTGTCTATCGGTTCAATTAACAACGCGGAGAGATTAATTTACATCCTTGATTCATCCAATGAGATAGGAAGTTCAAGGATCAACTGCTGACCAAATTCATCTCCTCGAACATCTAAACCTCAAGTGTCAACTATGTCTGACAGCTTCTGGCCCAGGGCAGACTCGCCATTAAAAGCATTCAGACACTTGGCGAGAGTTTCAAAAAGTGTTGCCTACTTTCCGCCGCAAGCCATTCTCTCTCCGGCTCAAAGGACTAATTTTTAAATGTACAGTTTCGACAAAACAACAGCAGCTGCCGCAGCAGTAATTGAAATGCATAAACAACATTCATTGAAGGCGGGAGCTCGGGCTAGACAACCACAGTCAATTAAAGGAGCAACGTGAGGTGGAAGAATACCTAAGGTCCTTTTTCAAAGGCTGAAATGGTGTAGATTTTGCGAAACAGGAAACATCGGATTATTTCGATGCCTGCAAGACCGCAAGCGAATCCTTGGTCAAGACATTTGGTTTCCTTCACTGTTTCTTCCGGTTTTCAATCGCCCATCGATGAAAAGGATAATTGAATTAAGGTAACAACAAAGAACGAATAGTTGGAATAACCACAGCAAGACCAATTACAAGGATCGACCACACTCAGTGGCCACAATTTAAACAAAGGACTCTCCACACTTTAAAATCAATCAGAAGTATTTATCAAACTGGAGCAGAGGGAAGACTCAAGGCGATCACAGGAAACGCGTACAAAACAGTTATGTATCCGAGCAGACGGCAGGGTGTCCTGTCATCGTCCTTTGTACTTTCATTTCTTCCTTCATTCTTTGCTTCACCCCCGCTCTCCGCTCGCTGTTCGCCGATTCTTTTCAATTAAACTTTGCCCAATGGACTCCTGTCTGCGTTTTGCTTTTAATTGGCTGTCAGGACGACGACAAACTAAGAAAATTACTAAATAATTTACTTTGCAGGCGTTTATTTTGTTGTTCGTTGTTCGCTGTTTGTTGTTTGTTGCTTGTTGCTTGTTGCCTTTGGTTTTTTCCTATTTCATTATTTTGTCGACTAATAAGGCCAATGTCCTGAACACAAAGTCGATCATTAAGTGGCATAAGGCGCGCCTAAAAGTTGCCTAATTGGCCGCATGGAAACTTTTTACGCAAATTTTCTCGTGGAAATTGTATTACCCGAGCTTACATTTTCCTGTCCGTTCTTTTTTCCACGGCTGGCTGTTATTTCTCCGGGAGGCTGGAGGCCGGAGAGAGTGCTATAAAAAGTGGAGCGGCCCCTGAAATTGTGGCAGCCATGAATTTCTGAATAGGCACCTTCCTAACTGTTATACAAATGTTATAAGCCTGGAAAATATCTTGGCTCCGCGTTCCCAGGACATATGCCTGCTGTCTTGGCTATAGAAGCTAATGTTTTTATCAAGGGACTCAACTTTTCCAGAACTCTTGTTCCTTACAACTTGAAAGCCATTTGGACACGAGGAATACACTTTCCCCCCCATCCGTGGCTCTGGAATAATGTTTCCCAGTTGATTTATATTTTAAGTGATATGAAGTACCCAGAAGTATCCTTCGAACATGCATGGCATCGAGGACTTAATTAAGTCTAATATATGGGAGAGTTGGTCGAGCGAAATTGTCCATTTGGTAAGGGAGCCGTTGAGTCGTTTGGAGCATCGTCGATGACACTTTATTTAAGCCGTAATTAATCAGAGCTCTGGGCTTAAGTTTCTGCAACTGCGGCTGTCACCTTGAGATCCATTCGCACCGACAGCGACGTAAACAACATCATGAGCAGCAACAACATGGGGCAGGAGCAACATGAAAAACATAAACAACAACTTGAACAGCAACTAAATACATCGACAAGGTCACCTGCCAAGCAGCATCAACTTGGCAACTGTCAGCCTATAGACCCACATTTTGACCTGGTCCAAATGCAAGCGGCTCAGGTTGTAAAACACGAGCACGAAAGAAAAATCTGTTGACCTTTGCCAGTAAGCCAAAAGAAAGAAAGAAAGATAGACGGAAAGATGGAAAGAAGAAGAGAAGAAGAGAAGGAAAGAAGAAGGGAAGGAAAGACGAAGTGAGACATGGAGGAGGCGAAAGAGCAAAGGGAACAACATGCCCAGCACTTGTCTACCCTGTGGCCTCGTCATTGTTTGGCCCAAAGCACCAAACTGGCAATAAACTTGTCTATTTTAGCCCACAAAACTTACTAAGGGCAACAGAAGCCGATGCAAACTATGCCAAGATTTTGTTCCTGCTCCTCAAATACCCTGCACAGCGGAGGCACATCAAGAGTCTCCGTCTCATTTGTGCTGAGGTTGTTGTCTCGGCTAAGGCCGAGGTAATGTCCATGCTGTGAGTTTTTAGTGTTTTCTGATTGGCATTTTGCTTGCCATTTTTATAATTATTTTATTTGATTAAGCCAAATTTTAATTCCCAGCAATTTTTAGGTCAAAGGTGACTTCGCTCCTCTCGACTCGACTGTTGGCATTGTAAGTGCCTGCAGGGTATCTTCTAGTCGGGCACATCGGACACGACATTCCTACAAATTGTTGTTCTTTTCCTTTCTTAGAAAATGTTTGTTGTTGTAGTTGTAGTAGTAGTTGTTGTTGTTGTTGTTGTTGTTGCCACAACGGCTCAATTCGAATTAAATTGAAATTTGCGTGTGTGCGTGAGGGTGAGCGTGCATGTAACTTGGTGTGCATTTGTGTGTATATCGTTGCTTGTGCGTTTGTGTACTTTCCCGCGCTTCTTTCAAGGTTGCAACAATTGCAACTGCAACAACTGCAACAAATGCCACCAGCCGAGTCCGAGGCACTGGCAGCCAGCGGCCATTAGGCACTGTATATGAAAAGCTTTCCCGCATTAAAAAAAAAGTAGTTCTAGCCCGCACCCCGCTTCCCTCTTCCCTCTTCACTCTTCCAGCTATCCTCCCACCACACCCGCTCATCGCACTGGCATCCCTCTTGTCGCACAAGCGACTCGCATTTTTCATCATTTCAACTGTCGACTGCCTGCCGCATGCCTTTGGCCTGATTTTTTCGCTTTTATGCAGCTCCAAATGTTCCGAAAGAAGGCAATGGGAAAGCTGAAGAGGGCAGGCTAGGGAATGGGGATGGGGATGGAGATAAAGATGGGGGTGGGGATGGGGAAGTGCAAAATGCAGCCCATAAAAGTATAGGTAAAGTATGACATGGTTAGGGAAATTGGGGGCGGGGAGAAGCAGATGGCGGAAAATGAAACTGAAACTGAAAATGAAAATGAAAATGAAAATCGGACCCGGAGCTGACTTGCAATTAAGAAATTTGTCAGTCGTCACGAATGAAATGAAATGCATTCAATTGAACAAAAATCTGTGGCATCCACAAAGAGGCAACAAGCAACCTTTTCCCAGCCGGCGATGCATAATTAAGCACAAAAGCAGAAAACAAACTGTAAATATAAGAAAAACATTTTGCACAAAAATCAAATAAAAATATATGCAAAAAATAAAATGCTTTAGAGTGTACCCCTCCACCCTCCACCCACCACCCACCACCCCTCACCCAGCCCCTCGACACCAAAAATGGAAACTATGTCATCCACATGGAGGGCCATTTTGACATCTTCGTGTCCGAGAGGCTCAAATCTTTTGAATATCAACATCATTAGGAATATTTCTGGCTTTTACCATGAATCATGAATAAATTTATAATGCGTCGGCGATGCGCACACAGGGATTCAGGGACGCATTCCCAACTTGTGGATACTTGCAGCACAAGGACCTTTAAGATTAAGTCATTTTAGTTAACCTAACCTGCAACATGTACGGATGTGCGAAGGATCCTAGAGCCGATTAACTCGGGGGGCAGTCCTCAAGACACGTCTTCCAACAGAGCCCCAAATACTGGCAAAGGACTCTCTTTGGCACATGGAACATCTAATGCCTTTTCGGGTCACCATAATTCCATTTAAGTGCCATCATTTTGTCAACCTGATCCCTTAGGTGGCTCAGAAATCAAGTTAGGCAACTTTTAGTTTAATAGCCAACGAGATCGAAGCTTTTAAAACTTGATATATTGTATATATAATATAATGGAAGATAAGGAATTGGCTGCTGGGAGAGCTGGGAGAGCTGGGAGAGAGGATTGCTCGGTCGTCGTCCTGTGTGCCACTTATTCGTACTTCATCATGTGCTCTACAACAGATGGAGACAACTTCTGCTTGCTTTTGCCTGCTATCTGCCGCACTTCCGGTTTCCGGTGACACTTCCCATCGCCGCCCAGCCCTCTCCCTCATCCCAGCAGCATAGACGTTTCCTGCACGTCGTCTATGCCATTATGGCCACTTGAGCCACTCCGAGTGGCTGCCATTTGTTTTTGCCCATAAATGTTTTGCCGTGCTCTGCTCACCCCGCCCCACTGCCCCCTCCCTTTTCTATACTCGCGTGCCACTGGCTTCCCCGCTACCCGCCTACCGCTGCCATTCCCTGCTGTCTGCTGCCTGCTGCCTGCCGCCAGCAGCCGGTCGCCTCCTGCCTCCTCTAGATGCCATCTTTTGGGCTCCTTCAACGCAGCAAATTTTGCACGATTTATGCAGTTTTCAGAAAGCCGAAAGTAGTCACTCGCCTCTTTGTCATTTTAGTTGGCAGCCTGCAGATTCGAGCAGCAGTAGCCACAACAACAACAACAACAACAACAACAAACACAGCAAACACAACAATGCCATCAGCTGTACATTAAGTGCAACTTGCCATTCAGCAATGCCGTGAACCGGCCACTTGGAGCCGCCCCCGCAGAGGCTCCCCTCTCTACTCATGTCCTGCGGCTGACAGGCACCTGTGATATTTGTTGTTCATTTCATTTGGCCAAGCTTGTTGTCATTTGGTCGGCAGTTGGTCGGTCGGCAGTTGGTTGGAAGTTGGTCGGTGGCTGGTCGTTAGTTGGAGGCTTTGCAGCTTGTTGCATATTCGGTTGCAAGCATCCGATGTTGTTGCCATGGTCGAGTCGCTTCCACCGCCATTTACCGCTGCTTAAATTACACACTTCCGCCTTCCTTCCTGCAGCAACGGCCAGCATTACAGGCGGCCGGAGCGGTAGGAGCGGCTGCGATTTATTTGCTGGTCTTTCCAAAACTTCCGAAAAGGGTTTGTCAAACTGTAATCGGGAAAATACCGGCAACTTCAGCCACTTCAGCCTCAAAGCTACCCTAAATAACCTCTTTGGTCCACCCTTTGAGCCACTCACTCACATCCGGCATTTAAGTTGCACTCAGTCGCCGCAACGCATTTGAATATGACGTCCATTCAGGGTTCAGTTAGGAAAACTATTAAAATATAACTCGCACACACATACAACACATAACTGTTATACAACATTGATAATTTTGTTATACCACTTAAATTCACTTATTTCTAAATTAATTTTTTATTACTTTATTATTTCCAAGTAAAGAACATTATTGAGATACAACTGTTATACAACTGCCATACACATATTCATTATGTTCAGTCATATGAAACAGGAAGGCTTTATACCCTGTTAAACGGCTATATATTGATGTCAAATGTCACTTCCTAATAAGCAATGTCAAACTGTAATACAACAATTAAGTATCTGTTATACATAAGCATAAACAAAATATAAACTTATTTCAAGAGTAACTCTGTATGGTTTACCCGCCTCCCAGCGAAGCTTAGCCTACATTAAATGGTATACAACTGTTATATAGCTGTTATACAGCAATAACATTAAAATGTAAGTATTTTCTGTAGATGCCTATATTTTAGCGCAACATCCTGTGATTGCAGCTTACACACTGTTATACTGCCTTTGAAGTGATGCTGTGCACTTTTCGCTGCTCCTTTGAAATTTATCGACATTTTATTGGTATCTGCAGGGCTTGGCATAGAACTCAAAGTAAGTGGGCAAGAAATTATTTAACAGTTCGTGAATTCAATTAGCCGAGACCTAAATGCATTCCTGCATCCGGGACTTTTGTGGTGTACTTTCCGCTTTTACATCAGCTTGAGGCGTTGAAGAGGTTTATGGGAAACTTTCGAGGAACACATTTAATGTGGTCCACTACTGATTAGTCCTTGCGGATGGAAGAGTTTGACTGTATCTCCCGTTTGAACTATTATTATTATTATTTATTTATATGTATTGTTTGCTTCGCTTTTCAGTGCGATGCTCTGCTTGACTTTGGCTGTCTAAAATTAATTTGGCTAATTAAAACGAAAGCTGGCAACGCAATCTTCTTTAGTCGGAAACTTCAGATTCAAAGTTACTTCGCAGTTGATTGAATGAAAACTTTGCCACCTGTCGAAAAGTGGGATGGAAGGGACTAAAACAGGGGCTGAATATGGGGCGTGGTGATGTAAGGGCGGTAATACGAGGGGGCAAAAGAAGGCTGCAGCATAGAGGAAGAGTAAAAGTTAATTAACTTGCCCTTGATGGCTCAGCCCCAAATGGATGAGAGGCACACCTCCCGACTGGATGAAGACAAGTGGCTTGGATGATTTTTGGCAAATGGCAAACAATTCGCCAAAAACAAAATATAATTAAGCTGCCTTTGCTATTTTGCTTTTACTTTTACTTTCTCCCCCTGCTTTCTACCTCTTACTGTTTGTTGTTTGCTGCTTGCTGCTTGGTTTTTACTTTGCTTTGGTTTTTACTTTCATGGCCCCCAAGTCTTGAAATCAATTAGCGCACATCACTCGAGAGCTACGTAGAAATTGGGCTTGTGGCCGAGAGATTGAGGTCACTTCGGCCCGCGGGTTGCCATCAGCCAACACCAACAACAAGCAACCAACAGCCAACAACAAAAAGCAAAAGAACAAGCAGAGAAATGCAAAGTTGTGTCACATTTACATTCGCATTGCCCCAAAGTAGGCTTCTGGTTCTTTCGCCTCCCCCATTTAAATGTGGGGACTTTAAGCATTTTTGCTGATGCCAGCAGCTGGTGCAGTGAGTGTCAGTGTCAGTTGTCAGCGACAGTTGGCGCTGCCGTCATGTGCAGCAAGCCATGAGTGCCACATAAGCACGGAAAGGATGACTGTGAGTGCGTGTGTTTGGGAGTATTTGTAAGTCTGTGTGTGTGTGTGTGTTTGTGTGTGTGTGGCTGAGTGTCCATGGGTCAGCACGTCCGCCAACACATTTGAGTTGATGTGGTTGAAGAAGAAACATGAATCCGTAAAACAGCGGTTAAGCTATGCATAAATTAGCTAAGTGCGAAGGTATAACAGTTGTATAACAGTGGCGAAGTGTAGTTCTCGAAGGTATATGTATCAGATGATGACGTTAGGATTGCACAAATTATATAGTTTACTTGGCTTTTGCTCCTTACTAAGTGTTATACTGTTGGCTGTATAACAATTTTGCAGTCATTGCATCATTGCATTAACTGCCCTAAAATCTTATGACATATGACCCTCGATTGACAACGTCCAGTCTTAGCGTAGTGTCCCCCACCAATCATCGTCCTTCCCGTCCTTCTACGCACACAGAAAAAAGCAGCTCAAAATATGTCCTGCGCTAGGTCTGTGAACAGTTATTGTTGCTGCGATTCTGAATTGCCTGGCAAAGCACTTGATGTTGTCAGCTGGAAAATGCGCGAAAGGGCAAAGTGAAAAGTGAGACGCCAGCGACAGCGGCTGAAGTAACGGGAACGACAAGAGTGACAGGATAAGAGTGGGGACGAGAATGCGAATGAGGATTCCAATATGAATGTAAGTGTGAATGTGAATGTGAATGGGAATGTGAATGTGAATGTGAATGTGAGCGACAACAAAGCGGCAAACAGCAAACAGCAAACAGCAAACAGCAAACGGCAAACTGCATATACAACATTTTGACTCAGCGACGACCCTTGCAGCAACAACAAGTCATTCAGTCACCTGCACACGAACACACACACATGTAAGCACACACACACAGCCACCTATACAGAAGCACACAACAAATGCACACCTAAAGCCCTTGCGTGCTGAAGCACTTTTAGTCGTCTTTGTGCCGCTCGTGCGCTTTGTTCCAGGCGTAAAGGTCGCCCTTGCCATCGTCATCGCCATCGCCATCGCCATCGCCATCGTCATCGTCATCGTCATCACCATTGCCGTCGTCATCGCCATCGTCATCGTCATCGCCATCACCATCGCTATCGCCATCGTCAACGTTGTGAGTGAGTTTTTGGAATGGCGCCGTACACTATTCCATTTTAATGAAGGCATTTAGGAATTCGACACCGTTAAAAGCTCAAATGGAGACGGAGATGGAGATGCCAGTGGAGGTGGGAAGTGTGAAGTGAGCTGCGAATCGAACTTGGCCTTTGACAAATTCGTGTTTCCCATCAAAGGACATAGCTCTAAGCTCGTTTGGAGTGCCGCTCAATCGATTGAATTCGAAAAGAGGCAAAGGCAGCAATAAGGAGAGTTAAAATACCAAAACTGCTGTTTGACAACTTCTCCATCGTGAAATATGTATATTCTATATGGGTATAACAGCTGTTATACGGACTGCAGCGAACTGACTAGCTGCATGTGGCATACGCCGTTATCACACAGTAAGACTTGACTTGGTCTGTAATCTCAAGTTTGTTTCTCTAAAAACTGTTATACATTTTATATAACAGTTACAGTTTGGAGGGTCTAGGCAAACGAATTTTGATTGGAGCTTAGAACCTAATTAGCAAATTTTCCAATCAGTTGAGTTCACAAAGACTTTTGTACAGTCATCACCACAAAACACACATAGCTGCTCCAGAGACATTGAGAGGCAGCAGTCGCAATCTTTGTTGTTTCATCGGGTCATTTATCAATTAGGTTGCACCCTGAAACACAAGCCCAACAAAGGATGATATGACGATATGACAATTATATAGCTAGATTGGGAAAGTACAGTGATGCCTCACAAACTGGAGTCTGGCATGCAATGCACTTGCCGTGGAGCGCCTCTGAGCTGAGGAGCCAGCTGTGCCACTCATCAAGCGCCTGGCAGGCAAGTTGAGCCAACACAGGTAAGCACAGGTAGTGACAGAGGATATTAGTATAGAGAGAGAGAGAGAGAGAGAGAGAGAGAGAGAGAGAGAGAGAAAGGGAGAGAAAGACTGAAAAAGAGACAGGGCGTTGGAAGCAAAGCAAGAGAAAGCGGAGGGTAGACAGTGGGCCAACACTTCCGGCAGTTTAGAGGCTGCATCTAAGGCCAGCTGCAATTGTTTAGGACAAACAATACCCTCACACCCATTCATCCACACACACACACACACACACACACTCTGGTCTCTCTCTCTGGGGCGCCATCTCTGTTGCACCTGCAACACATCGACATAATAGCCAATTGAAGACTGGTACCTGCCGCTCAGTCGTGTAGGAAACGTAGTAATTACAACCGCAGGCTATGCCGGTCCAGGTGTTCATTGTTTGGGACAAAACAATGCGATGGCCCCGGCAGCACAAGCAGCCGCCCAAGCCTCCCCACTTCTCCTGCGCTCTGGTCCTCCCACCTTCATGCACCATCATTCCATCCCCCTCTTCCTTCGCTTCCATCTGCAGACATGACAGCAAGGCAAAAGAATGGCCCTGGCCTTAAAAAAAAAAAAGAAAAAAAAAGAGAAAGCATCAAATAAAAACAAGAGCCACGTCCTCCCCATCCGACAAGAGCTTCCGCTTGCCTCGTCCTCCCTCTGTCCCATCTTCTCGGTTGCAAGCAACAAAGTTCCACGAAAAACTAACCAGGGCACAATCTTTCATTTCCAGAGCCCGCAACAACAATTCAAGATGATGTTATAAGAAACTCATGTGCACATAAATTATAAGTCTATGCAAATAAAGGTGCATCTGTTGCAGACATAAATTTCATGGCCAGCATCTCCGCCCACGCGAAAGGACGACCGCAAGCTGGAAAGAAGTGCAGAGCTGGGGATTCATTGCATATGTTGCGGTTGCACCATGAAACTTGCCACACCAAGTGGAGCGGACAGGCAGGCAGCCAAGCAGCCAGGCAGCCAGGCAGACAGGAGCGTGCCCCATCTGATTGCAAGTTGCCAAAAGTTGCAACAGCTTTGCTACTTACACATGATCAATGGAATTGTGGCATGCGCGTGCACAAGCGGAACATCCGAGCAGGAGCAGGAGCAGGAGCTGGGCGACTTTTTGGTGTCCCTCAAGAAATGGTGGCTTTTCTATTACTGCTCAGCTTCTGCTGGCTGTTATACGGTTGTATAACAGTTTATGGACTTGTTTTGTTGCAGCTTTCCCTGGCTTATCATGTTAAATAAATGTCCTCCATGTTCACTTATGTGCTTATAGCCTGTCCCCACTCTCAGTCATATTTGTCTTCTCTTCTGTTCTTCCATGTTCTTCCTTCTTGTTAACGGCTCTTCGCACTATATGAAATTCCTTATGATTCCGCATTCTTCTGTCCTCTATGGTCACTTTTCAGACTATCCTAATTTACGTTATTTTTATTTCCTCGCTTCCATTAGATTCCATTTAATCTCACTTTCAGTTGATCCCATCCCTCAGCTCCTCAGCTCCTCGGCCTCTCTTCCTCGGCTTCTTCTTCTCCTTCTCCTCTTTATGTCCACAATGCTTACAGCATTCCCGGCATGCCTTTAGAGCAAACTTACATCGAAGCAATCCCGTTATTAGTTTCCAAGTCCTGGGGCTGCATAACCTATTTGTTAGACCTTAAAAATAAACATCCTTCGAAGTTTTCTTTGCCGTCAAGGAAAGTTTTGATTTCTTTTCTGGCTTTAACTCGGCTCACATCTGACTTTTGCTTTGCTCTGCAAGGTCATAGTAAGTAAGGAGAGACACACACACTCACACACACATACACACACTCATTGGCACACACGTCAGTTAATAACGGTAAATTCTGTCAGGTTTATTTCAGTGTTTGCAATTCGCATTGTGGACTCCATCGATGATGCCAGACAAAGTGCAGAGGATGGCCAATAAATCGATAATTAGACAGAGTCCTGGCCAAAAGCGCATCGGTGCACAAAGCGAACGTCACGCGTTCGGCAGAGGCGCCGACAGAGAGCAAACTTTGATTGAGCAATTGACAAACGAATTGCAGGCAATAAATCAAAATTGCTGAATATCAATTCAATTTGCAGCCACAGACCGCGCCATCCACTGGCCAACCAATGAACGACCACTGACCAATGTCCAATATCCAATATCCAATATCCTTTATCCAATATTCACTGTACTCTCCGCCCCGCCTGCTCCTCATATATTTAAATAGGCTGCATTATAATGATATTACTTAATGCTAATTACAGCCAAGCAAACAGAGCGCCGCAGCGGATAAACATAGAAATAAACAAACATTTGGCGACAGCTGTACAAATTTTCCAGACAGGGGGAGCGACAGAGACAGAGAGAGAGAGAGAGAGGGGGAGAGAAGGAGAGGGAAAAACAGTCAACTATTAATTATTCATTTGGGGTATTGAAGCTCGCTAAAAGCGGCTGCCAATTGCCTGCCAAATGCCTGATGATGCTGAAGCTGATGCGGATGCGGATGTGGATGCGGATACGGATACGAATGCGGATGCTGATGCTGATGCGGATTTTGAATGAGCTTAGAGAATTTGCGTTGGCGTTCAATAAAACTAATGAATTTTTCGTTACACTTTAACAATTTGGTCAACGAATTCGTCCTTGGGCCTTCGGTCTGCCACAGGCTGTCAGCTCCTCAAACAAGACGCAAAAAGCCTACGGGCTTAGTATGCAATTCAATTAAAGTTGCATAAGGCCATCAAATGAGGGCATTTGAGACATTGGCGCTTGCCCGAACAATGGAAATTGTCCGAGGGGCAGGGCCAGGGCCAGGGAGGAGCGGCATGGCCGGGACGGCGAGCAAGATGCGGCCTTCTCGGAATTCCTCAGTTACAAAACAAATATGAACGTTAAAATGAACAAAGGAATGTTTATTTGAATCAGGAGATATCCTCGCTCCTTGCTCCCAGCTTCCGAGCTATTCATCATTCACTTTGGTCTCCCATTTGCCCCATTCCCGTGGCCTGGGAGCAACTTAAAACTAACATTAAATGTATTTGGCATTGAACGCCTTGCGAAGTGTGAGCGTGTCCTTTATTATTACATCCTTGAGGGAGTTGGGGCTAAGTGAGACACATCAAGGCTGAAATATAGAAATATATTGCCAAGGACATTGAGGCACAGGCATCTTTGTCTACGGCCTTAAGTACATCTTTATCTGTTCTAATCATGCGACTCCCCCAGCAAGGATACCCACCATAAGGATGCTTCGACTGCTATTTGTTTTGCTCGGCATGATGGTAATGGATTGATGTAGAGTGTGAAATTCCTAGAATTGCAAACATATTCATTTCAGCGGCTCTGCACTTTGTTCGCTGCCGTCACAGACGTCGTCCCCAGCTACAAGTCAATTGGCAAGGGGCACGACAGCCAACAGCTTCAAAGTTAAATGAAGTCAAAAATGTAAATTTCATTTGGCACATGCACCATAGTCCTTGGAACAAGTCAGAACCGAAAGGGAAGTCGCAGTCGAAGTCAAAGTCAAAGTCGAAGCCCAAGCCGAACACAAGACTCAACACCAAAAGCCTCAACGTCTTGTAAGTCAGCCCGAAATAAACGCAATTAGACTAGACGAGCTGCCGCGGGGGCTGTGGGGGCAGGGGCGAGGGGTATGTAGGAATTCCGATGGGTGGTTTGCGGGAAGTGGAGGCACAACAGACGGCGGATGGCTGTAGGCGGCAGGCAGCTGTTGCGCTGCCGCCAGAGGAAATGAGCTGCCTTTGGTTTGGCACGTTTGCTGTGAGCCCCAACTTTTCCTTTAGTATGAGGCAAGGAGGGTTGAGGTGGCTGCAACATGTGCTCAACATTTGTGTAAATATTAGTATGTGTGTGTGTGTGTGTGTGTGTGTCTGTTTAATAGCAATTGTTGCCTTTGTTCCTCGAGCGCTTTACCAGGAGAAGTTTGTGCAGCGTCTAAGATTGCAAAAATAATACGCGCAAACACTTTGCATTCTTCGGCCTGCCACAAAAAGGATATAAAAAAAGAAAAAAAAAAATTAAAATAAAGGGAAAATTAGAGTGACAAAAAGAAAAGACAAAGGACGCTAAATTGACTGCAGATGGCGGCAGGGATGATGCGAATGAAACAATGACAAGACAAAGGATTCTAATTGGACATGATTTCATTAGACTAATGAGCTAATGGGTCCACTCATCAAGGATGCCACGGGTTCTGCTCCTCGATGGCAGCTGAAGACGCCGCCGATTAGTCATTACGTTATTTGTGAATGTCTGAGTGTGTGAATGTTTAAATGAATCATTCATTCGAATGATGCCACGCAGCGAGCCCCAAGCGCGAGTAACTGAGTAATGGAAAGGAGCAGATGGAACTTCAGCCTGAAGCTCGGAGCTCGGAGCTCGGAGCTCGGAGCTCGGAGCTCGAAGTCATTTAAACTTGTTAAAACTTGGACCCTGAAATTTCTTTTATAACAGTTTCAAATCGAATCACTGCAACTGTGGCCAATTCTTGGTTGATGAGGGGAGTGATGGGCAGGAGGGGAGGGTATAAACTATACTTTAAGCAATGAAGAAAGGAAGTGTGTCAGGGTCAGGCGGGGGAGGTTCTTCATTGAGTTGCATTTTGAATTACCTAATGAAACTTCAATGGAGCTGCAGGGGCTGAAATTAGACTTTTGGATAAATAGCAGTGAGGACAAAGAGATGTCCTTGTTGTATGATTTCATCGTCTGCTGCTATGCAACAATGGTGAATGCAACTTTGCTGCTTAATCCCGGGCAAAGCATTGAGAGCCTTTCAAGGATGTCCCTGACTTAAGGCTCTATTCTTCTCGTTTACATTTCAAACTGTCGTTCAAAACACATTTATGGTCTTTGAGCCTCAAGTGAGCATTTCACCCACCGTAAGGACTAGCTACTTGTAAGGACACCTTGAGCATACTTAGCTATGACAACATTCGCCCTGAATCAAACCTTTCGATCTCAGGCACGTGCGCTTGTGCTGTGGATTGTATTTTTAATGCAGTCAATAATCAATTCATAGCTCCCCCCTCCGCACTCCACTCCCTCCTGCCCCGCCCAGAGCCGCCCCTATTACGGGCTTATCAGATCATCCATTCATTCGCATTGCAGCTAATTGTGGAACAAAGGAGCCAAATTATTTGTTTGCCTGTAAATTTGTTGTTTGAATTGGGCTTGCTGAGGACGAAAGGGAGGGGCAGGAAAATAAGGATAATTGCCATACCCTTTCCACGGATACGTTAGCTATGTCCCTGCCATATGCCCTCCCATGGAAAAGTGTCACTTCGAAGTGTTCCAGGACATCATCCATCCGATTGTCGGCAGAGAAATCTTCCTGTCGGGGTACGAGTGAAGTGTGGATCTCATTCTATGCGTATGATCAATGGAAATAACAGTCCTTTTTATCAAATAACAGAGCTTTCAATATCCTTCACTAGATATCAAATGATTCGATTGTTGGGCAGGGAATTGATGGAGGGACCTGCAAAGTTTCGACGGCAAATGGCCAATAAATTTGAACAGAATTCCAATTCTAAATACTGAGCTCGGCTGTAGGTGGTGTGTGTTGTGTGTCGCTTGCTATGCCAGCGGGTGGATGGGTGGCGAGAGGAGAGGGACAGAGGGTGGGGTATTTTGTGGCAGCTGCGTCATGGAAAACTCGCGTCATTGGCATTGGCAATAAGTAAATAAATAAATAAATCATTTGTGTGCATAGCCAGTGATATACATCGATAGATAGAGATACGAATGTGTGTATGTGGTCATGTGTGTGTGAGTGTGTGTTGTGTGGGGTGTGTTGTGGAATATGCCCGCCCGGTGGGTGGTAGCAACAATAACACATGTCACATACACCACTTGAACGCAAGTTCAACTTAGAAATGTTGACGTTGGCGCCTTTTGGGCTCTGCTCGCAACACACGGCGCATACTTGATATTATGATATCGTGGCACTCTTGATGCCACTCACACATACACACTCGCACTCCCACACAGAGAGACAGGAACACATACACATGCAAATTCTGTATGTGTCTATCATATCTTGTGCCCCTACGACTCACAGACACCACACAGAGTAATCCCACGCCTGCCGCCTGCCGCCTGCCTCCCCCTGCCAATCAACTATTTTTAGCCAAGTCAAAAGCATTTAACAAAAGAGCGAAGCGCGTGTAAAAGAATATGGGAAAAATACCAAAATTTACATTTTCATTTTACATGCAATAGAAAATGTAAGCAAGAATTTCGAAAAATAATAAATGAAACTTAAAGCTAAATAAGCTGAAGCATACCCAGGGATCGGTCGGCACAGACTGTGGGGTATATTGGCGTATGGCCCATCTGAGTCAAATAAATATAGAATTCAACTATTTTATTTTTGAGAGGCTCTGAGATATTCCGTAGGTACGGGACTCCAACTCACGGGCTCAGCTAAGGGGAAGTCTACACAGACTCAGCTGATCCTTGGCAGTTCTACATTTCTATTTGTATACCCTGCCACAGACTTCACAGGGTATTTATATAGAAGGTAACACTAATAAAAAAAAATGGAAGGTGTATAAATATGTATTTTTGAAAAGCAATTTGGCTTTTGGCGTGCCAGGCTTTGGCCTGTCTCGCCAGCTTTTTGCCTTTCAAGTTCCCATCAACTTATTTGACAAGTGCGCTGATTTCACCACACACCCACACACCCACACACCCATACACCCACTTACCCACTTACCCACTTACCCATCTACCTACCTGCCATCTGCCACTTGCCAACTGCCACCTGCCACCCAAACTAGCGAGTCAGCCCACTCCTCCGCCCCCCTCTCCACCCTTGCAATCTCATCTGCCGCTACAGTACAATATATCGCAGTGGCAGAGTCGCCTAAATTGTCGGTGAGTGTATGTGTGTGTGTGTGTGTGTGGCTGTATGTTTGATTGTGTGTATGTGTGTGAGTCATTATTTGGTCATGCTTGCAATTTCCGTTGCCCATCGCTATGTCTCACCCTTCTTGTGCCCATCAATCTGGTTGGCTGCTGTACCGGAAGTCGTCGCTCGACCAGAGCGATGCCCGTGGGGCGCCCCACATCACCTCTGCATCTGGGCCCGCATCACCTCCCCCTCGCCCTCCCCACCTCTGGTCATGGCCAGGTACCCTCGCCGCTGCCCTAATGAATAATGCAATGCAGACGACCTGACGAACAGATGAGCAGCGGCCGGATCCCAAAAAACTTTTCCCCCATGAAATATTTAATGCGAATCTACTCGCTTTTTGCCTTGGCCAGCATCTGTCGCAGTGCCCACAGGGGAGAGGAGCGAAGAAAGCGGAAGAAGAAGAGAGCAGAAACAGAAACTTAAGTTGAAGCTGAAGCTGAAGCAGAAGAAATAGAAAATGAAGCACTGAAGGATAATAAGAAGGGATGTAAGGTCCAAACTCGAAGGTTGCTCAGAAATGCGAAATGATCACGGAATTTTATTTGACTGCCGTCAATTGAGTTCCTTAAAGGATGCTGATCGGCAGACAACAGAATCCCAAATGTAGGAAATTAAATGGAAAAGTCAAAGGAAATCGCACAATAATAGAAATCCTTATTAATTCACTGATTGATTCCAGTTTTTGCTCAAAAATATATTTCCTCCGGGAAATGAGCTTTAATCCCAGCAATAATTTCCACTTGATTTGATTTCCCATGCAAATAGTTTCCTAATGATTCCACCCATCATCACACACACACACACACGCACAGTCAGTCTGTCTGCTTTAGTCCCCTCTCGGGCTGCCAGCTCTTAGGGGCTGCGTGGGCTAAGGCTGTTCAAACATTTGTGCATTTTGCACAATTAATCAAATATTTTTTATTGAATTCCGTGTGTGCGGCGGGCAAACAGACAGCAAACCAGAGTCAAATGTTGGGTTAAGCCGTTGGCGACGCCGCCTGTCGTATCACATGACTGCTGACCGCAGGGACGGAGATGATGGCTGCCCGAACGGCAGGAGGAATGGGGGACTGATGGATTGAGGAATGATGGGAACGGGTAGGTACGGGGGATGGGGGCTGGGGGGCTGGGGGATGGGGCGAGTCTGACAAACTTGTGGTATCGACTGTGGGCCTTGTGCGCGTTAATGGGCCAACTGACAGCGTGCCAAACATTCGAATGCCCAGTAAAATGATGAATGACACACGAGCGAGTGTACAGAGTGCTTAAAACAGCGCGCGCCTGTGTGTGTGTGTGCGTGTACGTGTGTGTGTGTTGTCTTTGTGCGTGTTCTGTGTATTGTGTTGTGTTGTATTGTGTTGTATGCTCAGTGCGTGTGTGTGCGTGCTGCCATGTTTGTTAGCCAGACAGAAAGTGACTAAAACAAGGCGCAATGTTTGTCCTAGCAAAACTGGAATCGAAGCGAGTGGCGCCCAAGAAAGGACATGGAACAGCAGGCCGGAGTTCTCATAAATCGGATTTGCGCTTTGCATTAGATGCATCAACGTTGCTCGCAATGAACGAGCGTTGTCAGAGCTCACAGCACGAGCAACATCAGCAACAGCAACAGCAACAGCAGCAGCAACAACAACAACAATTGGAGCAACATTAATAATAATAACAACAACAAGAGTTACATGCGTTCCATCATCTAAATGCAAATGCCGCCTGAGCCTTTATGCAAATGTTGCTCGTGTCTGCAACTGTGGCTATGACTTTGGGACTGCATGCACCCGAGCGCATATCCGCACATCCGCACATCCACATATCCACATATCCACATTTCACCGTATCCTCATGCATATACACATATCCATAGGAACACATGTACACATATACATTCGCATGTACACATATCCACATGTATGCATTGCATTGCATTGGCTTTGGCTTTGGCTTTGGCTTTGGCTTTGGCTATGGCTATGGCTTTGGCTTTTATTTTGATTTCATGGCATAATGCAGACATAAAATATGAACAGATTAACAAACACAAGCAGAGCCAGACGCGTACACACGCACGCAGCGCACGCACACACAGACAGACAGATGGCTCTTGAGCTGACAGACAGGCGACAAAAAAGTGGAGCACACATTTAAGCTGCTTATCCTTGGGCTTAACTGGGTTGTTATTCAATGTGAATCGATCAAGCGGGCATAAAAGAAAGCTTTCACCGTTAGTTAAACACAATTCACTGCCATCCCTAGCGATTACCCGATTTCCCGATTCCCCGATACCCGATGATGTTATCGATAGTTTTGTCTCCTCATCGCATCTGCAGCGGCGGCAGACAAGTTCGATCGTAAAACGGAGATTGTCTTCAGTTAAGCCTTCGCCTATCGCAGCCTTTGCCATCTCTAATCCTCGATAAGAGCTTGTCCGTGCTCGATTTGATTATCGATAATGAAGACAGCTCTTTTGTTGGCAAACTGTATCCTTGCCACCATGGCTAAGTCCTTTTCATGTCGCTGTGAGTTCCTTCTGCTCATCTCTGTGCTGTTATGCTGTTCGCTTACATGTGTGTGTGCGTGTGTGTGTGTGTGTCTGTCTCTGTACTTAATGCCGCGCGACGCTTACTTATGACAACGACATCGCCGTCGCCGTCGCCGTCGTCATCGTCGTCGTCGCCAACGCTGCTATCGCCTTTTTAGGTCCTGACGCCTGCAACGCTTCACTAAGCCTTTTGTCTGCCTCTTTAGCTTACAAATACAATCAGTTTATGAAAGTTTGAGTGAGCATTGGCTTCTCTGTGTGTGTGTGCGTGTGTGTGTGTAGAGTCAATTTGTATGTGGCATGTGTGTACGTAGATGTGACTTGATTTGCGTATCAGTCAGTTGCTAGATGTTTTCCCTTGTACAGAGCATCGCTTTGTATAAAAGGCGAGAGACTTCTACTTGGCAGCATTTGCATTAAGAACTTTAAGATCGAGCCACAGACTTCAACAAATGTCCCGCCCGCCCACTTCATCACGACCGCCCGCTGCCCTGCTTGACCGTACTTAACTTTGGCCGGACCGTGAGTCTGATTCGTGTAGCTCCGTTTGTTTATAGAGAAACGTCACGTTTTTTTTAGGTTAACGCCTTGAGCGAGCTGTAAACAAATCCGCAGCGAACACTCTACGATTTGTGTACAGACGCCCACTCACACCCACACACACCTGCAGACACCCACCCACACCCACACCCACACCCACAAAGATACCCGCGCTACGCAAACATTCCACTCGCCTCACATTCGATCCTCCTCACTGCAGCCTTCCTCTTTCACAATTTGCCCCCACCTCTCCACCGCCCCCTCCGCTCTGTCCCCCTTCTCCTCTTTGCCGCTCTTCCGTTCTTTATTTTAGCTATTTATTGGCGCATTTGAAACATATTTAGCTGGAAATTGACCCAGAGGCGCCACCTGGCGTCCATATGCTAATTGGCTTTGTAGAGTTCATCAAATGGCCATAACTCGCGTGTCCAACCCCATCAACATTCTCACACACACACACACACACACACGAGTATACTTTCTAAACTTGTGTGGGCGTGGCAGCAGACGAGAGGCGTTACGCTGCACTGCATAAATCAACAAGCGAAACAAAAATTTTGCTTCGTTTCATACTTTTTCCATTTTTCGACGGGCTTCGTATTTTTCATTTTTTTATTTTTTTTTTTTTTTTGGGTGGAAAAACTTTGTATTTTTTTGACTACGAGATCCGAGTTTTTTAACTGGGCAGGAGGTTTCATTGTTTGATTTGCGGATAGGACCGAGGCTAGATACAACCACAACATAAAAGGGCGGGGGGCTGAGTGAAGGAAAGACCCAGTTTGCAAAGTAAACAAGCGGCAAATGAAACGACGTCGACGTCGACGCTGGCGATGGCGCTGGCTTTGGCGCAGCTGTTGAAGTCGGCATCGGCAGCACATCGGATGAAACCTATTAAAAATAAAATGGGCTTCACGTCTCTTTAGCCGATGACCCACGAGGTGGGGGAACGCGGTGGTCGCCGCAGATTGGGCTGCCTAGGCAGTCAAAAGACAGACAGATAGACAGCAGCCGCCAGCCAGCCGACGGCCCTTGCATGTATTATGCACATGCAAAGCTAACAAACACACACACGCACTCACACACACACACACACACACACACACATACACTGAGAATTGATGTGTATACAGAGCCACAGACTTAAATAACAACAGTAAATGAGAAAACGTATCTTAACTTTCAGATCGCACGACTGGCAGATACCCAGCAGGGCACGCGACAGACTCGGCCATCTGGCGGCCAGAAGCTGCAACTAAGTGAAATGCTTAAAAATCCATTGCATAAATGTGAATTGTACTATTTGTGAATCTGTGAATCTGTGAATCTGTGAGTCCTTTGAATAGGCAGCAGGATAATTTTCCGGGCTCTCCCAGAACAGAGAGAAGGCATTGACCCCGGAAAATGTCGGCTGCCAAGTTAAGTGGACAGGATAAATGTGTTTGGGAAGGCATCCAGGGTGCAGTTTCTGTGTTTCGCACCACATACCACATGTCAGTTGAAGCTCTGGGAATAGCCATTTAAAAATGTGCTGGTCATTGCGTAAAAAACGTATACGCAGCGTTACACACACACACACACACACATACATTCACACTAGCCGCAATCTACTTGGGTATGGGATACACATAGGTAAAAAGGTAAAGCTTTGAGTCCATATGTGGTCCATATAAAAGGGATTCTTTGCATATATATAATATATATATATACTTATATATATGTATGAGTGTGTGTGTGTGAGTGTGTGAGTTATAGATTTCTGTATGACCCACATACGTCCATTCTTTCCCTGTCGTCAATTGTGCCACGCTCCGCACTTGACACACGACAATAACTTGAATGCCAAAGTGTGCAGTCAGTCAACGGGTTGGTCCAGGGGCTGGCAGAGGATGCATTACCCAAGCTCCTGAGGTATCCTTGAGGAATTCCGCCTCTCGCTGATTCGATTAATCAAACCGAAGTGGATATGGAAAGCTGATCATTTGCTACACTCACCTCCGAGGAGAGATTTATGAGGAAGTATCGCATATCTGCAGGTACGGCCATAGGGATTACCATTAGTAAAAAGGGTGCTACACATGTTTCCAGGTGAAAATAATTATCGCTAGCAATGGATTAAATTAAAAGGTGCGAAGTAAAGAGATAAATACAAACAGCCCAAGAGATCGCATTCAAGCTTTATCCTTGTCCACATCCTTGAAACTTACAGCTCCTGCCTACCCCTTTATCCCGGCAATATTCCAGTCAAGTTGTGGACCTCTTTTAAGTGCCTATCCGAAAGGAGGGTCAAGGAAAGGACCTCGAGAGGAGTGACAAATCGAATGATACTTGAGACGCGTATTAAAACGATTGAAGCATGCCACATTAAGCTCTTGCAACGAGCCGTGTGACAAGTCGCATGGCTACTTTCAGTGCTACATCCAAGGCACAGAAAGGCCTGAGCCCTACATCTCCCCGTCCGCCTGGGCGACCCCCCCAATCCAGAAACTGTTGGAAAAACAAACAGCAAACATCAGACAAATGCGACGTCCGGTGCCGCCTAATTTGTTTTTCTTTCGAGTTTAATTTGAAACCTGCGCAAGGAACTCGAAAGTCCACGTGCTGCTAAGTTTCTGCCACCCATCGCCCAACACCCAGCACCCAACAACCAACAACCAACGACCAACAACCAATACCCAGGACACAACACACAACACCCGCTGGCCTCGAGCCACCCACACATAGCCCCCTCTCTCTCTCTCTCACCCCTTGTGAGGCGCTGCTGCTGCTTGTTGCTGTTGTTGTTGTTGTTGTAGGTGCTGTTGGTGTTGCTGTTGCTGTTGTGGGCGCATCAGCAACAGTTTGCTTAGTGCCAAAGACCAAAAGCAAATTCTTCTTCATTTTACTTCTTTTTGTGCTTCCCAGCGAGAGGATTGGCCCAAAGGGGACGGAGAGGTTCAAGAGGTTGAAGAGTCTGAAGCGAAGCGTGCGAAGAGAATGGCGGGCGGAGGGCGGAGGGCAGAGCCAAGCGAAGCTTGGAAAATGTGTTTATTTAGGATAACTTGACTGCCTTTGTTGTTGTTGTTGTTGTTGTTGCTGCTGCTTGCTGCTTGCCAGTTGACAATCGTCAGCAGCAGCAAAGGCGGCAGCAGAGGCAGAAGCAGCTGCGGCAGCAGAAAAAGCAAAGGCGGGCTGTGTGGTCGGTGGCAATGGGCGATGGACGATGGGCGGTAGGGAGTGGGTGGTTGGGGGCGGTAGGCGGTAAGGAGGTGGGTGATGAGCGGAGACAAAGGCACTTGAATACACGAGTCGTGTACATAAAGCGCATTGTGAAGAAAAGTCGCGACCCGCTTTAAGCTAAACTCTCTTCCCAACAAGAGCCACCCTCCGCTGAACCCTATTCCCCCACCCCCACCCTCACCCGCACCCTTAAGCCCGTCAAAGCAGCTCCAAGCAAATTGTGCGACCTTTTCCTTTTGTGCTCTTCGTTTTTTGTTGTGCGTAGCTGTGCGTCGCTCTGCGTTGTTGTTGCAGTTATTGTTGTGGCAAATTAATAAGCAGCAAGCGCCACATTGTCGCAGTCGCAGTCGCAGTCGCTGCCGCTGCCGCTGCCTCGGTCGCAGTCGCAGTCGCGTCACATAAATCAGCGGCACAAAACGAGAAAAGTAAATATAAATAAAAAAATGAAACGCGCTAAAAGAAATCACAGTAATTAATTAATGTGTGTGTGTGTGTGTGTGTGTGTGTGTATGCGTAAGGAGGGTTGCCGGGGGGCAAGGGGAGCGCGCCTTATAAATTAATTGCTGCCCCCCGAGCGATGCCAATGCGGTAGCCACTTAATCAGAGATTTTTTTCCTTCTACACGCTTTTATATCATTTGTTGTGCGTGTGTTCGTAGTATGTGTGTGTGTGGGTGTGTGTGTGTTTATCCGTATATAATTAAATGAAAATATATAAGTATATATATTTTTTTATGACTGTTTATGTATATGCGTGTTCCTCATTTAATTTTAATTTGAAATTTTTGAAGGGCATTAATTAAAGTCGTTTTCCTTAAAGGACATGATAACCCTTATCAAACCAGCAGCTGACAAGACCTGACTGCTATGAGATATAGTCCTTTAAACGGGTCTGGAAAATACATAAGTATTCATTAGAGTCCAACCTGATATCAGAGGCTGCCACTTCATTAATTAGAGGCAAAATCAATTAGCAGGGAAATAAAAGTCTAGGTTCAGTTTTGAGCTGCTTTAAGGATACA
Organism: Zaprionus lineosus; assembly: GCA_035044505.1. Lineage (NCBI taxonomy): Eukaryota > Metazoa > Arthropoda > Insecta > Diptera > Drosophilidae > Zaprionus > Zaprionus lineosus. Next base: position 24,708 of record JAWNNX010000594.1, on the reverse strand, counting down.
AAAAGTGTGGAGAAATCTTTCACAATTGCATTAAAGGATTTCAACTGAAGGTTGAAGGTACAGAAGGTAAGATAGAAATTAAAAGGACCTTCGAGAACTTTTCATGTAAAGGCATTTGCCGTAACTTTCGTGTTAGGCAAACGTCAGGGCAACTAATTTGGAAGTGAATAAAACAAGGCCAAAAGGATATGAGTTATCGCCGCTAATGAGCGATAAGTGGAGTAATTTGAAGTTTCTCTTTTTGGTTAGTTTGGGCCAGGATCATTAGTCCTCTTAATTGAGCAGCTTTTGGAGCACTGGCCACTAATCCCAGAAACATCTACAATTCAGTTTCATTGGCTTCATATCCTTTTCTCGTCTGCTCAAGGAGCAGCAGGTGGCGAAGGCAATTCGCTCTGGCCAAGCTCCAGGGCAGCGAATTATGGCACACATGTGGCCAATGCCGATGCCAGGCCAGGCTTATGCAGTGGCTGAGGCCAGCCCTCAGCTCCGGCTGACCGTCGGCAAGTCTCGCGTGTCTGTCCATGAAAATTTGACACACATAAATTGTGTCCAGGCCGGAGCAGGATATCTGCGTGTATGTGGAATTCAACACGACGCAGGAGGAAGCAGAAGCAGAACGATGCAGGACGTGGAGGACGTGGAGGACGTGGGGGACGGAAGGAAGGCAAGGCGAAAAAAGGAAAGAGAATAACAAGAGTGGCAACGGGACACGGAATCGGAAACGGAAGCGGATACAACGCAAACGGAAGCGGCGCATGTCTAACAAGTTGTTGCAAGCGAGTTCAGAGACGCGCCACTTGTGCCACTTGTGCCACCGCCGCCAAATGTGATTAGTGGCACACGGCAAGTAGCCATCAGCGTGGGGCAGCAGGACTTGAGGGGCGCTCGGAAGAAACTTTGCTCAGGTCTATTTAGACGCGAGAAGGAAACATATGCACATACAATCGCACTCACACACACACACACACGCATACACACACACATACGGGAATTGAATTGGAGATTAGCATTCGGTTGGGTTCTACACGAGTGGCTGCCCCTCGACTGGCACACACTGCTGCCAAGATGTTACCAGAGCGGCTTAATTTGTGCAAATCGTTTTCGATACCCTGCAAGCAGCGGGTGTGTCCGTCCGTGAGGTGTCCTTTCAAATACACAACATTCGAATATATCCTTCAGCTTAACTTAGGCATTAAATTTTAAGCGTAAGCTCGATCGCTCGAGCCGCTTAGCTATGTTCCTAAGACTGTCATTTGTTTTCTCTTCTGCCTGGAAGTTTTAAGGATAACTGTAAAACTTATAGATTTATACCCTGTATTAAGGATTATTATTACTTGGGAACAAAGGTGAAGTCGATAAAAACACAAGCCTCAATCCAGGTCAACCTTAGGGATCTCAGTGAAGAAATCCTTTGAGTGCTCGATATTCGTACGTAGCATCCACGAGTCGTACCCACTTTAAATTCTGCCACCAAGGCTTCTAATATCCTTGTTGCTTTTTTTGCCTGTCATGCTTGTATGTGGAAGTTGCTGCAATTGTTGCTCTTGTTCTGTCGTTGCTGCCACGGCTGTCCCCTTCTGTTTGTTGTCTACTTTAAGCATTTAGCCAACGTCACATAAAAATAGCACAACGACAGCCACGCTCACAGCCTCAGCCGCAGTCGCAGTCGCAGTCGCAGTCGCAGTCGCAGTCGCAGTCGCTGTTGCAGTCGAGGCCCGCGTTGCTCGCACGGCAACTACTTGTCTCGGCGTCACTAGTGGCATCGCAGTCGCCTTGCAATATGAGGCTATTGCCTGCGGACTGTGGCCACCAGGCTCAGCTCTTCAACCGTCTCTGAGCCACAATTTCGTCCTTCTCCACATCCTCAATCTCTCTCGCGAACTCTCCAGCTATCACTTTTTTCGCACTGACTCTCTTTAACTCTCCTGTTTTGTGGTTGTCGTCTGCGTAAAGGCTTAAAGTATTACAGTTACAGTTACAGCTAGTCCCAGCTGCCCCACCTCCTCTACCACTTCTCCACCCCCCCATCCAATTGCAGCTCTAGGTAAACCAAATGTTGACGACAACGTTGGCAGCTGCTTTTGGCTTTCCCTTTCCCTTTTCCTTTCCCTTCACCATTCCCTTTCGCTTTCACTTCATTTTTAGCTTTGCTTTCCTTTGCTCATCGCGCAATATGAGCAACTTTTTGTTTCTCTTGCTGTTGTTGTTGTTGTTGTTGTTGTTGTTGCTGTTACTGCTGCTGCTGCTGCTGCTGCTACTGCTGGCAACAAATTGCTGTAAGCTGTGAAACTAATCCGAGCAGTTCTTTTACCTCTCCCCCGCCTCCCCCCACACCCCGCGCCAATCCCCTCTCTCTCTCTGGCAGTAGTTGATGGGTAAACTACTTTAGCGGATTACTTCCGAATATATATGTAAGCACATATTTACCTCCAAGCAACTATATACATATACATATATATATGTATATGTATACACATACATATATAGGATAATACACGGGGAGGGGGGGAGACGTAGTTATTTGGCTGTGTAGTCACTGGCGGCAAGGAACCACTTGACTTGCTTGCGAGAGTTTTTCCATCTGCCTTTACCCACATTTTAAGCAGGACTCCTTCTTTTCCCGTTTGGTATTTATTTTTGGCACACCTTTCGCTGTCTCCTCATTAAAAAAATCCCTTCGCCATTTTCTCGTGCCATTCGCAATTGCATGCAAATTTTCGTTGCATACCTTTCGGCGCCCATTAATAGGCACCTAAACGAACGTAACGGTGATTTCATAGCTGCTGCTGCCTTCTCGTTGGTCGTGCAGCTAACACACAAAAGGCGGTCACACTCAGCACACATAAATACCAACTTAAATACCGGGCCCCAGCCAGAAGCCGCCCTTCTGTTGCGTGAATTTATGACTTATCATGAGCCTTGCAGCTAAATAAATACCACCTAGGAAACTAATAACACACCTTGTGGGGTGAGGGACACGGACCCGCGGGCCTGTGGACCTGTCGACCTGTGGAAGGAGTGCAACAATAAAATAATGAGAGGGGGGAGGGGGTTGTCAGGTGGATGCAGGCAGAGACTGCTTTTAGTCAAATGAGAAATTAAACAAAAGTGTGGTAAATAAATTACGACTAGCGTCAAAACTTTGGCTGTAAAAATCCTTTCGAGGATTTTTAAGTGTGAACGTAATTCGCCGGCGATAGTTGAACACCAAAGGATAAAAATAAAACATGGCGTCTTTCGGCGTGTATTATTAACAAAGCCATAAAAATGGCGAGTAGATAAATTAAAGGTTATTCCGTTGGCCAGGGAAAGGACGAAAACTATCCCAAGCGGAGCAAAGGATAACTTTGAATGGGGACGCGTATCCGAAATTGTTGCATAAGCGGAAAAGAGCATAAATGGCGACTGAGGGACGATGGGTGGGGGTCCGCCCACTGGTGCTCAGGTTGTCATTGTTTATTGTGTGGTGTCGCTGTTATCCTTATTACTTCCCCGCGACGTAAATGTTTCTCTTTTGCTTTCAATTTCATTTTGTGCATTTCCGTCAAGCGGAAATTCACGTAAATTTGCCGGCGTGTCCAATGGGTTGGAGGTAATGTGTGTGTGTAGGAGTGGCCACGGGAGGAGCGTTGCATGCCGCACGCTGCCTGCTTTGTGGCATGTGTACCGCTTGCTGTGTATAGCATGCAGCATGCAGCATACAGCAAGCAGCGGGCAGCAGGCTGGATGCAAGTCGCAGGGGGCAGGGGGCAGAGGGCAGGGGGCAACAAGCGGCATGGAATGGCATGAAGTGGACAGCTGCCGCACCGGATGTTGATGCAAGTCGAGAAACAAGTGCCAAATGCCGGAAGCCCATGGCATACTTGGGCATGGACGACAATTGCCGGAGAGCGGGACCCGGGGTAACGGAGAATAGGTGCACAAAAGGGAACTGCCAACTGATTGCAACGAAATGAAAGAAGACAAATGCCATTTAAGGCCTGCGGGGTACGAGCTTTGAGTTTCAGGAACCGCATGTTCCATGATTGGATAACCTGTCCAATGCGTCCAGGGGTCCACATCGTAGCTTTGGCAGAGGAGCTAAAATGCTGCTAATGCACAGAAAGCAAGGATATCAATGGAGAAGGATTACAATAGAGCATCTCGCTTTAACTTCCATTCGGATTTCATTATTCATTTAGCTTTAATTTGGCTCAACTTTCATTAATTTTCAAACCTTCACCTTTTGGCATCTTTATTTTTCAATTCCCCGCTTCCAGTCAACACTTAACACCGCTTACCCTTCTTTGTTACCTTATGCAACGGCTTTTCGTACCCTTCTTATCGGAAGTTCACTGTCATAAGCCCTTCGGAGCCTGTTCATTGATTCCGCCGTAATGCCATGACTTACCCACTGACCCGTCACCATTCACCACTTCCCGACCCCCCATCTCCCCATCTCCCCATCCCCCCATCTCTCCGACTCTGCGTCTCCCATATTCCTTTTTCGGATACCTGCTTTCTCATCTCATCCTGTAGCCTCGGCCTTAGCTTCCTTTACGGCCTCATCAGTCGTGAATCCCCTTTTGTTGCCTTCTGCCTGGCCCCAACCCCTGCCCAGTCAAATTGCACCTTTCGCATGCCCCCATCCAGTCGGCTATCCACTCAGTTTTTATTCGTTATGTTCCTGTTGGTCCGAGTAATGGAGACCCCAAATTCCCAGCTATAACCCTGGAGCGCCTAAGCCTACGGTAGAGCACGCCAGAGCTCGAGCCCGTTTTCCGAGTCCTTACCCATTTATGCCCAATTTCATTTGCGTATTTCCATTTTGCGTTTTTATGTTGCCTACGTTTCCTGGTCTTTGGTTATGATGAAGTGATTGAACTGCCTGGAAGCTCGTCCTGTCCGAATGACCAGCAGACATGCAACTCAATGGAGCGCCCAAGCTGAAACTCTAGCAGGAATCCACGGAGCAGCCTTTGCATTTCTATTTGGGCCATTTCTATTTTGGGGCCTTTATTTGTGCCTCACTTTTATGTGGATTGCGTGTTAATTGGCCACGTGATGGCGACAAATCGAGTTTAAGTGGCCGACGACTTCTTACACAATCAAATTTGTTGCTCCTTCCCACCCGCTGCCCGTTTCCACACCTGCAGCAGGTGGCTGATTAGCCCCTGCCTCCTTCTCCCGACGCTTCTTGTTTCTTTTATCTTCATTCACTTTATTTTTATATTCAGATGAGTTTTTATATCAGCTTCGCCTTCCCAAGCAGGACGCCGATCCGATGGAACATCGCAGGACATAGCCAAGTGCAGTTGAAGGTCCAATGGGAAAGCAGCAATGAAAATTTGGAAAGAAGCAAGCCAAACAGACCATCTTCATGTCCATGTCCTTGTACGAGTTATTCCATCTGATCACCAGGTGAATCCTAGGGCAACAGTATAGCTTTAAGAGTCCTTTCTACGCTTATCTTTGAACACAATTTAACTTCTTGCTTCGCTTCTCGCTGTCCTTCCGACGAGCGATACAACCGTCGCCTAAGCTACGCATTCTGCTTCCGTCTTAGGCGCAGTCCCTTGCCCAAGCGTATCCCCTTCCCCGCCACTGATCCTGTGCCTCTTGTTTTTAAATGTGTGCCAAGTGGCAAAGCCGCGAAGGCTTGGCATAATGAGCCTCCGACTGAGTCTCTGGCCGACAATTGTTTTGACCTTGGCAGCAACTAAAGCTGAGCCCACCCCCCACCAGCCTAGCAGCCTAGCAGCCCAGCAGCCCAGACCCCCAGTCCCTTTTTAACTTATTCCTTTCCCTTCCCTCCCCTCCTCATGGTGCCCCTCCTCAGGGTCTGAGTCCCTTTTTGCTGCACACATTTATTTTCATGTTTATGTGCCGAGCGGATTTCATAATTTTTCCACATTTCGCTGCCATATTCACGCCCACTTAGCAGCGAGTGGGCGTGCCCGCAGAATACTCACCGATACTATCATCGAGAGCTTTTACGGCAAGTGCTGACAATAAAATTAATTAAAATTCAATAAATTGAAGCGCAAATGAAACATTTAAATTAAAGGAAAGCTCAAACTCAATGCCAGAGGAGAGGAGTCTATGGGCAGTTCGGGTCGGCGGGGGGGAGAGGACACAGACAGAGAGTTTCCGTTTCGACGCTCCCTGATGGGATATTATGTAGCGGGGGAGTTTCGCTGGGAATCGGGGGGGTCGCGGGGTGTCGGCTTATGTTAATGCTCAATTACAATTGTTGTCGTTGTTTGAGTTTCAGCTGAAAATTTGATTCCCAGAGGAGAATCCCACCCACGCGCAAACACACACATTAAGAGGGGCGATGGGCGGTGGGTGGTGGGCGGGAGGAAGTAGGGCGTAAATAGAAGCGTAAATTCGCTTAACAGCGTCGACTCATTCGCTTCGCCCAGCTTTTAATTAGCCTTCGATACATTTCATCCTCTTCCCTCATTGCCGCATCGCCGTTGCAAAATTGAAGGTAATCAGAAATTATGTAATTCTGCGACTGAACTATAATTGGATGATCCTCATCATATATTCTACCCTTCCACATCATATCCTATCATATCACATTACATCGCATCACATCATATCTCAGCATACCTCGTCATATCACACCATATCAGATCAACTCAAATCATTTAGCATAGAACCATATCATATCATATCATATCAGATCAATCAGACCATAGGCGTCATATCATATGATGTTTTATCTTAAAATAAGTCATCATATATGATGTACCATACTACAAACTATTTAACTCTTAACCATATTATATCATATCGTAATAAATTATATCAGATCAATTCAGATGACAATATATTCCATCATATTTCATTATATATCACATCATATCATATTATATCATTAAGATGCCTGTGGTCTGATTGATCATATAATGTTTTATGTTAAAATAAGTCATTCATATGTGATGTACCATACTACATAATATTCCATCATATCACGTCATATCATATCATACCGTATATGATATCGCATCACATGATATCTGAGCTTCTTTGAATTCAAATCATTTGACATAGAACCATATTATACCATATCGGATTATATCAGATCACTTCATACCATATTATATTTGATCAATCAGACCATATCGCATCATATCACATAATATTCTATCTAATAATAAATCAGTACTTATGATGTACCATACAACATAATATTTATTCATATCGTATCACACAACATCATATTCCATCATATCACATCATATCCAATAATACACTTTGTTTGATGTCGTATCATTTCATATCATATTATATCGTATCATATGATATTATCGATATCATCATGAGATCAGGACAGATCACAGACCTTCCCATATTTCCATCATATCATATCATATCATATCCCAGCGTTCCTACATTGTATCAAATCAAATTGTATCCCATCAAATCACAACCTAACAAATGATTCGAGTCCTTGTAAAACATTGAAAATCTGTCATCCGAGCTATGTCGACGGATCAGGAGCAGGAGCAGGAGCAGGAGCAGGAGCAGGAGGCACTACTTAGTTCCGCGCAATATGAGTTCTACTTAGGTTCAAAGTTTTGCAAAGTTTTTGTGTTCGTTTTCTTTGGAAAGTTTCTTTATTTACTCGAGGAATAAAAGTTGATCCCAACATTTCCCCTCATCAGCATCAGGACTCTCTTCTATCTCCTGCGGAATTTGCAATTTTTTCTGTTTGTTCAATCGCATCTCCATTTCTATTTCTACTTCAATAAGTTTTACCTTAGCTTTCGATTACGTCCTTCGACCTTGTCTTGTTTTCCCTTGACTTACACCTTTTGCTTTGGTAAACACTTTTATTCCCCTTCATCTTCCCTCCCCTCCCCCGCCCTGTTTTCACCCTCTCTCGCCATTAACTGCGGATAGTTGATTGTTATTTATAATTTTTCCCATCAACCCTCCCGTTCAATAAGTCCTTCCCCTTTGCCCCCTCCTTTTCCACTTATCGCCCTGAAAGCAGCCATACTCGTGGCAACTGCGGGCCATAAACAAAACACTCAGCGATGCACAGGTAATAAACCATAACAACAACAACAACAACAACAACAACAAAAAGACAGTAAACAACAAACAATTATTTTCATTTTTAATTTTTTTCTATAACCTGAAACCTGAATCAAGGTAGGAAGACAAAGGAGCGTCTAACAAATGTGAAATAAGGTGTGAAAAACTATCCCAGGACCTAATCTACGCCTGAGACTTGGTAGTTCCCTTATATGCTACCGGTTATCCTTTATTATATGGCAAACTAGGACTGTGACTTATATAAAAAAATAAATATAAAGTCAAGTGAAGACTTGTAGAAGGAACAGCATATTTCGACTATTGAAAAAGGTCCTTAAATTTAGCTCATTGCTTGAATGCTTGAAATTTACAGGATACCAAACAGTCTGACATCTTTAAGATTTGCATTTTTGCTGGGTTCTCGGGTGGAGCTGTGGGTTATTAGAGCAAAGGAAATGCACTGAGTTCGTACACTGGAAACTACAGATCCATGTACACACGCGGGTGTACATGGTGTGTAGGCCAAGTGAGTGCAGTGCGAGGAGGAGCCTGGAGGATGGTGGAGGACAAGTGGTGGGCGGAGGAAGATGGATGCCATGTACGAAATGAGCTACCTTATAGACAGGCAGGCAGGGAATTTGCCAGCAAATTGAATTGTTTGTCGTGGACGGGCAGGGGTAGCGGATGCTGAGGGGGAAAACCAGAGGCGGATAGATGCTAGCAGTTGGTGGAGAAATCAGACATTGGTTGGCAAAAGACGAGAGGGGACGGAAGCAAGTGGGTGGTGGGAGGTAGGTGGATGGTGGGTGGTGGATGGTGGGTGGTGGATGGTGGGTGGTGAGTGGTGGTTACTGAGGACTGAGGGAAGGGAACATGCGTGAGAGCCTGGCCTTGTGGCAACAGTTGTCTCAACGAGGCGCCAGCTTGCAACCACGTACTGTTATCCCCACCCCCCTCCCCGACAACATCCCATCCCCATCCTCGCTCTACGAAGGCCAACAAAGTTAGCAAAGCGAAAACAAAGCAAAGAACAAAAAACAAACGGGAAAATTTTGTGACAACAACAAGCAAAAAAGGAGGAAATTGAAAAGCCTGTAAATGGTTATGTATGTGTGCATGTGTGTACGTCCGATAACATGTATGTGTGTAACATTGTCACGCACACCCATCCACACACATCCGCATGAGTCCGGCGTTACAAATTTCTTGAGCTACGTCTCAGTTTCGATTTGCAAGGGGGACAATTTACAAAGGGGATGAATCCTTTGGACTATTGTTGTAATGTGTGTGTTAGGTGTGTGTTTGTGCTTGTGTTTTTCCAATGTCTTTCAGCAGAATCAAATTTGCTACCTAAAAAATCCAAGCGTTTCCACGTTGCTAATTTCTTCAGCGCACGCCCAAAAGTAGGCAACACTTTTTGCTGGACCCAATTTGGCCCCTTTGTACACTTAAGGCCATCTATGAGAGCCTGAGTGAATATACGTACGTATGTGTGTGTGTGTATATGTGGTTGTATGCGTGGCCAAGGATTCGCAATACGCACACACACACACACACGCACTTACATTGAAACATATACACACATATTAGTGCTGGTTAAAATAACAGAAAGCAAGTGGTTTAAGTACGCAAAAAGCAAAAGTTCTGACAACAATAACCACAAGTAGATGCCACAGCTGGGCAGCACATTTTTTTTTCTTTTTTTTGTTGCGCGCCACATCAACCGCTTGGCAGTCCCCCCATAGCCCACCCAGCGCCATTCCACTTTCCATCCCTCCGCCTCCGCCTCAGCCAACCCAACCCATCGCTTTTGTGGCATTTTTAGTTCTATTTGTTTTTGCGGTAACAGTTGTCAAAATATGGCCAAAACCATGTCGGGGGATAAAGAGAAACACGAGCGTGGCAACGAGGCGCCCCTCACTCCACGTTTATTAAATAATATTTAAATTTCAGGACTCACTTTAAGCTTACGTTCGGGCCATTTAGTAGTAAAGGATTCCTCAATTTTCATGTGCTAAATTCTATTATGAAATATGCCCTTGCCCAAGTCTTGCCCTACCTTTCGAGACTTCATCCCATTTATGTGGTGTAATGCGAGTCCTTTGAATAAAGGGACAAAGGAGAACTTAACAACAATATTTCTTGATTAAAAATATGTTTAAAAGCCATAAAAGAAGCAGTCAACAGGAAGCATAGGGAAATAAACCCGTGGCATGGGGCATGTGAAAGGGCAACAAAACTTTGTGGGTCTTAAAATTAGAAATTAACTTGAGATATTTGAACGTTTGTGAGAAACGCTCCCAACGGTGGGCCATTGGCAATGAAACAATGACACGTAAAATCAGCAACAATGTGGAATGTGACACAATGGAAAGCCTCTAGGAGAGAGCGAGAGGGCAAGAGTCCGTAATCTACACAAGGAACCATAAAAGTGGAAGTGAAACAACAAACTCAACAATCGTAATTGGAACAGTGATCATAAAAGGCGACTAACAATGTAAGAGCATAGGAGGAACGGGGAATCCGGAACAGTATTATAAGAATTGCATTCCCGAAGTGGAAAGAAGTCGGCAACTAAAGTCAGACAAGGCGAGACATAAAAAAGCAGAGCTGAAAGGCTTCTCTTTAAAGTTAAGATGTTAGCGAAATGAAACGGAGCGGATCAAGGAAATGGGAATGGGGAATGGGGAATGGCGAATAGAAAACGGGAAGTGGAATATAAGATATGAGAGACAGGCGTGAAACGAATGCAAAACAATTGAAATGTTGACTGAAGAACATGCGATTCGGAGTAAAAGTAGAAGTAGAAGTAGAAGTAGAAGTAGAGAAGAATAAGATGGAGAAGGAGAAGGAGAGGCAGTAGTAGAAGGAGTAGAAATCATAGAAGCTAGAGATAGGGCAGCAGTAGAAGTATTATTAAAGGATGTAGGAAAAGTAAAACTAAAAGAAGAAAAGGCACAAATAGAAGAAGTAGTAAATAAGAGTAAAAAAAGAAATACAAGTAGTAGATCAAAGAATAATAACAACTAAAGAAGAAGTAGTAGAAAGCAGAAATAGAAGGAGGAAGAGTAGAAGAAGTAGAAGGATTTAAGGGAATTGGAGGAGTAGAGGCAGTGGAAGGAATAGAAGGAGTAGAAGGAGTAGAAGGAGTAGAAGGAGTAGAAGGAGTAGAAGGAGTAGAAGGAGTAGAAGGAGTAGAAGGAGTAGAAGGAGTAGAAGGAGTAGAAGGAGTTGAAGGAGTAGAAAGAGTTGAAGGAGTAGAAAGAATAGGAGAAGTAGAAACTGTGTTGTCCTAGGAGCAGAAGTGGAAGCTAAGGTTTCTCATATTATCTTAACTGGAATAGTGGAATGGGAGAAGGAGTAGTAACGGAACAGGAGTGAAAATATAGATAGTAGGAGGTACAGTAGGGGCAGAAGGGGAAGAAGGACTAGGCACGCCAAAAGAAGTAGCAATCGTTGTAGAAATGGGTTTTTAGACTGAGGATGTGAGCATAAGGAGTGGAACGAACAGTTACAGTTATTCAAGGAAGATAATTTGAGTTGATAACGAAAATTAAAAAAGTTATGTGGAGGGGGAGGAGCAGTGGGAGGTGAGAACGAAACGGGAAGGTCGCTTATCCCGTTATTTCTCTGTATGCAAACTTTGTAGGCAGCACCTGGCACCCGATGACTACCAACTGGCAGCTGCCCGGGTAATCCCGTTGCTTCAGAATTTATATAAACGCCTAACGGCTTTAATATTAAGTTGAAGTTAATCCTTTGGCAGACACATGCGCTCCTTTGTCAGGATTTCATCTTTTTCCTCAATCTGCTCGTAATATTATTATAATTTTGTCCGTCCAAATTGTCTGTTTGCCAACGCAAAGCTAAGCTGCCTCCCACGCCTATTCTTTCGCCTGTCTCTCTGTCTGTCTGTCTCTTTGTCTGTCCGTCTGTCTGTCTGTCTGTCTGTCTGTCTGTCTGTCTCTCTGTTTGTCTCTCTGTCTGTCTATCTATTTATCTGTGTGTGTGTGTGTGTGTCAGTTGGCTTGGTTTCGAGAATTAAGCATACGCCATGTGAGCCCCGACAGCCTCTCTCCATTCCCCCCTCTTTCACCCCGCCCCCGCCAGGCTGCCACACCATTTGCCTGCATATCATTTACATTTGTATAATTAATCAGATTTTATGCGTTTGCCAACGCATTACCCATTACACTTGCCACACGTGTGTGCCGAGGAGGTCGCTTGGAGTCGCGATGGGTGGTGAGGGGTGAGGGGAGGGCACAGTTGCAATTTGCCAGTAAAAATTATCCGTAACTCTCGCTCTATCTCGCCCATAGAATCTATTCTCCGGGAAATTTAATTAACGCACTGCGGAATGGAACTTTCACGCGGAGTTTTCGATTTTAGTATTTACCTGGCAAATGCCACACACACCCACACACAGCTATACACACCTATGCACACAATCTCACAATGACAAGTCGAAAGTTTGTATCCAAGTTCTGTGGGCATTTCCTGAAATAGTTCCTTAAATATGTTTGCGCATTTTGTTTGATCTGCGGCGCAAAAGTTTCTGCCAAAGTTTCGCCAAGCGAAAACATTTCAATAAAACGTCCCTGAGAATGCAAATTAAAATTCATGAGTTTGCCGCCGGTTCACCCCGCCCCGTCACCTCGTCACCTCTCCCCACTCATCTCCCCCTCATCTGCACCCTCATCCTAATCTTCGTCTGCCTCCATCCCCCTTGAGTCCCTTCAGACTGCCTTCTGTTTGTTTTTTTTTTTTGCCTCTTACTTTTTGTTTCGTTCCTTTGTATATACACAATATTATTATTTTTTTTTTTGACAAGTGGCGCCACCTATTGGCGGAGGGAGCTTCAAGCCGGGCTACGACTTTAAACATTTCGCGCTGACATATTTTCACAAGCATTTAGGGAGCAGGAGTCGTCCTTAAAAGGGCCGTGCTTGAAATATTTATAGCCATGTTTGATGGGTGCAGAGCTTGGCAAACTTTCCACATTGCCGCACACAGAAAAACGCACACGCACACACGCGTACTCTTGGCATGTAAATGCACACACACACATACACATACACATACGCAGGTGTAGTTGGGAGCGAGCGAGAGAAAAGACGCCTGTCCGCGGGCAAAGGCCAATTTTCAGTTTGAATATTTTAGCTGCTAATTAAAATGTATTCGCGGTTAACAAAACAAGCGCCCTGCAAATGGCATACTGACACCCCACACACGTACACAGCCACACACCCCACACCCACACCCATACATACAGCCTCGCTCTTCTTCCGCACGTGGCAAAAGGCGAGAAAATGAGCTCGGGAAAAGTTTTTCAGGCTCTGCATTGAACCTGAAGCCGCAAATAAACACAAAATGTAATTGCAAGCGGGTCGCGACGGGGGTGATGGGGGGGGTGGAGAGTAGGGGGGGACATGTACGTGGGGTCTGAAGCATCACGAGCAACAACACCACCAATGACTGGGGGCATCGAGTGGCACCGAGGGGGGTCGCACGGCCAATGCCAAGCATTTGCAGTTACAATTACAGCCACAGTTACAGTTACAGTTACAGTTACAGTTACATTTACAGTTACAGCTACAGTTACAGTTACAGCTACAGCTACAGCTACAGTTACACATGGCCGCACATGCAACGACAAACAAGAGGCAACAAACAACAAGCAACACACAACAAACAAGAAAACAGCAACACTGCAGCCCGTGGCATGTGGCAGCAGCGGGAGATGTGTCAAAGGGGCAGCGAGATTGCAGAGGGTGGCAGTAATGCCCTTTACCCTCGCCCTCGCTTTCGTCCTCGCCCTCGCTTTCGTCCTCGCCCTTTACCCTCAACCTCATCTTCGTCCTCGTCTACGTCCATCTTCCCCGTACCCACACTGTGTGGTCACTCAGAGTGAACGCAGCAGCTGTCCACATGCTGTCTAAGCGACTGATGCTTCAACAATGGAACACACAATGAGGTCCAGGCAAAAGGACAGATCGGGTGACAATAACGAAAGCGGGAACGGGAACGGGAACGGGAACAGGAATGGGAACGAGAACGATAACGAGAACGGTAACGGGAGGAAAGACAGGTGCATGTAGGACATGTTGCATCATTTAACTAGAAGCGGAAATGCGCTGCCATATTGAATTTGGTAAGACAAAATGTTGTTTCGGACTCAGCGGAGGAGGCGGACCCTGGAGCGGGAGCAGCTGTCAGAGCTGGAGCAGGGCTCGGAACATTCGCATCTAAGACAGGCAACACGTCTGCCAGGGATTACACACAGAACCAGACCGGCCGAGGGAGCCGTGCGGACTCTGTATCATTGGGGATTGTGAAAGATTACAGGACTCGGTTTATGGATGAGTCTGCATGTGTGCCATATGCACACACATGCATGCGAGTATGTGTGTGCGTGTGTGTGTGTGTCAGACTGGGTACAGTTAAGGGCACAGAATGGAAAGTTCAAGTAAAGCTCAAATGTGCATAGAGTTAAGCCCTTAACGAACAACAAACTAACGAGTGAAAGTTAATCAGCCCGATAAGCGGCAAAGGGTTATTTCAACGAGTTGCCTTCTAGCCTCCAGTTGAAGGAGCGAGAGCAGAGCTGAAATTCAATTTCGCGTTGATTTAGAAAAATATCAAGTAGCATCTCGACACGAGCGGAGAAATCAAACACCAGCAAATATTTTGATACTTGCGACTTCTATGGAATGCAACGAGTAACGAGTAGCGAGTAATTCTTAGCTCTATATGGCTTATTGTGTGATGGTGTAAGCTGCAAGGACATTAATGAAGAAGGAAGCTTTGCTTTAAGTTGTAAATTAACCACTCGCCACCTGCTCAATTTGTTAAATTAAGACGAAGCGACGAGCGAGTAGAGCGAACCACTTGAGCAGCCGTAATCTGGGGAGTGGATGCAACGAGTGGAAGGCAGAGATTGGAGCGGAGCTTCTGCTCTGCAATTTAACTGTCAGGAAGCATAATGCTCATGAGTATTTCACTAACAGCAGCAGCTCCATTGAGTATTCAACTTGTCTCAATGGCAGTGGAGATTGGCTATGCCCTTGCAACGAGTGGGGCAGGGGGAGCGATGCGCTGGGGTGGCCGGGGATGACGGGGATGGCAGGGAGATGAGATGCAGTGCTAGCAAAATGACATGGCATATTTCAAGGTAAACATTGTGAATTTTGCATACCAAACAGCCAGCAACAGAGGAAAATAAAAGAACCAGAAAAATACTAAAAATCAGAAGCAAAAGAAAAGTAAAAGAGGAAAAAAAAAATCACAGCCTTTTCCACGAATTGCTTTGCAGATGCAACTGCCCCATCACCACCATCACCACCACCGCCACTCCCACCCCCGAACCCCGAACCCCGACCCCCGGGCTCAGTCTTCACCCTCGGCCGTGACGGGACCCGCCCATTGAATGCGAGTTCTAATTGTGTAATTAATGAATTGCCTCTCAGGCAAACCTTCCGAGCATTCGTTCCCCTTCAGCAGCCACATGTGGTGCAGCATCTCCACTGGCCGCTGCCCCACATGGGGACGGTAATTGAAATGCTCGTGGGGTGGCTGTGTCCTTGAGATCGTCAGGTGAGTGCGCTCCAATTGGATATGTTCTACCCAGCAGTGCGATTCTCTGGCAGCTCTGATCTCAAATGGAACCCCCGCCCGCTTCCACATGCAATTTACCGCTTCAGTGGCAAAAGTCCCGTTATGGCGTGCAGGCCACACCCACCGAATGGATTCATATTTTACAGGATAATATATAAGATCGCGAGCTGCCGACGGAAAGCTTACAGCAGAATCTGAGCTGAGACCCAGATCATGTATATCCTGTGTGCCAGGATATCTGCTTTAGTTACAATTAAGCACAAAATCTGTATCCGGATTCAGCTTTCGGCAGCTCCAACAAGGAAGGACTTTAAATGCTCCTCTACTTTCCCCAATTCAAAATTTATTACTTCGGATTTTTTTAAACCCAAGACCGTAAGTTCAGCCTTCGTCGAGGCTCACGTAGGCAAATGCAGTGCATGCTTCGTGCGAGTCCTTAAGCGTGAGGAGCAGTGAGCCAGTGAGCAGTGGCCAAAAATGCACACACACACACACAGACATAGACAGTCACCAATACAAGTGCGGGGGATTGGAATGCATTGATTTACACGCTATTTTTGTTTGCCTGCTTTGTTTTGGTTTATAGAGTCGAACGAGCGATTAATCTACATGCAAGTACAGTATATAAATACATGGATACACACATATATACATTTATATATATATGTATATATATATATTTATATTCAGATATCCAGCTAGCAGCTGCAGTATACACAACTATCCGGATATATCCAGTTCAATGCACTCCTTCTCTATCCTTCCACAGTGTCTGTGGGGCGGCCTTCTCGCTTCTCCCCACACCTGCCCAATATCTCGCTCTTTATCTCATTCTGCTTCTCCACCTTCGTCTCCTTCTCCTCTCCTCCTTGCCGCCTTCCTTCTCTGTTTACAATTGCCGCCCGCTAATTTATTTGAAAAGCCATTTGTTACCTTTGGCTTTGGCTTTGGCTTTGGCTCTGTTTACATGTCGCTGCGTGTTTGTCTGCTCAGCGGACGCACATACCTTGCCTTCTATGTATGTATGCGCACACACACACACACACACACACACGCATATTTATATTTATACATGGATGTCCCAATATATGGCCAATGTATCGATACAGCCTTATGTATATAAGGCATTAATGGATACACAATTCTTGGGACTGTGTGATTATTACATTGACCGTTAATTCAATTTGTCTCTGTGTCTGTGTGTGTGTCTGTGACTGTGTCTGTGTCCCTGTCTATGCCTATTTCCATACGTGTTCCCTTGAAAAGTATGCGCTCATTTCCCATCCGCTTCTTTCCGCTCTGCCAAAGTTTAAAGTTCACCCAAGCAGACAACATCAATGGCAACAATGACTATTTAATTGTTTATGTAAATATGCTGGCTACCGCACACAGTTAAATCGGGCACAAAAATCGAACTTAATCTTTGAGGATACACACATGGCACACACACACACACACACACACACCACTCATATGCTGTTTGTATACTGCCAATCCCCAAATACTGATATCTAGATATTTACTGCATAAACTTGTTTATAGATATTTGTCTGGAGACTGCATATAAATACACACACACACACACACACACACGCACACACATACATCTATGTATTTACATATATGCATATTCAGAGGAATATCCACTGGCTGGATTATTGGCTCTTGATCTGGCACATGCTCCATATACACACGTCTCGGGAAATATCGAAAAACAATTGCGTTCGGCGCTCGGCGCTCGACGCTCGACGCGCGGTGCTCGGTGCTCGGCGTTTGGCGTTTCGAGTTTATTTTCTGAATTATCGCAAAAATTGGCAAAAATTGGCAAAAATACAGAATCAACTTAGATTTTTTGTTCAATCTCAATGTATTATTTTCTTTTGTGCCACAGTTTCAGTTATTTAAGTTGCCTTTGGCTTCATAACATTTGTTTTGCCTTTATTTCGGTTAGATTCAGTAAATACTTGAAAATTTAATGCCATTTGTCCGATAATTAAGGCAGCAGCAGCAGCAGCAACAACAACAGCAACAACAACAACAATAACAAACACAACAACAACAGCAACAACAATGCGCCTGCCAGCGATTCTTTGATAAGTTTTTCAATTTCCCCTTATTCTAAACACACACACACACTCACACACATACACTTATACACACTTATAAAGACACACATGGATACACACACACACACACACACACACAGAGAGTAAGATTTGAAAACCTATATTCACTTTCGTCGCTTCTCTCCTTTTGCCTTTTCTTTTTTCGCTTTTCGCGCATATTTTCAAATATTAATCATACGCACAGTTGGCAGTTTTGATTTGATACAGAAAATGTACATAAATTATTGAAATATTGAGCACAAGATGTGCGAATCAATTGTGTGTGCTTGTGTGTGTGTGTGTGTCTGTGTGTGCAGTATATAAGAAGGCAAAGAAAAGTCAATATAAGTGGAAAGTGATTATTGCGTCGGCAACTCGACCGCAGGATACCCTGGAGCCCAATTCCTCGATCCTTTTTCTATGCAGCAATTGTCAGACTGTTAAATATTTTAAATAAATTTACGGAAATGTTTTTTCGAATAATTTTAAAATGTATTTAATTTGTTGCTCAGAGGTCCTGCAGGTCCTGAAATTAATGAATGGGAATCAATTTTGAGGAATTGCTAAATTTTGTATCAACAGATGGCGCCAGGAGCCCAACGCGTTTGTGTTTCCTGACGGAAGTATATCATTTAAGGACCTCACTTAGGAGATGTCTTGAAATGGAACCGGAAGCTCCCAAATAAAGGTTGACATAAGGCAAATGTCGAAAGTCCAATCAGAAGAACACGAAACTTGGCACAAGAAATGAAAACTCATTGAGTGGAAAATGAGGCAGCTCACAATTTGGCCAAAACTTTGAGCAGCCCAAAAAATAAAATGTGGCTAAGAATTCAAGGAAAAACTTATTAATTTTCAAATCCAAAGGAGTTCCCAATAAATTCGTTATCCTTTGGATTACAATTTGCAAATTGGGCTCCCATTTCCCAATTAAAGTTCTCCCAGTGCATTGCCTGAGCTCTGAAAACTCGAAAAATTCTCAGAATCTCCACTTGGTCTTTTCGGTCTGCTTTCGAATTTAGTTCAAGGTCGAAATACCAAATGGCTTTTAATTACATCCAACCGTTCGAAACGTTCCCATAAAATAGATTTTATTCGATTCTCAATGATTTTTTAATAAAAAATTAATTGCGGCTCCTCCGCCTCGGAGTTCTGTCAGCTTATCCCTTCGCATGCAGCGCTGACCTTCAACTTTGGAAGTTTAGAAATATTTCACCAAAAATTTATCCAATTTTTAATTTGGATATTAAAATAGAAAATTTTTAATTAATTTGTATTATTTTTTAGTTACCTTTTGGTTATCGGCTTCTGCTTAACTCCTTTGCTCCTTCTTGGGACTCTGTTAGTTTTTACTTTCTCTTTCACTTTGTCAAGTCACAGGAACAAAAAATAATAATAATAAGAACAACAACAACAACTCCTTTTGTTGTATTTTGAAACTATAGTTTTATTTATTGAATTTTAAATCAACGGCAACAAGAAAAAAAATTACTTCAATCAACTTCAATTTATATATTTTACTTTTGAGTTCTTAACGCACGCGGGACGTTAACTTTGAAAAACCTTTCGAAAGACACTTGGGAGAATTTTTAGAAATGTTTTTGAATTGAGAAAATCTTTGAGCGAATCTCCTGCTTTACTTTCCCACGTGACTGTTAGCTCGTTCTCGCTCGCTCTCTCTGTGATGTTCAATGTTTTTGTAGAGCACGTGTCACGCACGACTCAAATATCGAACTCAAACTCAAAATCCAAATCGAACGGCGCTTCTGTTTATTTTTATATCTGATATTGAGGTAAATTAATGGTTGGCTCCAAAAACTACAACAACGCAATGTTATCCGCTCGGAGGCTGAACGCCTACTGGATGTTAAACGCGCGCCGAAAGCTGTCGCAGAATGCGACGACGATGACGACGACGACGACGACGACGACGACGACGACGACAACGACGACGGCGTCGACAACTTCAACGTCGTCGGGCACGCAACGCGTTTGGAGCCGACTGCGGCAGAGGCAGCGGCAGTGGCAGCGACAGCGACAGAGTCCCGAATCCAACGCAGAGCTCTTCGTGTGTATGTGTCTAAATGCCTGTGTGCTTGTAACAGTTTACGTTTCCATTCCTTCCGATGCGAGGGCTGCTGCTGCCGCCTCTGCCGACGCTGCCGACGCTGTTGCTGCTGTGCTTGTTAATTGCATTTCAGCTGGCAAAAGCGCAGCAGCTTCAGTCCGATTCAGTCTGTTTTTCATAAAACATTTCGCTATTGAATAATTTAATTCAAATATAACGCAGTCTACACACCACGGGCCAGCACGCACAGCAGCATGCCGAACACATGTATGCACATATACGCACACATGTACACATAAACATACCAATGTGCACATGGCGCCCAAAAAGTCTACACAGCACGCACACGACCCTCCTCTTCAGGTGAGCCGCACTCTCCAAAGCTTGGAAGCTTTCGGCACTCGGCACTCGGCACTTGGCACTCGGCACAGCCATCGTCATCGTCATCGTCGTCGGCATCGTCGTCGTTACCTTCGGTGCCTTCGTTGTTTCCATTGCCTTCATTGAATTCGTTGCCTTCGCTTCCGTCGCAACGCCCCTCGTCTACATTCGGCTCGACTTCCAGTCTCATGTGCTAACAAGTGGGGAGCAACAGTTGAAATGAATGAAACTTTCTGCACGACGAGGCGGCAGCGACGCCAACGCAGCCGTCGACATTGACGTTGGCTTCA
This sequence comes from Zaprionus lineosus, assembly GCA_035044505.1. Classification (NCBI taxonomy): domain Eukaryota; kingdom Metazoa; phylum Arthropoda; class Insecta; order Diptera; family Drosophilidae; genus Zaprionus; species Zaprionus lineosus. The sequence goes on along the minus strand of JAWNNX010000594.1, from coordinate 4,216 downwards.
TGTGTTGCGCCTGTTACACCTGCTTCGTTCACTGTATGGGAGGCTGACTCTTTGGCCGAACCAATGTCAGTGGCAAAGGCAGAGGCAGTGGCAGAGGTAGGAGCAGAGGCGATGGCAGCGGCAATGGCAGAGGCGATGGCTTTCCAGCAGCACACATACACACACAACTAGACGGACTGTTGCTTTACCATGCGTCTGCGTCTGTGCGAATTGATATGCGCCCGTGTGTGTGGTTTTTATATGTGCTATATGTGTGTCCGTTAAGCACCAACTAATTTTTGTTAATCACACCTTAATGACATGAACTTGCCACCATTCCCAATGCTGAGCTGATTCTGAAGCTGCTACCGGGGCAGGAGGTTGCCTTCACCAGTCTGCATACATTTGCCATCAATTTCGGCCAGCCAAATATGCCCATGAGTGGTGAGTGCAAACGAGTGTGCTTGTGTGTGTGTGTGTTTGTGTGTGCTTGTGTGTAGCAGTGTGTGTGTGTGTGCCACTTAATTACAATTTGCTACGAGCTCAAGAGCATTCGCAAGAGCCACAAGCACAACAACTAAACCAACAACCACCGCAAATAAGACAGCCCGCAGAATCTTTAAATGCACCGCAAACAGAACCACACGTGGAAAGCATTGCATTTGGCAGCACAGGGCGCTTTTAATGAGCTGCCAGGTGACTGAAGTGTTCACTTTAACATCCGCGAGTCTCGTTTGCTCATAAAAGATCACTGTAAGCTTTTAGGGAGGCGCATAAATCACGTTTACGGCATTATTTGCATATCGCAACAGTGGAGCTTGCCTAAGACGGTTGCTGATATTTGCTCAGTTTTCTTGGAGCCATCTCCTTGCACTTAAATACTGTTTAATCAAGCTCCTTGGGGAGTGGAGGCTCAGCTGGGCAAGCATTAGGGTAAACCCAAAAATAACCGAAATTCCTTAGACTCTCGAACCTCGAGGAGAGCCGCCAAAATATGATGATGTCTCTTTTAAGGACCCCATTAAGTCGCAAGTATGACAACTGCACATATGACTGTTCATTTGGCAGAAATTGGCGCTGTTATAGGTTTATGGCTTCCAAAATTTATGGGCTTTACGATTACATTTGATGTTTATGGCCGCCAATTACACAGGCAAAAATTTGGCATTTCGCATGTCGCATTTCGCTTGATTTATTCAAAAAACGCTGAATTTTGGGATATTTTTGGAACTCTTAATTAATGGCAGTGCTGGGAGCCTGGAAATGACTATAAAGTCTAAATATTAAAATGCATATGTTTTTTTAATGAGAGATTCCAGTATTTGCCGTCCCATAATTAATCAATATTTTATCCAATTAATTTATTTAAATACATTAAATATTAACAAACACATTCCACTCGCCATTTTCCGGGAGGTGGAAGTCTCGATGCGTTTGCCGCCTCGAACGTTGGCCACTCGGCTGTCAGATGGCGAGGAAGAAGATTGATAGCATCGCCAGGAAGCCGATTAATACTCCACCGTCTCGAATGCGGGATGCACCACCGTCGTCCGACTCCATATCGAGGTCCTCGAAGTAGTTGCCGTATAGACCAAACGTCAGGAGCTGCGAGTGGGGCTTCTTCAGTCTGAGATCGACATGCGTGAGCCCCGGGGTGTCATTCCTCTCGGAGATGGACCAGTCCAGCTCAGAAGATTGCAGAGCATAGAGAGAGACACTTAGCGAGCTGGGCATGAGTTGACGGCGCCGGTGATGCACAAATTGGCCAGTGACACGCAACGTGTTGAACTCCACAGTCGCCACGTGCCCGCCGGGTGCCGCCCCATCGCTCAGCAGTCCGCAGCTCTCGACGCTCCCATTGCGACAGGCAAACAGACCGCACAATCTAATGGAGCTGTACTGCTCCTGCTCGTATCGCCGCTGGCCCACAAACACACCCATGCGATAGCCATACTCGTACTGGACATCCTCTCCGGCATCAGCTCCGACGGACAACCGCAGACTCAACTCAAACTCGCAGCAGAGATCTGCCTGGCAGAGCCGCGTCCGCTGCAAGCTGCCATTAAGCAGCGGCAAGGGCAAGCTGTTGAACTCCCGCAGATGCGGTTGCTGCAACATCAGCAATTGGCGCTGGGCAGGACCCACGCGTTCCACGTCCACGGGGACTGTAATGGCATTTACCTGCGGCGAGCGTGGCACGCGTGCCACTAGAAGCTCCCGGGCACCAACAGTTGCATTGCCCACCATGCGGCGCACGAGGGCGCCGTGCTGACCCGCATAGATGCCACTGCCACTAATGCCGCCGTGGGGCAGGCTCGCCCCAGCTGCGAGTAGGTTGACATTGTTGGCCCAGGCCCAGCCCTGCTGCAGTTGACTAGCTGAAGGGATTGATTGTGATGGGAAAGGGACGGGGGAAGGGTTGGAGGAAGTAATAGAAAGAGAATACAGAATTGTTAAATAAGCAAGGAGATTTGTAGCGAAATCATTTGTTATCGATAACATATCGATAGTCTGCCAATTGACGAAAATACACTTTCACCTTATTCTAAAAAACCAAACCAATTTCTACTAAGAAATCGATACCCCAAAAGCTAACAATTTATTAGGTAATGTATTCGATAACTTATCGATAACAGATAACCTTCACTCAATAAACGAAAGCTTCATAATATCTGATGGTTCAAAAGTTCAAGTCTTATTCAATATTTGTCTTCTGAAACTGATTAATCCGTGACAGGATCTTTAAACTTACCCGTGAGGAATGGCAGCTCCGAGTTGAAGAGCTTGGTGACAATTATATTTTGAACATGAAAGCGATCCACAAGCTCCTGGGCCGGGGTATAGAAGAGCATGTCAAAGCAAACGAAGTGTCCGAAGGTCACATTAAAGTCCGTCTCAAAGACTGCATACTCCGGCTCCTTGGTGCGATTCAACTGCGGCTCCAGGTACAGATTCCACTTCCGATACCGCGACACAACTGCTCCTTGGCGATTCAGGACGACGTTTGTATTGTAGAGTTGGTAGCCGCGGGCTGGGCAATCGGAGCTTCCTTCGCAGCTCTCCCGTTCCTTCACGTTGAAGAGGAGATAGCTGCGTGCCTCAATAGCGGCACAGGACAGCTGACGCATGAAGTTGGACACCTCGTCATCGGATCCGGTCTTGCCCAGGCACAGGACTTCATCGGACGGCTTCGGGACTGCCGTCAACTGCAATGGACTATTGAGTGTGGCCTCCGGAAAGACCAGTATATCGAGTTTCCCCTCCGCCGATGAAATAATTTCCAAATACGCTTTCAGATTGTCCTCCAGAAGTTGTTCAGAGGTGCCACCGCTCACGGCTGGCCGAAACTCCACCACGCCTGCCGTGTAGTACCCATCAATGGCGACGTCGTCAGTGTCCAATGCGTAGGCCAGCAAAGTTGGTAGCAAAAGCAGCTGGAAGAATCGCAAACACTTGCCCTCCATGACGTTGAGCAGAGACTGTCAGTTGGCAGACCAACAAAGCGGATCTCTATCTAATCTCGACAATCAGCCCCTTCTTTTTATGACCTCTCGCTCACAGTGGTTATCGCCTCTTTGTTGCGGTTCATTAATCTAGCCCGACACGTCCAACCCGTGCAACCCTGCAGCTACTAGGGAGTACCCTGCATGCTCTCGGCCGACCTATCGATCAGTTCCAGGGCATTGAACGTTTGAGAATGCGCGCTCCGCATTTGAAAACTTTTAAATCGGAATTTTCTATGAATATTCAATGAACGAAAAGTTCGGACGGACGGCTTCTCCATTCTACTGGAAGACTACACCCAAGTCTGCTTTGCATTGAATCAGCAGCTTTTCAATTTAATTTAAATTAACTAATTTTCCGAATTATTCAAAACATCAGCGATTTCCAGGGGTAATCTTTAAAATAACTAAAAATATTTTAATCAACATTTTTAGTACCAAGAAATCAATAATTTAAATAATAAAAAATTAAATAAATTTATAAGCAAAAAACTTGTTACCGCTCCCCCAGATTTGAGAGTCACTTCTTAACACTGAAGCAAATCGCCAGAAGCCAATCGAACTCTGAACCCACAGCTGATTTTTTGGGCTTTGGGCTCGGTTTCCCATACCAAAATTAGAAACCTGATTTGGTAGTAGAAAAGAACCAGTTTCTAGACGACCCGTGAACGTGAACCGAAAAGTGATTCACTTGACAGCTAAAAATGGGAGAGAGAAGCTCGTCGGGACCAAAT